>CM052797.1:51774464-51829590 GCA_028533885.1 Nasua narica | reverse complement strand
TATTTATTTATTTATTTGACAGAGAGGAGAGAGATCACAAGTGGGCAGAGAGGCAGGCACAGAGAGAGGGGAAAGCAGGTTCCCTGCTGAGCAGAAAGCCTGTTGCGGGACTCTATCCCAGGCCCCTGAGATCATGACCTGAGCCAAAGGCAGAGGCTTTAACCCACTGAGCCACCAAGGCGCCCCTACTTCTTATATTTTCATGTTGCCCTCTATCATAGAGATTCTGTTGTTTTATAGTCTCAGCATCTTGTTAGATGAAAATGTTGGTTGATTTGCAACCTTTCAAACACGTTTACCAAATTTTTATTTTTGCCGGTCTGATAGGGTAAAAAACAGTGTGAAGATGGTTCTAATTTGCATTTCTCTTATTCCGCCATTATGTACATTTTCATAGGTGTTTGCTTTCCCTATCTTTTATTTATTTTTTGATACAGTATAGTACTGCAAATGTTTTATTTTTTAGGATTTTCTTAGTTTTTCTCTAAGAGTTCTCTAAAGAGTATATAATATATATAGCATAAAAATATATTAATCAACTGCTTATATTATGGTAAGCCTTCCACCAGCAGTAGACTATTAGTATTTAAGTTTTTGAGGAGTCAAAAGTTCCATGTGGATTTTCACCTGTGTGTGTAGGGAGGGGAGGTCAAGGTCCTAATAACTCCCGAGTTGTTTAAGGGTCAACTGTAATTAGATTAAAATGAGATTTTAAAAATTTATATATTATTTATTTATGAGAGATTGCAGGGGAAGGGGCAGAGGGAGGGCTAGAGGGAGAGAGAGAATTCCAAGCAGTCTCGTGTGGGGCTCGATCTCACGACCCTGAGATCATGACCTGAGCTGAAATCAAGAGTCGACTGCTTAACATACTGGGTCACCCAGGTGCCCCTAAAATGAATTTTAAAAAGATATTAAATATTCTGGAGTGAATATCCTTACAACAATGAGAGAAAGGTAGAAGCAAAGTCTTCAAAGGGTTGAGGAATATATTTTGGGGATAACATGCTCATTCTTGTATTTATAACAAAACAAACATTTTCTTGATTGAAAGGGTTTTGTTTTTTGTTGCAGGCTGTGAAGGCCACTGTGACTATGTGGTGACTACAGATATCTTATGACTGAGTTTCCCACTGGAATCATGGAGGAGAAACAGCAAATTATATTGGCTAATCAAGATGGTGGAACAGTGGCAGGAGCAACACCTACCTTTTTTGTCATCCTAAAACAGCCAGGAAATGGCAAAACTGATCAAGGAATTTTGGTTACTAATCGGGATGCCTGTGCTTTGGCTAGTAGTGTGTCATCACCAGGAAAATCTAAAGGGAAGATTTGTCTTCCAGCTGATTGTACTGTGGGAGGGATCACTGTCACCCTGGATAACAATAGTATGTGGAATGAATTCTATCATCGAAGCACAGAGATGATTCTGACCAAGCAGGGAAGACGCATGTTTCCATACTGTCGTTACTGGATAACAGGTTTAGATTCAAATATGAAGTATATCCTTGTCATGGATATATCTCCTGTGGATAACCATCGTTATAAGTGGAATGGTCGCTGGTGGGAACCAAGTGGGAAGGCTGAGCCCCATGTTTTGGGGAGGGTTTTTATTCATCCAGAATCTCCTTCCACAGGTCATTATTGGATGCATCAACCAGTATCTTTCTATAAACTCAAACTTACCAACAATACACTGGACCAAGAAGGGCATATCATCTTGCACTCTATGCATCGGTATCTTCCGAGGCTTCATTTGGTGCCTGCAGAAAAGGCTACTGAAGTGATACAGTTAAATGGCCCAGGTGTCCACACTTTTACCTTTCCACAGACTGAATTCTTTGCAGTAACAGCTTACCAGAACATTCAGATTACCCAGCTGAAAATAGATTACAATCCATTTGCTAAAGGCTTCCGGGATGATGGGCTGAATAGTAAGCCCCAGAGAGATGGAAAGCAAAAAAACAGCTCTGACCAGGAAGGGAATAGTGTTCCCAGTTCTCCTGGTCAGCGGGTCCGTCTTACAGAAGGTGAGGGGTCAGAGATACAACTAACTGATTCAGATTCTTTATCAAGGGGTCATGAACCATCAGGCAAGTGTTTGGAGAAGCCTTCTCTTAGTATAAAACGGGACTTTCTTGGTTTCATGGATATTGATTCAGCCCTTGGTGAAGTTCCTCAATTGAAACAAGAGGTTTCTGAAAGGTAGGTAATAGCCTTTCTGTTTTTAGAGATAAAAGGAAAAATTTGGATTTAATTTATTGGTTGTGTGGATTACTGACTTGAGATACTGATAAATGTAAGCCACTATCAAATATACTATAGTTCCTTTTCATTTTGTGAAGTGAGAGTTCATTTTTTTGTAATGAATATGAGTTGGGTTTAGGATTTAGAATTATAGGCAAATTCGTTGGTTTTTCAGAATGGGACCTTTTGCTCATTTAGATAGAGTTTTTAGGTTTAGGATTTTGTTGATTGTGCATGACTGTTCCTTGGTAATATATATATAGAGAACTCTTGATTAATTGGAGGGAAAGGAAAATATTTCAGATCATCACTGAAACAATTGAAGCACAGAAGGAATTCAAACTAAACTTATATCTATTTAAAAATTTAATGCTCTGTGGACAGCTAATATCCACAAGTTGACTAAAAAATAAGCTGAAAATCCTTACGTGTTAAAATAGCATGATGTGCTGTTGTCTTTGTTATTTGAACTTGCATTACTTATTATTTTTTAATCGAAGAATTAATTTTTTTAGAGCAGTTTTAGGTTCACAGCAAAATTGAGAGGAAGGTGTAGAGATTTCCCACATACCCTCTGCTGCCACACATGCATCCCCCACTATCAACACCCCTCACAAGAGTAATATATTTGTTGCAGTTTATAAACCATTGACACATCATGATCATCCAAAGTCCATAGATTACATTAGGGTTCATTTTTAGGGTTTTATATTCTATGAGTTTGGACAAATGTGTAATGATCTCTATGTACCATTATAATATCACACAGTATTTTCATTGCCTAAAACTCCTCTTATCTACCTGTTAATCCTTCTCTTCCCTCCCATCCTCTGGCAACTTCTGATCCTTTTATTGTCTCTGTGGCTTTGCCTTGTCTGGAATGTCATATAGTTGGAATCATACTCTATTTAACTTTTTCACATTGACTTCTTTCACTTAGTAATTTGTATTTAAGTTTCCTTCATGTCTTCTCATGATTTGGTAGTACATATCTTAGCACCAAGTAGTACTCCGTTGTCTGGATGTCACAGTTTATTTATCCATTCACCTACTAAAGGGCATCTTGGTTGCTTCCAAGTTTTGGCAATTATGAATAAAGCTTCCATAAACATTCATTTTCAGTTTTTCAGATTAGTAAATACCAAGGAGCATGATTGCTAAATCGTATGGTAGGAGTATGTTTAGATTGGTAAAAAATTTCCAAACTGTCTTTTAAAGTGGCTGTGCTATTTTGCATTCCAAGCGATAGTGAATGAGGCTTCCTGTTGTTCTGCCTCCTTCTCAGCATTTGATGTTGTCAGTTTTCTGGATTTTGGTAATTCTAATAGGTGAATAGTTGTATCTCATTATCTTAATTTGTAATTCCCTGGCAGGCAATGTGGAGCATCTTTTTATACACTTAATTGCGGTCTGTATGTTTTCTTCGGTGAAGTGTCTGTTAAGGTCTGTGGTCTTTTTTTTTTTTTTGTTAAGATTTTATTTACTTAGCACATGAGTTGGGGGAGGGACAGATGGAGAGGGAATGAATCTCAAGCAGGCTCTGGTCTAAGTGCCCAGTCCAGAGCCCAGTGTGGGGCTTGATCACACAACCTTGAGTTCATGAGGTGAGCCAAGATCAAGAGTTGGCTGCTTAACTGACTGAGTCACTCAGGTGCCCCTGCGGTCCATTTTTAAATTAGATTTTTTCTTAAGTTTTAAGAGGGTTTTTTATTTTTTTTTTTAATATTTTGGAAGAGCATCCCTCTATCATATACAGCTCTTGCAGGTATTTTCTCCCAGTTTGTGGCTTCTCTTATTCTCTTGATACTGGCTTTCACAGAGCAGTTTATTTTTATGAGGTTCAGCCTTTAAGTTATTTCTTTCATGGATCTTGCCTTTGGTGCTGTATTTAAAAAGTCATTATTGCACTTAAGGTCATGTAGGCTTCCTCCTGTGATCTCTTCTAGGACTCGTACAGTTTAGTGTTTTACGTTTCAGTTTATTACCCATTTTGATCCATTTGGTTTTTGTGAAGGGTGGAAGGTGTCTAGATTCAGTTTTTTGCATGTGGATGTCCTCCGCTTCCAGTACCATTTGTTGAGAAGATGATTTGTGCTCTAATTGTATTGTCTTTGCTCCTCTATCAAAGATCAAGTGACTACATTTATGGGGGGCTGTTTCTGGCCTCTCTAGTTTGTTCCACTGACCTACTTGTGTATTCTTTCGCCAGTACCACACTATGTTGGTTACTTTATAATAAGCTTGAAGTGGGAAAGTGTCAGCCCTCCAACTTTGTACTCCTCCCTTCAATATTGTGTTGGGTGTTGGCTGTTCTGGGTCTTTTCCTTCTTCGTATGACCTTAGAATCAGTTTATCAGTATCCACAAATAACTTGCTGGGATTTTAAGTTGTGGTTGCATTGAACCTTCAGATCAACTTGGGAAGAACTGCCAGCTTGACTCTATTGAGTGTGTGTATCTGTGAACATAGAATCTCTGTTTATTTAGCTTTTTATTTATTTATTTTTGTTTTATTCAAATTCAAGTTAGTTAATATGGTGTATTATTTTCGGGGTAGAATTTAGTGATTCATCAGTTGCATATAACGCCCAGTGCTCATTACATCAAGTGCCTTCCTTAATACCCATCACTCAGTTACCCCATCCCCCACCCACATCTTGTCCAGCAATCCTCAGTTTGTTTTCTGTAGTTAAGAGTTTCTTGGGGCGCCTGTGGTTTAACCCAGTGGGTTAAAGCCTCTGCCTTCAGCTCAGGTCATGATCTCTGGGTCTTGAGATCAAGCCCTGCATCAGGTTCTCTGCTCAGCGGGGAGCCTGCTTCCCTCTCTCTCTCTGGCTGCCTCTCTGCTGACTTTTGATCTCTCTTTCTCTCTGTCAAATAAATAAATAAATAAGATCTTTAAAAATAAAAAGTTTCCTAAGGTTTGCCTCCCTGTTTTTATCTTTTTTCCTTCTCTTCCCCTGTGTTCATCAGTTTTGTTTCTTAAATTTCATCTATGAGTGAAATCGTATGGTATTTGTCTTTCTCTGACTGACTTACTTCACTTAGCTTAATTCTCTCTTAAGTTCCATATATGTCAGTTCCATAGATGTCATAAATGGCAAGATTTCATTCTTTTTAATGGTTGAGTAGTACTCCATTGTGTGTGTGTGTGTGTCACATCTTTATCTGTTTAGCTCTAATTTATCTGAGTTTTATCATTTGCCTCATATGGATCTTATATTTGTGTGTGTCTGTGTCTGTGTTTATTTCTTTTGAGCTCTATTTCCAGTGTGGAGCTTGAACACATGGCCCCAAGATCAAAAGTTGTATGCTCTACTGATTAGATTTATATTTAGGTATTTCATTTTTTTGTGCGGTAATAATGTACATAGTATTGTTTAACTTCCATTCCACATGTTCATTGATGGTATATAGGAAAGTGATTGACTTTTGTATATTAAGCTTATTTTCTGCAACCTTGTTATAATAGCTTGTTAGTTCCAGAAGTTTTTTTGTCAACTTTTGGATTTTCTACCTAAATGATCATGTCATTTGTGAACAAAAACAGTTGTTACTTCTTTTTCCTGAACCAATCTGTTTTCATTTTCTTTTCTTGTTTTATTGTATTAACTAGGATTTCCAATGTGGTGTTGAACAGGAGCATGAGAGGAGCTTTATTCCTGATCTTACTGGGAAAGCTTCTAGTTTCTCACCATTAAGTATGATGTTAGATTTAAATGTTTTCTAGATATTCTCAATCGAGTTGAGGAAATTCTCTTCTATAGTTTACTGAGTTTCTGTCATAAGGGAGTGGTGGATTTTGTCAGATGCTTTTACTGATTCTTACTGATATGTTTATGTGGTTTTTTTTTTTTCTTTTAAGTCTGCTGGTGTGATGGATTATATTAATTGATTCTCAAATGTTGAAGCAGCCTTGCATACCTGGGATAAATCCCATTTGGTCAAAGGTGTGTAATTCTTTTTATACGTTGTTGGATTCAGTTTGCTATTTTGTTCAAGATTTTTGCATCTCTGTTCATCAGAGATGATTATCTGTCATTTTCTTGTAATGTCTTTGGTATTGGTATTAGGGTGATGCTGGCTTCATAGAATGAGTTAGGAAGTATTCTCTTTACTTACATTTTCTGAAAAGTTGTAGAGAATTGATATAATTGCTTCCTTAAATGTTTGGGAAAATTGACCAGTGAACTCATCTGGGCCTGGTGCTTTCTGTTTTGGAAGATTTTTAGTTATTGATTCAGTTTCTTTAGATTTGTCCCTATTCTGATTGCCTGTTTCTTGTGTGAATTTTGGCAGGTTCCCCCCGCCTCCCCCCCAGGGAATTGGTATTTTATCTGGTCTGTCAAATTTATGGACAAAGAATTACTGATAACATTCCTTTATTCTTTTCTTTTTTTGAAAAAGTATTTATGTGATATAGCAAGTCTGTGCACTAGTGGGGGTGGGGGAAGGGCATACGGAGGGAGAAGCAGGCTCCCCACTGAGCAGGGAGTCCAATGTAGGGCTTGTGACCTGAACCAAAGGCAGATATTCAACTGACTGAGCCACCCAGGTGCCCCTCCTTTATTATTTTCTTGATGTCCATGGGTATATAGTGATACCCCTCTGATCCATTATCACATTATATACTTTTTTTTTTAAGAGGAATCGGTATAAGCAGACACTGTGCCGAATGTAGAGCCTGATATGGGGCTCGATTTCAGGACCCTGAGATCATGACCTGAGCCCAAACCAAGAGTCATACTCTTGATCAACTGAGCCACCCAGGCACCCCATATATATATATATATATATATGTAATATATATATATATATATATAACTTTTTTTAAGCCTGGCTGTAGGCTTACAGATTTTTTTTCTTTTTAAGATTTCATTTATCCATTTGATAGAGATTACAACTAGGCAGAGAGGCAGGCACAGAGAGAGGGGGAAGCAGGCTCCCTGCTGAGCAGAGAGCCCGATGCGGGGCTCAATCCCAGGACCCTGAGATCATGACCTGAGCCAAAGGCAGAGGCTTTAACCCACTGAGCCACCCAGGCGCCCTGATTTTTTTTTGAAGATACTATTTTTAAGTAATCTCTGCACCCAGTGAGACTCAAACCCACAACACTAAGATCAAAAGTCACATGCTTTACCTTCTGTGTCAGTCAGCTGCCCCTAGAGGCTTATTGATTTTATTGATCTTTTCAAAGTAGGAGCTTTTGGATATTTCTGTTCGCTCAGGTCACTTAGGCTCTGATAAAACCATAGCAGGTTAGGCTCTGGTTAGCTACTTTCTCTAGAGGTCAGCCTCATTGTTACTTCTCCCTGCCCTGGGGGTTCTCTCCCCCCTCCCCCCCCACCCCCCCATGAGGGGATATCTACTGTGAGAACCTGGTCTAGCTCCTTGGGATAAAACTCATAAAAAGTGTGGGAGTCCTTCTTTCGGTTGGAGTTTTTAACTTACTCACACTGAGCCTCTAGCAATTTGTCAGTTCCAGTTAAGGTTTTTTCTACCCTGGATGGAACTGGTTCCTGAGATGGTTCTTACTTGTTAGTCTCTACTGCACTAAAGCCATGACCCCCTGTATTCACCTGTCTGTCTCAGTAGTTTGCACTGTGTCTGCACCTCTCTTACAAATCCAAGAAGAGTTGATTTTTCAGTCTTTAACATTTTACTTGTTTAGGACATAGTAGCAACTTCCAAGCTTCTTACATGTGGAACTAGAAATCAGAAACTTGCCTTATTTGGAATGTTAGAACAAAAGTGCAGCAGAACTAAATCCTAGCCCAGTATTTTTCCTTTTCTTTCTCACTTAACTCATATCCCTTTTAACCATTACTGTTCTTTGAGTTTGAAATCCCCATGCTTATGAGTTCCCCTTGACTTGTTTATGGACAAAATAGTGCTTCGCTTTTTCTAAAGGTGGTTTTTGGAGTGAGTGCTCTTTTCAATTTTTGCTTATCACTGTAGAATTTTTTTATAGTTGTAACTAGTGAATGTCATCTATAATAATTGGTTTTCCAACCACAGTCTAATCATCTTAATTACCCAACACAATTAAAAAAACTTCTGAACAGGGCGCCTGGGTGGCTCAGTTGGTTGGGCGACTGCCTTCGGCTCAGGTCATGATCCCGGAGTCCCGGGATCGAGTCCCATGTCGGACTGCTGGCTCTGCGGGAGGTCTGCTTCTCCCTCTGACCTTCTCCCCTCTCATTCTCAGTCTCTCTCTCTCTAATAAATAAATAAAAAAATCTTTTAAAAAAAAAAAACAAAACTTGTGAACAGTTCATATCAGTATTTTTATGCTCATTATCCAAAAGGAGTTTAATTTATCCTTAGGTAATGGAGAATTTTTTATTATGTTTATTTTTAAAAAAGTTATTTATTTTGACTGTGAGAATGCATGTGTTCTTGTGAGGCTGAGTGAGGGGATGGACAGAGGGAGGAGGAGAGAATCTTCAAGCAGACTACCTCCTGACGGTGGGGGTGTCCCTATATGGGGGTCTTGATCCCAGGGCCCTGAGATCATGACCTCAGCGGAAATCAAGAGTGTCATGGTAGATGTTTAGCTGAATGAGCCACACAGGCACCCCCGATAATTTATTTTTTAATTTTTTATTATTTTTTATTTTTTTAAAGATTTTTATTATTTACTTGTCAAGAGATAGAGAGAAAGCAAGCACAGGCAGGGGGAGCAGCAGGCAGAGAGGGAGCCCGCTGTGGAACTCGATCCCAGGACCCTGGGATCCTGACCTGAGCCGAAGGCAGCGGCTTAACCGACTGAGCCACCCAGGCGTCCCTCGAGAATTTTTTAAAATTACTTTGGAGGCCTGGGTAAGAAGGACTTCGTTAGCTGAAAGGGTCAAGTGTATTTCTTTGTTATAGACAGCAGTTTTTTGGTGTTAATATGGTCGAGCTTCTGATCTTAATGGATTAAGACAATGGTTCTACAAATGCATAATCTGTCACTGAAAGGAAAAAAAAAGTAACAAGTTGAAGTGCATGCTCCAAGAAATAGCATTATTTTCAATTGTGAAAATGGTATTTAGTTATATGCAAGCTTTGTCACCAAATGCTTGTTTGGGAGCTCAGATTATTTGTAGGCAGGTGTTGACTAAATCTGGCCTGCAGCCTGTTTTGTGTAGACATAAGGATATGTAAGAAGGGACTATATGAGGCCTGCAAAGCTTTAAATATTTACTATCTTCGTCTTTACACAAAAAGTTGGCCAATCTCCTTTTGTTGACTTTAAAGTTTTTTTAAAAAATCATACATACATGTTTTTATTCCTTGTCTCTTTTCTGCTCAGTCCACTGAAATATGATTACATCCTATTATTCCATTTTAATTGTTTCAGTTAATATCCTCTGTCGGTTCTTTATTTGTAAATTTAGCGACCATTATCTAGGCTTTGTTACATATGCTGTTTTTGACCATCTACTAATTTAAACTCTTTTATTTCTTGGTCTTTATTATACCATTTACCTGGTTCTCCTAACTCCTGATACTTCCTTTTTTCCCCAGCCGTCTTCATGGTCTCCTTCTAATGTATTCATTTATTAAATAATGGTGTTTCCAAGTCTTCTGTTCTTACGGTTTTATTCATGACTTTGTTTTCTGTTTCCATGTAATATTATTTTTATTATTATTATTTTTTAAAGATTTTATTTATTTGACAGTGAGAGAGGGAACACAAGCAGGGAGAGTGGGAGAGGGAGAAGCAGGCTTCCCACTGAGCTGGGATCCCGATGGGGGACTTGATCCCAGGACCCTGGGATGGTGACCCGAGCTGAAAGCAGACACTTAAGGACTGAGCCATCCAGGCGCCCAATATTGATTATCTTGAAAGCTAATAATATGTCTAGCTTAGAT
The DNA here is from genome assembly GCA_028533885.1 of Nasua narica. NCBI lineage: Eukaryota > Metazoa > Chordata > Mammalia > Carnivora > Procyonidae > Nasua > Nasua narica. The sequence goes on along the minus strand of CM052797.1, from coordinate 51,819,484 downwards.
TTGATTTCTTAGCTCCACACCTTTAGATCAGCCTGGCTCCTGGAATTTTACTTACAGTGTACATTGTAATTGCCAACTCCCAACTAATTTTTTCATCTTAAAACTTCTCTGGGAAGCCTGGGTGGCTCGGTGGGCTCAGTCCGTTAAATGTCTGCCTTCGGCTCAGGTCATAATCTCAGGATCCTGGGACGGAGGCCCGAGTTGGGCTCCTTGCTCAGCGGGGAGCCTCCTTCTCCCTTGGCCTGCTGTTCCCCCTGCTTGTGCATGCTCTCTCCCTCCCTCTCCGTTTCTCTCTCCCTGACAAACTTTTTTGTTTTGTTTTGTTTTGTTTTTAAAGATTTTATTTATTTATTTATTAGGAAAGAGAGAGAGTGAGAGAGAGAAGGTCAGAGTGAGAAGCGGACTCCCCATGGAGCTGGGAGCCCGATGTGGTACTCGATCCCGGGACTCCGGGATCATGACCTGAGCCGAAGGCAGTCGCTCAACCAACTGCGCCACCCAGGGGCCCCTGACAAACTTTTTAACCAAAGAAAAACCTTTTCTTTTATATTAGCTATTAAATAGTAATTCACATTGGGAATCTATACATTATTTTTGCTTCCCTCCACAAATCCAGTTTTGTTCTGTTGATGGATATTTAGATTGTTTCTAATTTTGACTGTTAGTAATAAAGCTACTATGAATATTCTTTTTTTTTTTTAAAGATTTTATTTATTTATTTGACAAAGAGCGAGATCACAAGTAGGCAGAGAGGCAGGCAGAGAGAGGGAAGCAGGCTCCCCGCTGAGCAGAGAGCCCGAAGTGGGGCCTTGATCCCAGGACCCTGAGATCATGACCTGAGCCGAAGGCAGAGGCTTAACCCACTGAGCCACCCAGGCGCCCCTATTATGAATATTCTTGAAAATGACTTTGTGTGGACATGGACACTATCTTTGTTATATATCTGGAAGTAGAATTGCTGTATTTTAGTTTTAGTAGATACATAATGCCAGAATTTTTCAAAATGATTATACCAATTTACACTTCTACCCTACCAACAACGTACAGGAGTTGTTACTTCCACATCTTTGTCAACACATAGTCTTTTTTTGTTTTTGTCTGTTTTGGTTTCACAAATTTTTGAGGCAGCTAATTTCATTATTGGATCACTGCTTATTTTGTGTAAGTTGAAATTTGTATCTTTTTATCTTTGTGCTCCCTCTTTTGTAATTTTGCCCCCATTTTTTTTTTAAAGGTAATTGTAGTTATAGAGGGCAGAATCAATCCAATACCCTCTTTGATGTGACTGACCTTTAAACGTTGGACAGAAAGTTCTTTATATCCCGCCAAGAGTTCTGTTCTCCTTTATTTAGGCATTAACTAAACGTGACTGACCATCTTCTGTGTTCAGGTACTTTTCTAAGCCCCAACCAAAATAACTCTTTCCTTAATGATACTACTACCTTCTACATAATTTCAACCTAAACACTCAGCGATCCTTCAACTTTTCCGTGTGTGGCATAGTTTTTATTTTTTACATTTGATCGGCTAATTGAACACTGACTGGCTCACATCACTGGTATGTGTATTTTTCCCCAAGAAATGGGAAAAGGTAGGACCCTGGGACCATGATCTGAGCCGAAGGCATTTATTACCTTTTTTCCCCACATCAGAATGCAAGGAAGTGAGAATGACATTATTACAGGGAAGAACCACTCTGACTTAATAGGAAAGAATAGATTGTCACAAATACCAAATTAGAAATACATGAAATGGTTTTGCAAAATAGTGCTCTGTAGTCTAGAATCCTTTTTTAATCTCAACAGTGAACATCGTGTTAGGGATTTTCAAAGGGCAGTGTTGATATCCATAAAATGAATTTAATCAGGCCTCTTGATAGACCTTGACATTGTTTCAGTTGTTTGGCTGTAACAAATAATGTAGCAGTGAAATTTCTCGTGCACATATTCTTGGACACTTTCCCAAATACAAGGATCAGTTCATAGGAATAGAACTGCCTGGATCGAATGGTACACAGGTTTTAAAATTTGATTAATTGCCAAATTCGATAACAAAAGTTTAAAACCACTTACATCTTCACCCGTAGTATATGAGCCTACTGATTTCTGTACCATCTCTTTTGCTAACATGGTGGTCCAAAACACCCATCCCCACTGCATACCATCTGAGTGGTTTCCCAGTTGCTTTTTTCCCCCTGCAATCTATGCTCTACTTAGCAGATTGAATGTTCTTTGAAAAATGTGAATTAGATTATGTCATTCTTCTCTTAAAACCCTTCAGTGGCTTATTATTATACTTTAAAGGCTCCTTGTCTTATCTCTTTGGACTTAATCTTGTACCATAATTTTTTGAATGTGCTATACTTCAGCCACCTCAGTTCACCCCTTTTCTCTTAATACTTCCCTTTGCTTTTTTTTTTCTTTTTAAGATTTTATTTATTTGATAGCACAAGCAAGGGGAGCGGGAGAGGGAGAAGCTGAGCAGGGAGCCTGATGTGGGGCTCCATCCTGCGACCCTACGATCATAATCTGAGCAGTAGGCAGACACTTAACCCACTGAGCCATCCAGGCACCCATTCCCTTTGCTTTTTAATGCCTTATATGTTTCTGCATAGTATTATACTGTTGGTACCCCCTCATCATTCGGGTCTAGTCTCACACTTATTTTTTTAAATCCGTTATCTTATTTTTAGTGAATTTCTCTGTTTTGGTCTTCTAGGGTTTTTAAGGCATTCATAAACTATCAAGTGGGTTGGCTAGTATATACTCTGGTTTTCTTACTAGCTTATAAGCTTTGTGAGAGTAAGGATCTTGTTTTACCTGTTACTGATTTCTCAGCCCTAGAGTGATATTCCATAGATAGTTAATAAATATTTGAATTTGTATACTTTAACCAAAACCTGAATAGTGTCAGTGAAATGAAACTTCTGGACTATTAGAAATACCATTTATGAATACTCATTTGGTAGTTCATTACTTTGAGTAATTAGCAGTAAATCTTTAACTTGTCATTTAATTTGATATGTTTATGTCTAAGGTTATGACATATTTCTACATAGTTTTAGGAGAGAGTATTTTACCCTTTGGAAGTTAAGAGTTTCTTATTAGTGAGAGATGGTGCTTTTATATTATCCTCTTTTTAGGATCTTTAGTTTCTTTCTAATTCCTACCATTTCTTTTTTCTTTGCTTTCCTCCTCCTCCTCCTTTTTTTTTTTAAAGACATGACAAAGTTTTTTCTTGTCTTTTTTCATTATCATTTACTCCCCCTTCCCTTTTATTTATGGCCAGTGTTGTTGAATGAGTAATCTCCACCCATCGCTTGAGTTATCTCACTTACTTCTTTCTTAATACCCCTGCAGTCTGCCTTTCCTGGTCACATTACTGTACTTGTTCTCTTGAAGGTCATGTGTGATGCACTTAACAAGTTGATCAGCTCGTTTATGTCCTTATTTATTTATTTTTATTTTATTTTATTTTTATTTTTAAAAGATTTTATTTTTATTTATTTGACAGAGAGATCACAAGCCTGCAGAGAGGCAGGCAGAGAGAGAGAGGGGGAAGCAGGCCCCCCACTGAGCAGAGAGCCCTACGTGGCCTCCATCCTAGGACCCTGAGATCATGACCTGAGCTGAAGGCAGAGGCTTTTAACTCACTGAGCCACCCAGGCGCCCCTGTTTATGTCCTTATTACCAGTATTCTGACATTACTTGGCAAATAAAATCCTTCATTTCTCTTTAGATACTACTATCCTTATCATTTCTTTGCTCTTGAGAACATTATCTTTTCAGCCCTCAGGTTGGGTATTTTAATAAATGGTTCACCTTCTTATTCTGTTTACGCCATTACTTCTAGTGGATCTTGTGATTCCAACTATCTTCCGTGGTAACTTCCAAAGGACTCTCATTTTTAGATTTTCTTTTTTAAGATTTTATTAGAGAGCGCAAGAGCTAGAGAGAGAGCATGAGCGGGGGGGAGAGGGAGAAGCATACTCTTTGCAGAGCAGGGAGCCAGATGTGGGGCATGATCCCAGGACACTGGGATCATGACCTGAGCTGAAGGCAGATGCTTAACTGACTGAGCCATCCAGGTGCCCCCCCCCCGCCCCATTTTTAGATCTTTTCCAGCTCAATTATTTGTTTATATCAGACCATCATAGTTTCTTTTGAGGCTAAAAATGTGGGAAACATCTTTGATTATTTTGTTTTTCTGTATTGTCCTGCTCTGCCACATTTTAACTGGTTCTTCTGTGATATTTAAAAATTGTGCCCTTATTCTTAAAACCACTCTTATTCAGATTCCTATCAATTTATTCCTGAGTTATCTATTATTTTTCTCTCTTTAGTTTCTCCTGCGTAGTGCCACCAAATTTATCTTTTTAACACTTAAAAAAAAAGATTTTATTTATTTTTGTGAGAGAGAGAGAGCACACAGGAGCAGAGGGAGGGGCAAAGCAAGGAGTAGACTCCTCACTGAGCAGGGAGCCTGATGCGGGACTTGATACCAGGACCCTGGGATCATGACCTGAACCTCAGGCAGACACTTCACCAGCTGAGCCGCCCAAGTGCCCATATATTTAGCTTCAGTGTAAGTCTTTACATGGTTTTATCAACTTAATCTTCCACCATCAGTGAATAAGAATTGAGGTTACTCAACATCCCTGCCAGAACTTTATTCTGTTTCATTTTAGCTATTTTGGTGACTGTGTAGTGAGTGGCAAAGTATTGTGGATTTTAGATTTTTTTTTTTGTTTTTATTTTAAACTTTTTTTAAAAAAGATTTTATTTATTTATTTGAGAGAGCAAGTGAGTGAGAGCACAAGCAGGGTGAAGGGCAGAGGAAGAAGCAGACTCCCTACTGAGTGGGGAGCCCTATGTGGGATTTGATCCCTGGTCTTCGGGATCATGACTTGAGCTGAAGACAGATGCTTAACCAACTGAGCCACCCAGGCATCCCTCTTGTGGGTTTTTTAAAGTTGCAGTAAAATATACATAACAGGAAGTTTACCATTTAAACCATTTTTAAGTGTATGATTGAGTGGCATTAAGTACATTTTACAGTTTTTTGTAACCATCTCTTCTATCCATTTCTAGACATTTTCTTCATCTTAAATAGATACTTTATACCCATTAAGTGGTAACTCTTTTGTCTCTGCTCCTGGTAACTTCTGTTCTACTTTCTCTCTGTATTTTACCTATTCTAGATACCTCATACAAATGAAATAATAAAATATGTCTCCTTTTGTGTCTGGCTTATATCACACAGCACAATGTCTTTAGAGTTCATCCATGTTACAGCATGTACCAGTGCTTAATTCCTTTTTGTGACTGAATAATATTCCATTGTGTGTTTATACCACATTTTTTCCCCCATTCATCTGTTGGTGGACACTTAGGTTCCTTCTACATTTTGGCTGTTGTTGATAATGTTGCTGTGAACGTTGTATTCAGGTATCTCCTAGAGACTCTGCTTTCAGTTATTTTGATTATTTTTCCGGAAGTGGAATATCTGGATCTTGTGGTAATTCTATTTTTAATTTTTTGAGGAACCACCATACTGTTTTTCATAGTAACTGAACATTTTTACATTCTCACCCACTGCACAAGGGTCCAATTACTCCACATCCTTGCCAGCAGTTGTTACTATTATTATTTTTTTAATAGTTACTTAATGGGTATGAAGTATCACTGTGGTTTTGATTTGTATTTCCCTTGTGAATAGTGATGTTGAACATCTTTTTCATGTTGTTATTGGCCATTTGTGCATCTTCTTTGGAGAAATGTCTGTTTAAGCTCTTTACTCATTTTTGAATTTTTTTTGTTCTTGAGTTGTGGCAGTTCTTTATCATAGGTGTTAAGCCATTAGTAAATAATTTGCAGACAGTTTTCTTTTTTGTGTGAGTTGATTCTGATAGTGTCCTTTGTTGTACAAAAGCAAACTTTAAATTTTGATGAAATATAATTTTTCTATTTTTTTCCTGTTTGTCCTCTTGGCATACTATTTAAAGAACCAGTACCAAATCCGAGGTTACAAAGATTTTTCCATGTATTTTCTACTAAGAGTTATTGAGTATTAGCTCTTAATTTAGGCCTTTGTATTTTTTTTTTAAAGATTTTATTTATTTATTTGATAGAGATCACAGGTAGGCAGAGAGGCAGGCGGGGGCGGGGGGTGAAGCAGGCTCCTTGCAGAGGCTTTAACCTACTGAGCCACCCAGGTGCCCCATGGCCTTTGTATATTTTTAAAGTTGTGTTTTTTTTTTTTCTTAATATTTATTTATTTGACAGAGAGAGAGAGAGAGAGAGGTCACAAGTAGGCAGAGAGAGGCAGGGGGAAACAGGCTCCCTGCCGAGCAGAGCCCGATGTGGGGTTTGATCCCAGGACCCTGAGATCATGACCTGAGCCGAAGGCAGAGGCTTTAACCCACTGAGCCACCCAGGATCCCCTATTTTGAAAGTTTTTATTAAGTAATCTCTACACCTAGCCTAGGGCTTGAACTCAGGACCCTGAGATCAAGAAAGAACTGCATGCTCCTCCAACAGAGTCAACCAGGTACCCTCATTTTTATGAGTGTTATGAGGGCCAGTTTTATTCTTCTGCCTATGTATACCCAATTTTCCCAGCACTGTTTCTTAAAAAGACTTTTTCATATTAAAAAAGTCTTTGGCACCCTGGTCGAAAAAATCAGCAGACCATGTCATCAGGGATCGTTTCTGTGCCCTCTGTTGTGTTCTGATCTATATGTGTATGTCTGTTCTTAATCTGGTATAGTGTTTTGGTTACTGTAACTTTTGGAGTAGGCTTTGAATTCAAGAAGTGGGAGTCTTGTGATTTTGTTCTTGTTTTTCAAGATTGTTTTGGCCATTTGAGATCCCTTGAAATGCCATATGAGTTTTAGTATCGCTTTTTCTGCGAAAAGGACGATTGTGTTTTTGAAAAGGATTACATACTGCATCTGTATGTTCCTTTGGGTAATGTTGTTACCTTAACAGTGTTATATTTTCCAATCCCATGGACATGGGATATCTTTCCATTTAGGTCTGTAATTTCTTTCAGCAATAATGTATAGTTTTCAGTGTTAAAAATATTTGCATCCTTGGTTAAATCTGTTCCGATGTATTTTATTCTTTTTTGATGCTACTGCAAATAGAATGGTTTTCTTAGTTTCCTTTTTCAGAAGGAAATTGTTTTATATTGTATATTGCTTATAGAAATATTGCTGATATTTCTTGACTTTTGTATCTTGTAGCTTTCCTGCATTTTTTAACTGATTTTTTTCCCCTTATGTGTGTATTCTTTAGAGTTTTCTGCATATAAGATCATGTCAGCTATGTAGAGGTAGCTTTATTTCTTTTCCACTTTGAATGCATATTCTTTCTTTCTTGCCTAATTGCTGTAGCTAGAACTTCCATTATTATGTTGAATAACAGCAGTGAAAGTAGGGGCATTGTGGTTTTAATTTGCATTTTTCTAGTTAGTAAAGTTGATCCCCTTTTTATATACTTAACTGGCCATTGAGAGTGCTCAGATGGTCATACAGGTTCTTCGATACCTTTTTTGCCCTTTGATTAGTTTGTCTACCCTTAGGCAAAACCCATATTATTTTAATTAGTATAGCTTTTTAATGGCAATTGCCTGACTGTTAGATTCCACCTACAGTCCTTCCCTACTCCACCTCTGTCCTAAGGCCCCCCCTTTTTAAGAAAAAAATTGGTCATTGTTGATTTTTTCTTAAGATTTTATTTATTTGTCAGAGAGAGCACAAGGAGGGGGAGCAGTAGGCGGAGCAGGCAGAGGGAGAAGCAGACTCCCTTCTTGGAAGGAACCGGTTGCGGGACTCTGATCCCAGGACCCTGAGATCATGACCTGAGCAGAAGGCAGACACTCAACCGATAGAGGCACCTAGGCGTCCCAGTCATTGTTGGTTCTTACCTACTTTGATGTATTTATTAACTTGTCTTTTTTATTGTATCTAGTTTATTACTCTTGTAGAATGTTGCAATGCCTTTTCCTCCAGTTTTGTCCTTATTTGTCAGACTTTATTTTTATTTCTTAGAGGGAGTGCGGGGTGGGAGGGGTGTGGGAATCCCAAGCAGGTTCCACACCCAATGTAAAGCCTGATATGGGGCTAGATCCCATGACCCTGAGATCATGACCCAAGCTGACACCAAGATGCTTAGCCGACTAAGCTACCCAAGCACCCCAGACTTTTTAGTTTTTCAAAGGTAACTGATTACTGTTACTTCTCTGTTTAATTCTTCAGGGTTTACTGATTGCCTTAAAATAAAGAAAATTTTAAGTAAAAGTAGCACTATTTTGTTTCAGCCCCAGCTGATACAGTCTGCAGTTGAGTTTTGACACCAATTGCTGAGTTAGTGTCAGACGCCACAAGTATGAAGGCATGGTCCCTGAGAAGACTGCCTTTACTTAAGATGCCAGCCTCAGGTGGGGTCTCCAGGCTAGTTGGACTTCTTATCAAGGGGCTACAAATTCATAAGATCCCATGAACACCCTCAGGTTTACTTATTCACTAGAGTAACTCAAGAGAACTCAGGAGAGGACTATACTTATGTGAGCAGTTTTATTATAAAGGATACAGGTTAGAATCATGAATCATCCAAATGAAGAGACAGAGTGTGAGGTCAGGAGGGTCTCAAATGTAAAGCCTCCGTGCCCTTTCCCTAGGAGACATATAGGGTATGTCACTCTTCTGGCATATTGATGTGTTCATCACATCAGTGGAGGTTAAGAAGCTCCATCAGGTTCTGGTGTCCACTTTTAGTTGAAGTTTCATTAAGTAGGTGAGGTTGATTAAATAAATAATTTGTTAGGTGATTGAACTTCAATCTCCAGCACTCCACCCCCACTCCCCAAGGCTGCTTTGTAGTCCCAATCCACTAATCACAGAATTGGTCTTTCCTAGTGCCTAGCCCCCATCATAAAACTATCTAGGAGCCCACTGTTGTTAGGTCATTAGCATAATCTTAGTTGTGCTCCAATGGGCTCATGAATAGCAAAGACATTTCTATCACTAAGGAATTTCCAGTATATATACATAATTTTAAAAAGCTTAAATAAAACCACATGGTGAAAAATACACTCTTCACTCTTCACCTCCTATATTTCTTCATATAGGAAATTTGTTTTTCCACTTATAATCGTTTCTTTGATACTTGCCTTTGTCTAAATCATATACAGTGCCAGCTAATTACCATTTTTACATGTTATCCAAATCTTTCAGTTTTTACTCTTCTCTCATCTTACAATATAGTCGTCAACAAAAATAAATATGTTTTTAATGTTACGATATAAATTTTCTATACCATTGAGCCAAGTGGTATACCATAACACATTTTCTTGTATTATTTTTTTTAGTAATTATTGTCATATTTTTTCTTTTCCTTAGTTTTCTGTATGCCTACTGTTAATTCTTTTGAAATTCTTCAGTTAAACTTGGAATTTCTCAGTTTATTCACACACACACTTTAATTAAAGTAAAAATTTTTTGTCTGCTCTGAACACTGTCTTCAGTTGCTCTTTATCTTCCTTTGCTAATCTGAACTGGTTGTTCTCTAAGACCATACAAAGCTGCCTTGGGATTTCACTTTGCCATCATCCTGGTGACTTCTACACTTTGCCTTTCTCTTATGTAGGTCCTCCAGTTTCCTATATTTTAAGCTGTCTGAGTTGCTTTGTGTTCTTTTTTTTTGTCAAATACATCTTTCAGTAGTTTCATCAGAAAGGATGTATGGAACATAGAAATTATTTAAATAAAATCACTTCTGAGGAGGGGCGCCTCTGTGGCTTAGTTAAAGCGCCCGCCTTTGGCTCAGGTCAGGATCCCAGGGTCATGTGATCTAGCCCTGTATTGGGCTCCCTGCACAGTGGGGGTCTGCTTCTGCCTCTCCTGTGCTTGCCTGCAGGCACTCTCGCTTTCTCTTTCTCAAGTAAATAAATAAAATCTTTTTTTAAAAAAAAAAATCACTTCTGATGGAAATAGTAGTCTCCTTTCAACCTGCATCACCCATTTCAGCCTTTAATTTTCTTCTTGCATGCTGAAAAATAACTTTGTTATGTTTCCTCATATGTTATAAATTTATTTGGTTGGGTATCTTTGCTTGAAAATGTGTTGTTGTGTTACAGTTTCCTATTGAGAAGGTGTTTTTTGTTTGTTTTTTTTAAAGTAAGCTCTGTGCCCGACACAGGGCTCCAGATGACAACCTTGAGGTCAAGAGTCCCATACTCTACTGACTGAGCCAGCCAGCTGCCCTCACTGTTGAGAAGTTTGATGCCCTTTTGATTCCTGGTCGGTTGAAGCTTTCTACATCTTTGCTATTCCCTTATTACGAAATTTTATAGTGATGAGCTTTGATGTGGTTTGCATTTTTGTGCTGTTATTTTTTCAATCAATTTCAAGAAATTGATGTTGCTTAGGTGTAGGAGTGTATTTAGTAGTATTCTGGTAAATTTTCCACTTAAGGTTTTCTGTTGGTTGTGTTGGATGTTCTATCTCCTGGATTGGTTATTTTACATAGTCCCCCCCCCTTTTTTTCCTATCATCTTTACAGGAGGTTTCCTTGATTTAACTTCTAACGTACTGAAATTTTTATTGCAGCTATCAGATTTCATTTTCTTTTTTTTTTAATATTTTATTTATTTGGCACAGAGAGAGAGGGAGATCACAAGTAGGCAGAGAGAGAGGGGTGAAGCAGGCTCCCCGCTGAGCAGAGAGCCTGATGCGGGGCTCGATCCCAGGACCCTGAGGTCATGACCCAAGCCAAAGGCAGAGGCTTCAACCCACTGAGCCACCCAGGTGCCCCCAGATTTCATTTTCTGAGAGCTCTTTGTTTTCTTTTGCATTCTACATTCCCTTTTTCCAATGGATTTTGTCTTCCCTTCCCCCCTCCCTCTTCCCCCTAACCCTTCTCCCTTTCCTTTCCTTTTTCCTTTCTTTTCTCCTTTCCTTTCTCCTTTCCTTTTTCCTTTTCCTTTTCCCTTTCCCTTTTTTTCCCTTCCCTCTTTCCCTTTCCCTCTTTCCTTTTCCTTTCCACCAGTTTCATGGAGGCCATTATGTTGGCTTCTTCTCAGGGGCATCTGTAATATCTGTACACATCTTTACAGTAGTGTTTATTAGGTTAAATAACATTATATTGTCTACTTGTCTGTCTCCTGTACTGGTCTGTAAATTCCTTGAGTGTAGGGATTGTGCTTTATTTATTTTGGTAATCCCTGTGCCTAAGAAAATATACTGGCACATTGTAGATGCTCAGTAAATGTTGACTGACCGAGTTTATCCATAGCACTTAACATTTTTGTTTATTTTTAAAAAGATTTAATTAATTTGTCAGAGAGGAAGAGTGCACACAAGCAGGGGTTGCTGCAGGCTGAAGGAAGCAGGCTGACTGCTGAGCAAGGAGGCCATTGGGGGACTCATCCCAGGAACCTGAGATCATGACCCAACCCCAAGGCGACACTTAACTGACTGAGCCACCCAGGTGTTCTGCACGTAAAGCTTTTAAAATGTATTTCAGAGTGACTGGTATATGTCATATTTATTTGTTGCATTGATTATGTACTATCAACAAAAAAGTAATCTTTTTAAGTTGTACAAATTGTTTTGTTTTATTCTTGCTTAAATAATCCTTCACGTCATTTATTTGGATAGAGACTTCTTAGAACTATGAAACTTCAAGGTTGTTTGCAAAATTCTCCCGCCAAGACAAATTTTCATGCTTTATGCATAAAGTTATTTTTGGAAGATAAGGAGAGATACTTTTTGAGAACCTTTCTAAGAGCAAGTTTAATTCCTCAGGAAAATGTGAAAGCAATTAATGCAGTAGCAGCCAGGATCTAGCTTTATGAAATTCTCAGCTACTGAACATGAATTCAGGTCATGTGGTTAAATGAAAAGAAGATAGAGAATTTTTTCTACATTTTGGAAGTTAATGTCTTGAAATGTGAAGATAACGAGAGAACTTTAATTAAATGTGAATCCTCAATTACTTGATACAGAATCGTACTTATGAATTTGTATAAAAACTGACATTATAGGGAGGGGACAAAGAGGACTTGTTTTGCTAAATCTTTTAAAAATGGACGAAGGAAACTGGATTGCCAAAATAAATTTATTAAAAATCCTTGAATTGTAACTTCAGATGGGTGGGTTTTATGTCTTGTGTTTTTGTTTTTAGTCATTCTGACAGGTGTGAGGTGATCTCATTATGGTTTTGATTGCATATCCCTGATGATAAGTGATGTTGAACATCTTTTTATGTGTCTGTTGGGCGTCTGTCTGTAGGTCTTTGGAAAAATGTTCATGTCTTCTGCCCATTTTTAAGTGGATTGATTATTGGTGTTAAGCCTTTATATATTTTGGGTTTTAACCCCTACTGGGACTTATTGTTTGCAAATATCTTCTCTTCAGTAGGTTGTCTTTTATTTTGTTGATGATTTCCTTTGCTCTGCAAAAGTTCTTTATTTTGGTATAGTCCCAGTAGTTTTTTTGCTTCTGTTTACCTTACCAAAGGAGACATACCTAGAAGAAAATGTTTCTATGGCTAATGTCGAAGAGATAACTGCCTCTGTTTTCTTCTAGGAATTTTATGGTTTCAGGTCTTATGTTTAGGTCTTTAAGCTATTTTGAGTTTACTTTTGTGCATGGCATAAGAAAGTGGTCCAAGAAATAAGTGTTGGTGAGGATGTGGAGAAAAAGGAACTGTCAGCACTGTTGATGGGAATGTAGACTAGTGCAGCTACTGTGGAAAGCAGTGTGGAGTTCCTAAAATAATTAAAAATAGAATTATCATATCCAGTAATTCCCCTACTGGATATTTACCCAAAGAAAATGAAAACTCTAGGGGCGCCTGGGTGGCTTAGTGGGTCAAAGCCTCTGCCTTCAGCTCAGGTCATGATTTCAGGTCCTGGGATCGAGCCAGCCTCTGCTCAGCAGGGAGCCTGCTACCCCCCTCCCTCTGCCTGCCTCTCTGCCTACTTGTGAAATCCCTGCCTGTCAAATAAATAAGTAAAATCTTTAAAAAAAAAGAAAAGAAAAAAGAAAATGAAAACTCTAATTTGAAAAGATATATGTACCCTGTGTTTATTGCTGCATTATTTACAATAGCTAAGATATGGAAGCAACTCAAGTTGCTCCATATGGTATTTATCTTCCTCTAATTGACTTACTTCACTTAGCATTATACCCTTTAGGTCTATCCATGTTGTTTGCAAATAGCAAGATTTCATTCTTTTTTATGGCTGAGTAAATTTCCACTTCCATGTATCACATCTTCTTTATCCGTTCTTCTATGGATGCACAGTTATGTTGAATAAAGCTGTTTCAAGAAAACAAAGAAAAAGCTATTTTTTCCAGTTAAGTGAAGTTTTTGAAAGGGGGAACTTGTTTTAGCTGTCACATTTAAGTCTGTAATCCATCTTGGCTTAGTTTTTGTGTATGGTGTGAGGATGAGGGTCAAGGCTCATATTTTTCTATGCAGATATCTAGTGGCTATGATCATTTATTTGAAAGACTACAAATATCCTTTAAAATGTATCATGTGCCAATACCATGCTGTCTTGGTGATCACAGCTTTGTAGTAAAGCTTGAAATCAGGCAATGTGATGCCCCCAGCTTTTTCTATTTCAACATTTCCTTAGCAATTGGGGGTGTTTTCTGGTTTCATACAAATTTTAGGATTGGTTGTTCCATCCCTTTGAAAAAAGCCGGTGGAATTTTGATCGGGATGGCATTGAAAGTATAGATTGCTCTGGGCAGTATAGACATTTTAACAATGTTTATTCTTCCGATCCATGAGCATGGAATGCTTTTCCACCTTTTTGTGTCTTCTTTAATGAGCGTTCTGTAGTTCCTCGAGTACAGATCCTTTACCTCTTTGGTTAGGTTTATTCCCAGGTATCTTATGGTTCTTGGTGCTACAGTAAATGGAATTGATTCTCTCCTTTCCCTTTCCGTGTTTTCATTGTTAGTGTATAAGAAAGCAACTGATTTTTGTGCATTGATTTTTGTATTCTGCCACATTCCTGAATTGCTCTATGAATTCTAGTGGTTTGGGTGTGGAGTCTTTTGGGTTTTCCATATAAAGTATTGTATCGTCTGTGAAGAAAGAGAGTTTGACTTCTTCTTTGCCAATTTGAATACCTTTTATTTCTTTTTGTTGTCTGATTGCTGTTGCTAGGACTTCTAGTACTCTATGTTGAACAAGAGTGGTGAGAGTGGGCATCCTTGTCCTGTTCCTGATTTCAAAGGGGAGGCTGTCAGCTTTCCCCCACTGAGAATAATATTCGCTGTGGGCTTTTCATAGATAGATTTTATGAAGTTGAAGAATGTTCCTTTTATCCCTATACTTTGAAGAGTTTTGATCAGGAATGGATGCTGAATTTTGTGAAATGCTTTTTCTACATCAATTGAGAGGACCATGTGGTTCTTCTCTCTTCTCTTATTGATTTGTTCTATCACATTGATTGATTTGCGAATGTTGAACCACCTTTGCATCCCACCCAGGGATAAATCCCACCTGGTCATGATGAATAATCTTTTTAGTGTGCTGTTGGATCCTATTAGCTGGGATCTTGTTGAGAATTTGGTATCCATATTCATCAGGGATATTGGTCTGAAATTCTCCTTTTTGATGGGGCCTTTGCCTGGTTTGAGGATCAGGGTAATGCTGGCTTCATAGAAAGAGTCTGGAAGTTTTCCTTCTGTTTCAATTTTTTGAAACAGTTTCAGGAGAATAGGTGTTATTTCTTCCTTGAAGATTTGGTAGAATTCCCCAGGGAGTCTGTCAGGTCCTGGACTCTTTGTTTTTTGGGAGGTTTTTGATCACTGCTTCAATCTCATTACTAGATGCTGGTCTATTCAGGTTGTCAATTTCTTCCTGTTTTATTTAGCCTTGGAAGTTTATAGGTTTCCAGAATGCATCTATTTCTTCTGGGTTGCTTAACTTATTGGCATATAGCTGTTGATGATAATTTTGGATGATTGTTTCTATTTCCTTTGGATTAGTCATGATCTCTCCCCTTTCATAATTTTATTGATTTGGGTCTTCTCTCTTTTCTTTTGAATTAACTTGGCCAGTGGCTTATTGATTATTTCAAAAAACCAACTTCTGGTTTTGTTGATGCGCTTTACTGTTTCTCTAGTTTCTAACTCATTGATCTCTATTCTAATCTTGATTATTTTCCTTCTTGTGTGTGGGGTTGGCTTAACTTGTTGATTTTCCAGTTCTTTAAGGTGTAAAGAGAGCTGGTGTATTCAGGATTTTTCAATTTTTTTGACTGACGCTTGGATGGCTATGTACTTCCCCCTTAGGACTGCCTTTGCTGTATTCCATAGGTTTTGGACCAGTGTGTATCTTCATTCTCATCGGTTTCCATGAATTATTTAAGATCTTCTTTGATTTCCTAGTTGATCCAAACATTTTTGAGCAGGTTGGTCTTTAGCCTCCAAGTGTTTGAATTCCTTCCAAACTTTTCTTGTGGTTGAGTTCCAGTTTCAAATCATTGTGGTATGAGAATATGCAGGGAATCATCTCAGTCTTTTGGTATTGGTTAAGTCCTGATTTGTGACCCATTATGTGGTCTATTCTGGAGAAAGTTCCACATGTGCTCGAGAAGAATGAGTATTCTGTTGTTTCAGGGTGGAATGTTCTGTATATATCTATGAGATCCCTTTGGTCCAACATGTCATTCAGTCCTCTTTACCGATTTTCTGTTTGGATGATCTGTTACTGAGAGTGGCGTGTTAAGATCTCCTACAATTAATGTATTCATATCAATATGACTCTTTATTTTGATTAACAGTTGGCTTGTGTAGTTGGCTGCTCCTATATTGGAGGCATAAATATTTACAATTGTTAGATCTTCTTGGAGGACAGACCCTTTAAGAATGATGTAGTGTCCTCCTGTATCTCTGACTACAGTCTTTAGCTTAAAATCGAATTTATCTGATATGAGAGTCACTACCCCAGCTTTCTTTTGAGGCCCACTGGCATGAAAGATGGTTTTCCATCCCTTCCCTTTCAGTCTGGGTGTATCTTTAGGTTCCAAATGTGTCTCTTGTAGACAGCATATGGACGGGTCCTGTCGTTTTATCCAGTCTGCAACCCTGTGCCATTTCATGGGAGCATTTAGGCCATTCACATTGAGAGTGATTATTGAAAGATAAGTTTTTATTGACATCCCGTTGCCTGTGAAGTCCTTGTTTCTATAGATTGTAAGTTTCTGTTCTGTGTTACTCATGTGTTCTTTCTTTTATAGAATTTCCCTTAATATTTCTTGTAGTGCCGGCTTGGTGGTCACATACTCTTTTAAACCTTGCCGATCTTGGAAACTCTTTATCTCTCCATCCATTTTGAATGTCAGCCTTGCTGGATAAAGTATTCTTGGCTGCATGTTCTTCTTATTTAGTGCCCTGAATATGTCTTGCCAGCCCTTTCTGGCTTGCCAGGTTTCTGTGGACAGGTCTGGTGTTATTGTGATGGGTCTTCCTCTGTAAGTAAGGAATCTCTTCCCCCTAGCTGCCCTCAGGACCTCTTGTCTAAAATTATAATTCTCAAATTTTACAATTAGTGTTTGGGTGTCTTTCTAGACTCATAGGTCTTGGGGGGTGTTCTTTCTGCCTCTAGGACACGAACACTTGTTCCATTCCCCCAATTGGGGAAATTTTCATCTAGAATTTGTTCAGCTATATCTTCTAGTCTTCTGTCTTTCTCCACCCCCTCAGGGATGCCAATAATTCTGATGTTGGAAGGTTTCATGGCATCATTTATTTCCCTAAGTCTGTTCTCATGGTTCCTAAGCAGTTTGTTCCAGTTCTCCTCCTGACCTTTCTTCTCTAGCATCTTGTCTCTAGATCACTAATTCTATCCTCTGTCTCTGTTACCCTAGCTGTTAGACTATTTAGATTAGATTGGATCTCATTGGTAGCATTTTTAACATCAGCCATACTGGTTCTCAACTCTGCCCTTAGAGATTCTGTGTTGTCATTAATGTTTTTCTTCATCCTAGCCATTGCCTGGATAATTGTTACCCTGAATTCCCTTTCCAACATACTGTATGTGTCCATATCCAATAGTTCTGAGGGAGAGGGCACAATCTCTGGGTTTTTCCTCTGTTGGTTGTTCCTCCTCCTAGTCATTTTGATGGGAAGTGGTTGAGGGGATGTATAGCTGAATATATCATCCATGATCCAGGCAAGGTGCACCCTGGAAGGTTTCAGAGCAATTGGAATTCACCACGTCTCCACTGCTGCTTTCTGCTCCAGAGGAGAATAAGGAAACATGATGATTACGTGCACTGTGGTATCCTGGATGGGATCCCGTAGATGTTCTGATCACCAATTCCACTATGTGTGGTGAGTGGAGAGGGAGAGTCCCCACAGAAACAAGCAATGGTCAGGACACTACCTGGGTGTCCTGTGATTCAGCTCAGTTCTGATTCTGTCTATCTGGAGATAGCATCAGATTCCACAAGTTGAGAGCTCAATCCCACAAGAACTACCCTTTCCTCACATCAGATGCCAGTCACAAACGCAGGTTGTTAACCTGTACTTCTGACCACCAGCTACAAATGGAGGTTCCAACAACTTGGAATGCCAACTGCAAGCCTAGATGGTCAGTTTTGATTAATATTAAATGCACACTTGAAAATGTATGTGTTACATAGTTGCTGGATGTAGTAGTGTTCTGGAATTTTCTCAGGTAAGTATAGTATTACTGTTCATTTCTTCTTTCTCAGTCTTTCTGTATGATGTCCTCTTTCAGTTACTGAGAAACGTGTGTTAAAATCTCCCACCAAAGTCAGTGGACTTGTCTTTTTCTTTTTAATACTATAAATTTTTTGCTTTACCTATCTTCTATATGGTAAGATATATATATTTTTAGGATTGTTGTCTTTTTGATGAATTGAGTTCATATAATTTTTATAAGGTCCCTTTTTATCTTTGATGGTACTTAAAATTTTTTTAAAGATTTTATTTATTTGAGAGGGGGGGAAAAGGAGTAGAGGGAGAAGCAGACTCCCTGCTGGGCAGGAAACCTGTTTCTCCCTCTCCCACTCCCCTGCTTGTGTTCCCTCTCTCGCTGTGTCTCTGTCAAATAAATAAATAAAATCTTAAAAAAAAAAAAAAGTGTACTTTGATATTATTGAGCCACCTTGGCTTTCTTCTGATTTTTCTGTTTATATGATTTTATCTTTTTCCCTTCTTTCACTTTGAATCTATTTCTGTCCTTGGATTTAAATTGTGTGGGTGGTTTTTTTTTCTTTAAGCAGCTTATAGTTGGAAGTTTTTTTTTTTTTGTTGACTACTAAAATCTCTTGACTTACCTGGATTGTTTTGTTCATTTACATTCAATATCACTGATAGGGCTAGTTTTAAGCATTACATTTTGATATTTTCTGCTTTTCTCATGTGTTCTTTGGTTATATTTCCCTGTTTTCATGTGGATTAAGTTTTTTAAATTACATTTATACTGCCTGTTGCCTTTTTAGCTATGCCTCTTTTTTCTTTCTCTCTCTTTTTTTAAAGTGGATATATTAGTGTGCTTAGGTTGATATAACGAAATACCATAGACTGGCTTAAAAAATGAAAATTTTCTCACAGTGCTGGAGGCTGGAAAGTCTAAGGTGGGGGTTCTGGCAGGGTTCTGCTTCTGTTGAAAACTCTTCATCCTGGCTTGAAGACAGCTGCCTGTGAGCTGTCTTCATGTAGAGTGGGGAGAGATGGACCCCACTTTTATTACCTCATTTAACCTTAATTATGTCTTCTCTTCCTCCATGTACAGTCACATTAGGGGTTAGAACTTGAATTTGGGAGGGACGCAATTCAATCCATTGCAGTGTTTGTAAAGATTGTGATGTGCACCTTTAGTTTATAAAGTAGGATTCAATTAATTGTAGCAGTACCTGTACAACTAATTATAAGGACAATCCTTACAATTCATGTTGTTGTATGTGTGTTATAAATTCCACAAACATTATTATTTATTTGCTTTAAACAGTGGTCACTTAATGAAATGTAAGAAAAAGTGGTATAAATGCTCACATTTATTTTTCATTCATTCCTGGATCCATTTTCATACCGGTCCATTTCCTGTTCATTCAAAGAACTTCCTTTAGTATATTTTAATTAACTTACTAAAAATTGAGATTAATTCATTGCCATAAAATTTACCCTTTTATTTTTTGGAACTTATTTTTATTTTTATTTTTTTTAAGTAGGCTCCATGCACAGTGTAGAACCTAATGTGGAGCTTGAACTCATGACCATGAGATCAAGACCTGAGCTGATATTAAGAGTTGGATGCTTAACAGACTGAGCCACCCAGGTGCCCCTAAAATTCACCCTTTTAAAGTATATAGTTTAGTAGTTTTTTTTAGTATATTCATAGAATTGTGCAGCCATGACCACAGATATTTTTAGGACGTTGTCATCACCCCACAAATAAACCCCTTGCCCCCTCTTAGTCACTCCTCATTTTCCCACATTGCCTGCTCAATACCACCCCATCCGTACATGACTACTAGTCTCCTTTTTCTCTGTATGGGTTTGTCTGTTTTGGACATTTATATAAGTGGAGTTAAATAATATGTGTGGTCTTGTACCTTTCTCAAGGTTCATACATGCTGTAGTGTGTATCTGTACTTTGTTTCTTTTATTGCTGAAAATAATTTTCTATGGATACAGCACATTTTTCTATATCCATCCATTAGTATTAAAGTTATTTCCACTTTTTAGCTGTTATGAATAACATAAGCCAGTTCTCTCCCCACTGGATTGTTTTGGTACCCTTGGGAATTGAAGATCATTTCATGTAAATGTGAGTGTATATCACTGAACTCTAATTATATTCAGTTGGTCTCTGTTTTGCCTTATGCCAGTATCATCACACTGTTATGATAGCTTTGTAGTAAGTTTTGAAATTGTGAAATAAAATATTAGAGAACTTCATTCCTATTTTTCAGGATTTTTTTGGTTATTTTGAGATCCTTGCATTTTCATGTGTAATGTAAAATCACCTTATGAATTTTTTTTTTTTTACGAAAGTCCCAGGTGGGATCTTGATAGGGGAGTGTTGCTGTTGTACCAATATTAAGTCTGACAGTACATAAATGTAGGGCATATCTTATTTAAGTTGCCTTTAATTTCTTTCAACAGTGTTTTGTAGTTTTCTGTGTACAACTCTCACACTTTTTTGTTTCAGTTTTTTCATTAAGTATTTTATTCCTAATTTATGCTGTTATAAATGAAAATGGAATTTTTTTCTTTCATTTTTGATGCTTCTCATTTGTAGCAATAACATATTTTGTGTATATTGATCTTGGATACTCTTGCTAAACTCATTTATTAGTTACAGTAAGTTTTTAGTGATTTCCTTAGGATTTTCTATATGAAGGATCATGTCATCTATGAATAGAAAATTTTACTTTGTCCTTTTCAATCTGAATGTTTTTTATTTCCTTTTCTTTCCTGATCACCCTGGTGGAACCTCTAGTACAACTGAGTTTAAGTTGTGAGAGTTAACGAAATTCTTACCTTGTTTCTGGTCTAAGGAGGTAGTATTTCTTGTGCATTCTCAATTTTCTCAGCTGTCTGAAAATGCCTTATCTTTGAAGGCTTCTTTGGTAATCTGGAATATTAGGTTGACTCTTTCAGTAATATACTCTTTCAGTACTATCATCATTGTTCGTTGCCCTACATTGTTTCCGCTGAGTAGTCAATCTGTTCTTGTTGTTTCTCTAATGTGTATTTTTTCCTGATGTTTATAAGACTATTCTCTCGATCTTTAATTTTCGACCACCTGATCTTTATGTGCCTGGGTTTGACTTTATTTTTATTTATTCTCCTGTGTATTGGCTGAGCTTCTTGGGTCTGTGGGTTAAAATCTTTAACTTTTGGGATATTTTCGTTCATTTTTCTTTCCAAATGTTCTCCTTTCTTATGCCTTTTAGGAAATGCAATTAACACTATGTTAGGTGTTAGGTTGTTTGGTGTTGTCCCACAGATTTCTGGCACAGTTGTTTTTTTTCTTTCCCATGTCTTTCAGTCTAGGTGATTTACTTTAATAAATTTTAGCTTCATGTTTCAGATGTGTTAGGGGAGGAATTGGACTCCTCTCTGATGGAAACTGGGAAAATACTTGGTGGGAGACTACAGGTTCTTGGTTTTCAGGCTGACTCCCTGCATCACTGCTGCTTATTCTGCAGAAGTGCTCTGGAGGTAATTGGTGGGAGTGAGGACTAGTTTTCTCTGGACTTTTCTAGATTTTAGTCTGCTCACACTCAGGTATTGAAAATTTGACTGATTTCTCTGTGTCTCACTAAAGATTCTTTGTCTATCACTGCTTTTTTTTTTTTTTCCTAACCCTAACCCTAACCCTAACCCTAACCCTATCACTATCACTGCTTTTTTCTTTGTGCACTTGTGCTTCAGGCAATGTAAATGGTACTCTGGGTTTAAAGCAGTATTCATCTGTGGCCGACTAGAGAAGACTGGTCCCTCCCTAGAATTTAGTTCATTTGGACTTGTACTAGAGGTCTTAGATGTCTTTAAAAAGAAAGGGTTTTAATTTACCTAGTGTTTTCTAATTGTTTTGACAGAATTGATTGTCTTTGATCTTCCACATTCTAAATGGAAGTCCTTCATTGAAGGATTTTTGAGTAAGGTCAAGATCTTAAGTTATGCAAGGAAGGAGTAGCTAACTACACATTGTTTTAAGGGTTGCTTTGTGTGTATTTGAGATTAATGAAAAATATTACAGAGACAAGTGACTTTAATTTTGGGCTAGTGAGTAGTTCTAACAAGTTCTACCAATTTATATTGGTACAATTAATAGCTTTCAGTGGTTAATGGGGAGGAAGGGGAGGCTAAAAAGATGATTTTTTTTTTAAGTGAATTATAAACACTGAGCTTACCTGGTTGTATGTACTTTGCTTCAACTACCCTTCTCTTTTATTTTGGAAGAATTAATGGTGGATTCATTACATTGAAAGTGAGTTTTTCTATTTTAAAGTTGAAAATCACCTGGCAACAACATTGTGAATATACCAAAAAATTACTGGCTTGTACATTTTTAAATTGTTAAAATGTTATGTTTTATGTTTTTTAAAAAGATTTTATAATTTCTATACCCATTGGGCTTGAACTTATAACCCCAAGATAAAGAGTCACATACTCTACCAACTGAGCCAGCCAGTTATGTTTTATGTTGTATGAATTTTATCTCAATTAAAACAGATCAGACAGTTTGAAACTCCTTTCCTGATGTTTATTGCAATTCTTAGTTGTAATGGACATTTGTTTGCTTTTATTTTTAGTGGTTAATTGGTGTGCTGATTAGTTCTAGAGTTTGATTTTGGGTCAGTGTCAACTGACTTTCAAAATTGAGTTTATTTGAAAGATATCATTAGTAAGTTACATTTTTAAATTTGTGATAAGGTTACTTGTTAAAACCTTATTTTTTATGCTGTATAGTTTTTATGAGAAATTGATGGAAAGGGTAAAAATGTGTTGATAAACTGCTTTCAGAACTTTGCTAACTGCTTTTGAGAACTATGCTAAGTTATACATTGTTTTTTGAAGAATGGCTCATGAAATCCGATGTGTCACTTGGTTTCCAATAGTCTTTTTTTCTTCTGAGTCTTAATTTTGCCCTTTTTAACCTCCCTCCCCTATCTCTTCAGTCTTGTTGCCAACAATTTTGAAGATGGCTCCCATGTAGTGTCACCATTAGACCCGAATGGAAACTTCGATGTTGTTATTAAAGAGGAGCCTGTAGATGATTATGAATATGAACTTGCTGAGTGCCCGGAAGGGGTAACTATAAAACAGGAAGAGACAGATGAGGAAACAGATGTATACTCAAACAGTGATGATGATCCTATACTAGAGAAACAGCTAAAGAGGCACAATAAAGTTGATAACCTAGAAGCTGACCATCCGTCTTCTAAATGGCTACCAAATAGCCCATCAGGTGTTGCTCAAGCTAAAATGTTCAAGTTAGACGCTGGAAAGATGCCAGTAGTCTATCTGGAGCCCTGTGCGGTCACCAAAAGCACAGTGAAGATTTCTGAGCTCCCTGATAACATGCTTTCCACATCTCGAAAGGATAAATCTTCTGTATTGACAGAGTTAGACTATTTGCCAACGTACATTGAAAATAGCGATGAGACTGGCTTCTGCTTAGGCAAGGAATCAGAAAATGGTCTTAGAAAACATTCACCAGATCTCAGAGTGGTACAGAAATACCCTTTACTTAAAGAGCCTCAATGGAAATATCCTGAGCTATCTGACAGCATTAACACAGAAAGAATACTTGACAGTTCGAAGAGTTCAGCCGGGGATCCATTTTTAGGCAAAGAGGACTTGGGCAGAAGGAGAACAACTGTGCTTAAGATTTCAACAGCCTCCAAGGTTGTGAATGCTAATCAGAATGCCCCTTCAAATGTCTCTGGAAAAAGAGGAAGGCCACGAAAATTGAAACTCTCTAAGGCAGGGCGACCACCTAAAAGCACAGGAAAATCTTTAACTTCTACAAGGAGCGCTCCTGTGGGTCCTGGGAGTAGCTTTCCAGATGTGAAGCCTGATCTGGAGGATGTGGATGGTGTTCTCTTTGTTTCCTTTGAATCAAAGGTAAGATGATCATTTTCAGCAGACCTTCTTTGGAGGTCAGATAGTGATTCTGGAATTGTATACTAACTTAAAATCTTGTTTTTTCGAATGCACCTGTTACGTGAAGGTTTATGTGTAGGGACGGGAGGGTCTCCAAAATGTTTGGTTTAATTCACAGGCACCACTTAAGGTATTTTTTTGGAATGGACTTAAATGTCTGCTTTGATTTCAGTTCACGATTGTTGAACTATGTTTAGCTGGAATTTTAAAAATTGTTGGATCTTACTGGAATTTACATTATTATGGACTCTAAAAAGGCATACATACATGAAAAATTGACTATTTTAGAATACCCCATCCTCTGATTTTCATCAACAATAGCAGAGTACTACTGGAAAACTAAAACTGTTTTAAAAATTCTGTTGTCTCACACATAGATAGTTTATTTTATTGCAGCTCTTCAACTACATTATTTTCGTGATAATATACAAAAATTTATAAAGTTCTAAATCTTTATAGAAGCCTGGGATTTCTAAATTGGCTACAGAGAAGTTGAATTCTCGTTAGGGGGCCTTTT
Organism: Nasua narica; assembly: GCA_028533885.1. Classification (NCBI taxonomy): domain Eukaryota; kingdom Metazoa; phylum Chordata; class Mammalia; order Carnivora; family Procyonidae; genus Nasua; species Nasua narica. The sequence goes on along the minus strand of CM052797.1, from coordinate 51,795,287 downwards.
CCTGTCTTTTTGTTAATTGCTGAGTAAGCTGTCTTTACATAGGCTATAAGAAATCAGTATGTAAATTGGCATAAACAGTTTTATGAGCATATGTGCCTATTCAGACTTTTTTTGCCTTTTTTTCCTTCTGATTTGTAATGCTGTTAATGTAGAACATTGGGGAAATATCAAAAGTATCAGAAAAATAAAAGGTTCCTTGTTTACATTTAAACTTTTAGGAGTGATATGAACTTTTTTCTTTTTTTATATATAGGAAGCTCTTGACATTCATGCAGTTGATGGGACAACTGAAGAACCCTGTAGTCTCCAGGCATCAACCACGAATGACCCAGGTATTATATAATAATAAAATATTATAATATTTTATAATATAATAATATAATATAATATAATAATAAAATAATAAAAGGAGAGATATTTGCGATTTGGCTTTAGACGTGAAAGATGCAATGTTTCTTTTTCTGTAGTGTATGGCAACTTTGTCATTGTTTTCTGAGTAGGTTGCAGAGCAAGAATTTCCCAGTTGGAAAAGGAATTGATAGAAGATTTGAAGGCCTTGCGGCATAAGCAGGTGATACATCCTGGTCTTCAAGAAGGTAATATTTAAAAACATATATATATAAGCCAATTTTTAATTTTGTTCTCTTTTTTTCCTCTCCTGTTTCCCCTCTTCTTTCCCTTCCCTCTTGTCCTTACCCATTTTTGTTTTTCTTCCTTTTCCTCCATCCTTGATTTCATTTCTTTTAGTGCCTCTCTCAGCTTGTGTTTTTTCTGATTCTTCCTTTTAATTAAAAAGCTTCTCTAGGTTTTTTTTTATCCTAAGAAAAACCTTTCCAACTCTGACAATACTGTCTCTGTGAAGCATAAGATCTTATGCATTTAAAAACTGTGTCATAATATTGAAAGTGATGTTTTTTCTGTCTTAAAACCCAGTATTTTCTTCCCTGTTTTTCATTTTTAAGTTTTAGTTGCTTTTGTTTTTGTGTGTTTTTTGGGGGGGGGGGGAGGGTCCTACTTATTCTTGTATACTTAGTAAAACGTAAGTCTATAAATAGAATACTTTTCCTCATTGTGTGGCTGTCATTGTATTTTGTTTATTTCATGTATTGCTTGGGATGTCAGTTAAAAATTTCATTATTATCTCTATTTTGTTGTAAAAAATTATCTTGGCTTTGATTATGTTGCTTAATCCTCTATTTTAATATTTAAATCTATATTAGTCCTACCCCCCCACCTCCCCCAAATGTTCAGTCTCTCTCTGGTTTCACTTAATGGAAGCAGATATGATCCTCCCTCTGACGTATGGTCAGAAGGTCAGTAGTAGCCTAACACTGTGTCACAACACCTGCGTCATTCACCTCACTTCATTTTATCATCTCATATCACAAGAAGTGCCGCTTCCTAATGGCACACGGGAGAAGAATGAGGCACTAACAAGTCAGCTGTAAGAGAAAGGGAGCAGGGGGCGACAGTGACAGTCCTTTCAGCTGTTCCCTTTTCTCTCTCTCTTAGAGCTGACTTGTTTCTTCTCCCGTGCCCCATAGGAAGCGCCAAAGAAGAATGGTGAGAACAGTGTAGTAAGATATTATGAGAGAGACAGACCACGTTCCGTAATTGTTATTATAGTATATTCTTATAATTATTCTATTTTGTTGTTTTCCCTAATTTATAAATTATACTTTATTTTATAAATTAATTTATAAATTAAACTGTATCATAAGTATGTATGTCTAGGAAAAAAGAGAGAGAGTGTGTGTGTGTGTGTTTGTGTGTGTTTGGTAGTAGGTGGTTTCAGGCATCCATCCCACTGAGGGTCTTAGAATGTACCCACTATGGGTCTTAAAATGTGTCCCCTGTGGATTAGGAGAAATTGCTTTATATTTATTACCATCATAGCAACTACTGACTTTCCTACTTGCTGTATATATGAGAGATTGTAAACTGTGCCCCAATTTTTAGTTTCTTGTATATTTGATTTTAGGTGTGCTTTTTGCAGTAGTTTATTGAGTTTTTGCTCTTCGTTTTTTTTTCCCCAAGGGATTGTTGAGCTGATTTACATTATTTATTTTTTTTAAGATTTTATTTATTTATTTGACAGAGAGAGAGATGACAAGTAGGCAGAGAGGCAGGCAGAGAGAGAGGGGGAAGCAGGCTCCCTGCTGAGCAGAGAGCCCGATGCGGGGCTCGATCCCAGGACCCTGAGATCATGACCCAAGCCAAAGGCAGAGGCTTTAACCCACTCAGCCCCCCAGGCGCCCTGCTGATTTACATTATTTAATGGATCATTTATATGAGAGTCTAAGCATTATATGCTAATAAAATGATGTATAAAATGATCATTCAGTATCTAAGTCAGCTGGTAATACTTGAACTTTTGCTTTAATATGAGGCTGCTTCTGTGACAGTGTGATCTTAGAGGGGTACTATGGATTGTAATGGGACAGTTATAGTCACATCATAGTCTTAATGGTAAATAAGATTTATTATCACTTACTGTTAGCTTTCATTTCTGCTGTTTTATTTAAATAATATTCTCTTACCTCTATCAGTTAACTTTTCCTTCATCTTTTATTCTCCCTCCTACTTCCATATTTTGTTAGTTATGTACTCTGACAATGTATAAATATCTTTCATCCTAATCCCTTAGGATTAGTCTTAGTTCTAGAAGTAAATATATTCAGTGGTCTCCGCTGGTCTTTTTTTTTTTTTTTTTAAACATATAATGTATTATTTGTCCCAGGGGTACAGGTCTGTCCTGCTGGTCTTTTTGTTCTGGTTTGTTTGCCTATTATTTCCTGTCTGGTTAAGGTTTAAGTTTGTTTTTTCCTTCCCCTACATACATTGTAGACAAATCTAATTTTTTCCTTTGTGTAATTGGGGTTCAAAGCTAAATGCTCCTAGAAACTAAGCAGGCAAGCAAATGAAATTAGCCTGATTTTGTGTACAAGGTTGGACTCTGGCAGGCTGGAGTACAGGTGCCTCTTATAAAAGGGCGATCATAGCTGTGGATTATTGTCATATGGGAGGTTGGCCCAGTATTTTCAGAAATTCTCATTGTTCAGTAGATACTGAAGTCAGCATTTTTCTCTAATGATGCTTAACTTCTAAGTGGTAAAAGCTGATGATAGTGTTTTGGGAGAAGCTTTAAATACCGAGCCAAACAAAATGTGGGTGAACCATCAGTTTTCACCTGCTGTACAGAGTCTGCATTTGATGTCATGTATAAATTTTTACTTAACCTTCATGTTGTTGAAATTAATTCATCTGGGGGCGCCTGGGTGGCTCAGTTGGTTAAGCCGCTGCCTTCGGCTCAGGTCATGATCTTGGAGTCCTGGGATCGAGCCCCGCATCAGCCTCTCTGTTCAGCAGGGAGCCTGCTTCCTCCTCTCTCTCTCCGCCTGCCTCTCTGCCTACTTGTGATCTCTCTGTCTGTATCAAATATATAAATAAAATCTTAAAAAAAGGGGGGGGGTGCCTGGGTGGCTCAGTTGATTACGCAACTGCCTTCGGCTTAGGTCATGATCCTGGAGTTCCCGGGATCGAGTCCTGCATTGGGCTCCCAGCTCCATGGGAAGTCTGCCTCTCCCTCTGACCTGCTCTCTCTCACTTTTTCTCTCTCTCTCTCTCAGATAAATAAATAAAATATTTTTAAAAAATTAATTCAACTATATTCTTACATAGTTTTATTATTATTATTTAAGACTTTATTTATTTGACAGAGACACAGCAAGAGAGAGAACACATGCAGGGGCAGTGGGAAAGGGAAAAATGCAGGCTTCCCAAGGAGTAGGGAACCCTATGCGGGGCTCAATCCCAGGACCCTGGGACCATGACCTGAGCCAAAGACAGACGCTTAACCACTGAACCACCTAGGTGCCCCTAATATTTTATTTTTTTGAAAAGATTTTATTTACTTATTTGAGAGAGTGCAAGTGGGGGTAGAAACAGAGGGAGAGGGACAAGCAGACTGCACTGAGTGTGGAGCTAGATATGGGGCTCGATCCCAGGACTGCACCATCATGACCTGAGATGAAATTAAGAGTTGGACACTCAACCAACTGAGCCATCCAGCTGCCCCATACAGTTTTATTTATTTATCTAATTTATTAAAATATTTTATTTATTTGTCAGAGACAGAGAGAGAACTTGAGCAAGGGAAGTGGCAGAGGGACAGGGAGAAGCAGGCTATCCGCTGAGCAAGGAGCCTGATGCAGGACTTGATTCCAGGACCCTGGGATCATGATCTGAACCAATGGCAGACGGTTAACTGACTGAGCCTTACAGGTGTCCCTGTTTGTTTGTTTGTTTGTTTTTTTAAACAGTTAAATCTGTAATTCATGTGGTACTATTCATAAGGTGTGAGGTAGAGATCTATTTTGGATTTTTCTCTCTATTTTGTTCTGGCAGATATCCCTCCACTCCTCAAGCTTTGTTTCTTAAGACTTAGAATTTCAGAAAAATAAGTTAACATTGGCTAAGTATTTGTAGTAACTGTGATTGATCCCAATCACATGTCCCTTTAAGGTCCCTCTCTAAAAACTGATGATCGAAATAATTTGTTAAATTTTACTTCAATAATGTCATATTTCTTTCCCTTTCTGTTAACTGTGGAGTTTCACTATTTTTAAGAATATAAGCACTTAAAAATCTTTTCGTGCCGAAAACTTGAAAAACTTGAAAAGATTTTTGAGCTTGCTCTGAAGTTCTGGAAGAAATGTTAAGCCTGAGAAAGTGTTTTTATTGGTGGTGGCTGCTAAAATAAAATAAGAATTTTTTTTTTTTACAAGAGAACAAATCTACACCTTTATTTATTTACTTTTCATTAAATTTAAATACTTGAGGGGTACAGCATCACTTGGATTCTGTGGCCAAAGGCTTTAGCAGGAAGGTTGCTTTGGAATTTGGCATGAACCATGCCACTTGTTTCCGTGAGCGTGAGTGACTTTTCCCCAGATTACTCTGGTTTTGTTTGGTTTGCCACCAGGAGTCACTGTGTTGTTCTTTGCTTTGTACACGTAAGCACATCTCTTGCCTAGATAGAATTCTATTTCATCTCGAGCATATACACCTTCGATTTTAAGAAGAGCTGTGTGCTCCCTCTGGTTTAGAGACCCCGCTTATAGCCAGCAAAAATGGCCTTGGACCACAGCCTTCCAGACATTATTTGGCGTTTTAGGAATCCTGTTCCCAGCAGGCCTCCACAGGCTCTAAGATGGCGGAAAAAGAAAGGCAAAGCTAAAATAAGAATCTTAATGTTTTCCACAGGACTATATTTTTTTCTGTCTCCTGTACTATCCTGTACTAACTTGGATGTCATATATCCAAATTGATTTATTTCCTATCAACCTAGAAATTACCATCTGTTTTTGAACTTTAAAGGTATTTTTTATAGAAGCATTTCTACTTTGCTGCTACCAAGTCAATTCTATTTTAATTACAATGTTTTTTAAAAAGATTTCATGTATTTTATTTTATTTTTTTTATTTTTATTTTTATTTTTTAAAGATTTTTATTTATTCATTCAACAGAGAGAGAACGCAAGCAGGCAGAGAGGCAGGCAGAAGCAGAGAGAGGAGCAGGCTCCCTGCGGAGCAAGGAGCCCGATGCGGGACTCGATCCCAAGACACCGGGATCATGACCCGAGCCAAAGGCAGTTGCCCAACCAACTGCGCCACCCAGGCGTCCCAGATTTCATGTATTTTAGATAGAGCACGTATGTGAGCATGTATGCTCACAGGAGTGGAGGGAGGGAGAGAGGGAGAGGAAGAAGCAGAGTCCCCGCTAAGCAGGGTGCCAGATGTGGGGCTCTACCCCAGGACCCCGACTGGGATCATGACCTGAGCTGAAGGCAGATGCCTAATGATTGAGCCACCCAGGCGCCCTAAAATTTTTTTATTTTAGCTAAGTTTTAGGTTTGTAGAAAAATTGGGAACATAGTAGAGTTCCCATATACTCTTCATTCCATTTCCCTTATTATTAACATCTAACATTAGTATAGAGTATTTCTTACAATTAGTGAGAAAGTATTGATATATTAATATTAACTGAGGTCCATACTTTATTCAGATTCCCTTTTTTAATTTCAGGATTCTATCTAGGAAATCACGTTTAGTAGTCATGTCTCCTTAGGATCCTCTTGGCTGGGACAGTTACTCAGATTTAAAAATTTTTAATGACCTTGACAATTTTGAGGAGTACTGGTCAGATATTTTATAGAATGTGTCTCATTTGAGTTTCATCTGATGTTTGTCTCATGGTTAGACTGAGGTTATACGTTCATGAGAGGAAGATCACAGAGGGGGAGTGCCATTCTCATCCCATTGTATCAAGGGTACATTTTATCAGCAATCACTGACCTTTCCATGCTGTACTCTTTGAAAGGAAGTCACTGGGTAGTCCATACTTTGTGAGTGGGAAGTTAGACTCCACTTTCTTGTGGAATATGAGCATAAATTAATTAGAATTTCTCTGCACCAGAGATTTATCTTTTCCCCCAATTTTTAATGAGTTTTTATCTTAATTCCTTTTAGTTACCTATATAGTTATATTAGTTTCAGGTGTGCAGATTAGTGATTTATCAATTCCATATATCACACAGTGCTCATCACAAGTACACACCTTAATTCTCATACCCTTTGTCTCTCATCCCCCCACTCCCCTCTGGTGACCATCAGTTTGTTCTCTTTAATTAAGAGTGTTTCTTGATCTTTTTCTCTTCTTTTTTTCCTTTGTTCGTTTCTTAAATTCCACATATGAGTGAAAATGTATGGTATTTGTCTTTCTCTGATTGACATTGCTTCATGACCATCCGTGTTGATGTTGTTGCAACCTATTTATTATATCAGTATGAACTTTTGTCAGTTACAATGTTAAATTCCTTTATGGCAGTCTTTCTAGAGCTCTGTGACTCTTGATTTTTAGTTAAAAAATACCGAGTATTGTTAAATTGACGATTTACTGGAGTCTTTCTTTTTTATGTAGATTGGCTTTTCTATGCTGGTTAGTTACATAGAAGTTTATTCCTCTTGAGTGTGTTTTTGTGGGTGCTTTATATTTTAGTGTGTTTAGCTGGGGCAGGCAGTTTTTTTTTTTTTAATAATTTTTTTTTAAAGATTTTTTTTAAATTTATTTATTAGAGAGAGAGAGACTGAGAATGAGAGGGGAGAAGGTCAGAGGGAGAAGCAGACTTCCCGCAGAGCCGGGAGTCCGATATGGGACTCGATCCCGGGACTCCGGGATCATGACCTGAGCCGAAGGCAGTCGCTTAACCAACTGAGCCACCCAGGCGCCCGGCAGGCAGTTTTTAAAATGTTTTATTTTCTAGAGAGAGAGAAGCGCATGAGCATGGGCAAGTGCCCACACGCGAACGAGCAGGGGGTGGGGTAGAGGGAGATGGGGAGAAAGAATCTCAAGCAGACTACATGCCCAGCATGGAGCTGATCTGGGACTCAGTCTCATGACCCTGAGATTATGACTGAGCCGGACTTAAGCGTTAGATGAGATTTAACCAACTGAACAACCCACGCATCCCAGGCATTTTGTTTTTTTAAACTACAATTTATTACCTTAGGTGACTCTGCCTTTGAACCTGAAATGCATCTTCTTTTTAGTTCTATCTGTAGGAGTCTTTTTTTGTAATGGTGCGATAATATGTTTTTAAGAAGTAGTTCCTAATCTTGTGAAAAGGCCAAAGCATTTAGGAGTATAGTTTAGTTTAAGCTGTCCCATGTGGAAAGGATTTTATGTTTTTTCTGGGATATGCTTTCTATGAATTATTTAGTTATCTTTTTTCTTAATGATTTCATTTATTTATTTGATAGAGATCACAAGTAGGCAGAGAGGCAGGCAGAGAGAAGGGGGAAGCAGGCTCCCCGGCGAGCAGAGAGCCCACTGTGGGGCTCGATCCCAGGACCCTGAGATCATGACCTGAGCCGAAGGCAGAGGCTTAACCCACTGAGCCACCCAGGCACCCCCCTAGTTATCTTTTCTACAAGTTAATCTCATTCATAGGAAACTAAATCTAGGTCTCATGTATGTGTTAAATGGGGAAGGATTTTCTTGCAGGGCAAACATTTCAGGATGGTATACATAAGCTAAATTGGGAATTACGTCGAACATTGTTTATGTGCTATGGACTTCTACTTTTATGTATTTAAAAAATTAATAGGTATATTTAAAATAAATTCTGTCTTGTTTTTAGAACTTGCTTTCACTTTTGGGGAAAAGTAGAAGTTTAAAATACAAGTAAACAGGGACGCCTGGGTGGCTCGGTTGGTTAAGCGACTGCCTTTGGCTCAGGTCATGATCCCAGAGTCTTGGGATTGAGTCCCACATTGGGCTCCTTGCTCCGCGGGGAGCCTGCTCCTCTCTCTGCCTCTGCCTGCCTCTCTGCCTGGTTGTGTTCTCTCTCTGTTAAATGAATAAATAAAAAATCTTTAAAAAAAAAAGTACAAGTAAACACAGACAAGAAAATAGGAAAAACAGTTTCGAAATTTGATTGTGTGGGGTCTAGAGCTTGCAGGTCTACAAATGGGTACGTTTTTATAAACTTAATTCCTTTACTTTTACCATCTATATAGGCAGCTGTTCTGGCATTTTTGGTCAATAATAATAAGAATATTTTACTCTTCTGAAAGAACTAGAGTATCTTATTTTATCCTTTGTTTAGGATTCAGTTCTTACTTGAATTTCTGAGTATCTTGCTTTGTGGTTCCACTCTGCTGTCCCTTCCCACCTTTCCTAGTTAATTTTACTTATTCTAACTTAAGAATTACATAGTAAAATTTTACCACATTCTCTTGGGCTTTTCAAGTGTTATTTCTTTTTGCTTCCCTCTTTGGAGACTTATTTATACCATTATAACTACTGATGAATCAGTTGGGAAAATAACACTAAAGCTCCTTGAGGTCTGGGGAATGTCTTTTATCTCTATTACCATCTGTATTACAGAGTATTTCATAGAGAAGGTGCAATAAATTCTTAAAACTCATTGTGGCGGATTAATATTTATTTTACTGATGAGGAAGTGAAAGCTAAGAGAAACTTAGCCCAAACACAAGGTTAGAAACCAGTTGTTGTGACTCCCACCAGTCTTATTTTTCTCTGATTGATTGGAAACATGAGCAAAGGATTATTTTATTTGCTTAAAAGACTTTATTTCTGGCGTGTCTGGGTGGCTCAGTCAGTTAAGCAGCTGATTCTTGGTTTTGGCTTAGGTCATGATCTCAGGGTCCTGGGATCGAGCTTTGTGTTGGGCTTCACGCTTGCAGGTTGGGGGAGTGTCTCCTTAAGGGTTCTCTCTCCCTCTGCTCCTCCACCTGCTCATGCGCACGTGCGTTCCCTCTCTCTCTCTCACTTTCTCTCAAATAGGGGCACCTGGGTGGCTCAGTCCGTTAAGCATCTGACTTTAGCTCAGGTCATGATTTCATAGTCCTGGGATTGAGCACCGTTTGGGGCTCTCCACTCGGTGGGGAATCTGCTTGTCCCTCTGCCTTCCACCTACTCATGTTCTCTCTCTCTTTCTCAAAGAAGTAAATAGAATCTTAACAAAGCAACAACAACAACCAAAAAACACCCCGATTTTATTTTTAAGCAATCTCTAGACCCAGTATGGGGATTGAGCTCATAACCCCCAGATCAGGAGTTGCACACTTAACCTACTAAGCCTGCCAGGTGCCCCTGGAAAGAATGTTTTATTGATGTTAATAAGAATCATATCATGTGATTAAACAAAATACAAATAAGATAAAATATTTAAAGAGCTGGACTTACATACTAAAACAACATTCAATGATCTCTTTTGTTAAGGTAAGTTCTCTATGGAGGATACACAAATCAGCCATAAGAGTTTGTGGATCATAACTTATCTAATGCCTTCACTTTTCAGGGGATGAGTATTATGTAAGCCTTTTACTGAAAACCTGTACCTAAGACTTTTAATGGCTAATACTACAATACTTAATACTTTGAGCTCCTTTTGTCTTCAGTTTTGTTAAAATTTAAGTTAAACACTTTTCTGGACAATAATTTGAAGCCAATAATTCACAGATGAGTGAACCCAAAGTAGATGATGGTCATTAGTAACAGAAAAATACAAATTTAAGAATAATAAGATATAAATTTAAAGCACAAGATTGGAACAGGTTTTAAAGACCAATGACATCAAATGTTGAAAAGAAATTGGATCAGCAAGAGCTCTTATGCACTACTGGAGGGAGTGTAAATTGAGAATAACTTGGCATTATTTAGTGCATAGATTCCCAATTGGTGCATTGTTGCACATGGTTATCTATGATGTGTGACAGATAATATGCTCTTGAGATAATGATCTCCTCAGAATGGCCAAGCTTGACAAAGGATAATTAATAACTGTAGAGCTGGTTGCCTCCAGCTAAAAGTAGCCTCAGGTTTATCCCACTTTGTTGTATAATTACCTTTTTAAAAAAGATTTTATTTATTTATTTGACATAGAGCACAAGCAGAGGGAGCAGCAGAGGGAGAGGGAGAAGCAGGTTCCCCACGGATCAGGGAGCCTGACTGGGAGGCTTGATCCTAGAACCTTGGGATCATGACCTGAGCCGAAGGCAGACACTTAACTGACTGAGCCACCCAGGCACCCCTAATTATCATTTCATGTGCCATTACACAAGAAGTATCCAGAATAACTAAGTGTGTCATTAAACTTCTTAGCAGTAAATATCAGATTGTACAAATGACATAGAAGGTAAATTTATTAAAGAGTATCAGATGACTTACAGAATCCCCTGAAAAGCCAGAAAAACACACTCTAGTACTGCGTAGTCAGGAAAAATGCCCACATTACTTTTGCTGAATGCTCGTATAAGCAGTCCCACAACATTGGTCTATTACCACCATTTTCAGCATGGACACTGCACACGGTATACATATAGCTAGGACCTTGGTTACTTCTGCCTCTAAAAATTCTTTACTTGGCCAAGCACCATCACCATCATTGACAAAATTCTGCATAGTATCCCTTCATGGTGCTCTTTTCCAAATTGAAGTCTTCCATGGTATAGTTAATTGGCAAAATCTGTGTTACATGTCTGCACATAAACTGCAAGGGAAGATAGAAAGTAAGTTTTCCCAACACCTATCTTGAAGAGGTTGGAGTTATAATGGAGAAAAGTAACATATAGGAGAAGGGTATTCGAATATTTTGGGCAGCCACAAATATATCGAGCACTCACAATCCAATACAATTGAAGGATGAACATGCCCCATTATATAGCAATTCCATTCCTGGTTAAATGCCACAAGGAAAAGCTGAATGCACTAGAGAAGCTCTTACACATCACCTGTGTGATGCACATTTATTTATTTATTTTTAAAGATTTTATTTATTTATTTGACAGGCAGTGAGTGAGGGAACACAAGCAGGGGGAGTGGGAGAAGGAGAAGCAGGCTTCCCACTGAGCAGGGAGCCCGATGTGGGGCTTGATCCCAAAACCCTGGGATAATGACCTGAGCGAAAGGCAGATGCGTAGGGACTGAGCCACCCAGGTGCCCTGTGATACACGTTCTTGTACACAATGAATAATTACACTGGTGGATTGCTTGTAATTGTTAAAAATAGGAAAAAACTGAAATGGGCGAAAGGAGCTGGGAGATACAGGCTTTTAGTTAAGGAATGAGTAAGTCACAGGGGTGAAAGGTACAGTGTACAGAATGTAGTCAGTGGTATTTTAATGTGTGTCAGCTATGCTCGAAAAAATAAAAAAATTAGGAAACAACCTAATTCTCATCTGTAAGAGAATGGTGAATACATTGGGAGTACTATGTATTCATAATCTGGAGTAGTGTACAGTGGTGAAAATAAGTGATTCAGAGATAAATCTGTCAGCATAGACAAATCTCAGTCGTAAAATGTTAAGGCGGGGGGAACTCACCAAAAACTCTAAAAGGATATGTTGAGTAAATACTTGCCCAAAAGATTACCTCTTAATCTATAAGTTACAATATTTATCGGCTCAGTTAACTATAAATAACACTAATAATTGCTAGGGAATTAGGAATCATAATTCAGGCCAGAACCTTAGTCTATGGCAAATTTGTATTAAAAGTCCTAGAAAGTCTCTGGATCACAAAGGATCTTAATTCCACTACGTTTATATATTAGTTATCTATTTTTGCTTAACAAATTACCATAAACTTAAGACACATACATATTGTCTCATTTTCTTTGGATCGGGAGTTTGGGCATGGCTTAACTGGGGTCCTCTGCTTAGTGTCTCACAGTGCTACAGTCAAGATGTCAGGTCTGGTTTCTTCTCAGAGGCTTGACTGGGGAGGATTCTGTTTCCAGTTTTCCTCATGTTGGCAGAATTTATACCCTTGCAGCTTTAGCAAGATGGGTGATATATATGCATTCATATTCTCACATACACTAAATCATGTACATCCCATCCCTTTCACCACTTTTTGTATGTTAGAAATAAAACACAGGCCCTATCTGTACTCAAGGGAGGGGGTGGAGGGAGGATTACAGAAATATGTAATATTCAGAGGTGAGGATCATGGGGTTGCCTTAAAGTCTTCCTGACACTTTTTATTTCATTTCTGCTCTCTACTCTCTCCTTTACCCTCTCCCTACGCCTCAGAAGTTTAAAAAAAAAAATGTAATTTGTGTTTCTTTTTCCTTGTAGTGGGCTTAAAATTGAATTCAGTGGATCCGACAATGAGTATTGATCTTAAATATTTGGGAGTACAGCTACCTTTGGCTCCAGCCACTAGCTTTCCTTTCTGGAACCTTACAGGAACCAACCCTGCCTCTCCTGGTGAGTGTGTGGCATTTGTAAAGTCAAAGTAGTGATATAAGTAAAAAACTGCCTTTGATAGAGACATTTAGGATATTCTTTTTTTTTTTTTTTTTTTCATTTAGGATATTCTAAGGTAGATTTTTTTGCCTAGTGGTATAGTCTTAATGATTTATACATTTTAGATTAAGTTTTAGTATTTAGATATTAAATATTAGCTGGCTTAAATTTTGGTCATCTCTTTTACTTTTTCTTTTATAGATGCTGGGTTTCCCTTTGTTTCTAGGACAGGGAAGACCAATGACTTCACCAAAATCAAGGGATGGAGGGGAAAGTTTCATAGTGCTTCTGCATCTAGGAGTGAAGGTAATCAGCTTTTTAAAAAATTGTAAATGTGTTCTGAAACAGGTGGCCAAAGTCTTTTGTTAAAAGTAAGATTTGATTGTTTTCCTTTGTCTCTTCTTTGCATACTTTAAAATAAACGGAAAAAAATGATTTTTTTTTTAAATAATTGTCTTGCTAATAATGTATGTTCATTCCCTATGTTCCATATCCCTGACCATGTTAGGCTTAAATAATCCCTGCCCTTTTTTTTTTAATTGTACTGACTTTGTGTTACTCCTACATTTACTTACTTACTTAATTTTTTTAATTAACATATATTATTTGCCCCAGGGTACATGTCTGTGAATCATCAGGCTTACACATTTCATAGCATTTGCCATAGCACATACCCTCCCCAATGTCCATAACCCAGCCACCCTATCCCTACGCCCCCTAACCCCCAGCCACCCTGTTTGTTCCGTGAGTTTAGGAATCTCTTATGGTTTGTCTCCTTCCTGATCCCATTTTATTTCATTTGTTTCATTCCCCCCACCCCTCCTACAGTTATTTTTTAAATTTTCATTTTTTAGGTTTTTTTGTGGGCGAGCAGAGGGAGAGGGAGAAAGAATCTTAAGCAGGTTCCATGTCCAGCACAGAGCTTTATGTGGGGCATCATCTCACAACCCTAAGATCAAACCCTGGGCCAAAATCAAGAGCTGGATGCTTGATGGACTGAGCCACCTGCAGTTATCATAATCATCATTCTCATGATGATCATCCTCATGATCATAATCATCATTCTCAAGTATTATTTCAGAACTGTATATTTTAGAGCTGTAGAGTTATTCCTGACAGCATTACATGCCAAGGAAACTTCTAACCCAAACATTTTGACTCTATGCCTGTTGGTCTCCTTTCTTATTGCTTTTCCCACTGCAGCTATTTGCAGTTTATATTCTAGTCAGATAAATTTATCATGTACAAAATAGTTTTTCTCATCTTTGAATCTCTATACAGTGTTAACAATAGTATAATGCTTGTCTTTCTACTACATTTGCTTTTTCATTCCTTAAAAACTAAATTTTATACTTCTCTTTTTGTGCCCTCACCTCTTCCCTTGTGTTTTATATCAGAGTCCAGGTACCGCAATCTGCTATGGTTCTGTTGAGGTTTGACTTAGTGTATTTTTTGCTCTTATGTTTTGTGTTTTGTTTTTTTTTTTTTTGCTCTTATGTTTTTACTTGTGGTTTCTCTACTAAGGTCATAAGTTGTCAAAGGTTGAAGACTCTTAGTGTTAATTATTATTATTGTTAGTACTTTGCAGAAATTAATGTAAATATATGTAGTGAGATGGTTTTAGATAACGGATTTTAATATAATGAATGTATGATTCCATCTCTTCACTTGGTTTATTAATATTATATATTTTTTCCTATGTTCTGAAGAGGGACATTTTAGAAGATTCAGTAGCTTATAAGTTAATGCTCTTGGCATTTTTTAGTATATTTTTCTAGAGATCTAAAGATCTGACATATATTAATTGAAGTATCTGCATCTCTTTATTTCTAGGTGGAAATTCAGAAGGTCCACTGAAAAACCGTTCTGCTTTCTGCAGTGATAAGCTAGATGAGTACTTGGAAAATGAAGGCAAACTGATGGAAACCAGTATGGGTTTCTCTTCTAATGCTCCTACATCTCCTGTGGTATACCAGCTTCCCACCAAGAGTACCAGCTATGTACGAACACTTGACAGCGTACTAAAGAAGCAGTCTACCGTTTCCCCTTCTACCTCCTACTCTTTGAAGCCTCATTCTGTGCCCCCTGCCTCTCGAAAGGCAAAGTCTCAAAACAAACAGGCAACTTTTGGTGGCCGAACTAAATCATCCTATAAATCCATTTTACCCTACCCCATTTCACCAAAGCAGAAACATGCTCAGATGATTCCAGGAGATAAGGTTGCCAAGAATTCTTCAAGTACCATCTTGGATAATCAGGTGAATAACTTTGTGGTGCCAACTTTAGATGAAAATACATTTCCAAAGCAAATTAGTTTGCGGCAGGCACACCAGCAGCAGCAGCAGCAACAGCAACAGGGAACTCGCCCACCAGGCTTGTCTAAATCTCAAGTGAAGCTAATGGACCTGGAAGACTGTGCACTTTGGGAAGGAAAACCAAGGACCTATATCACTGAAGAGCGAGCAGATGTGTCCTTAACAACTCTGCTTACTGCTCAAGTAAGTATCTGTTGGTTTTTTTTTTTTTTAGAAGCGTATTAGTTCATGGTTGGAAAGAATTAGTTAGTAATGGGAAATAGGAATGGGCTTTTTGGCAGAAGGATGGGTCATTTAGTTACCTTGGTGATAGGATAATTAAGGAGATTCTCTGATCTTCTATATTTGTTCTTCTTTGTAACTAGACACCTTGGTGTAGATCCCTTCCTGCCAGTAGAGGGAGACAGTACAGTTGTGCTTTTGGATAATGTCTTTCACCTTGTGTAAAGTCAGCTGGCTATTCTGAAAATCTCTATAATTTCATTTTCTGGCATGTAGGCAAGTATGTTTGCTAATCTTGTTAAAACCGCTTTGAAAGTTCTTAAAAGGTACTGCATTTCAGAAAATTTTTCAAAATTATAAACCTGTGGAGAAAAAGCTTTTGTGTTTTATAGAATTTTATATTGAGAATTTTTCACTTATTATTGATTTATCTGTCTTAGCAGCAGCCTCTGGTGCATGTGAAATGATACAACAGCATGTGACTAATAATTTTTTTTGGTCGTGAAATTTGTGCACCTTACCTTTCATTTTTAAATTATGTGCCTGAATTCTAGACCTGAAGATAATCAGATATTGGGATTAAATACACAATGTGTCCTTTATTATTAATCATTCCTAGAGATTGTTAAGTACATATTATCCTATTCCCTTTTTCTTAGTTACTGGAAAGCAGGTGTCCGCAAACTATTTTCGTAAAGGGCCAGGTAGTAAATATTTTAGGCTTTGTAGCCCATACACTGTTGCATTTACTCACCTCTACTCTTACAAATGCCACAGGCGTTTTGTGTTCCAGTGAAACTTTATGAAACAGGCTGGATTTGGCTGTGGATCTTCTCAACCCCCGCCTTTTAAACACTATATATGATTTTTTTCTTTCTTTTTTAAAATGTTAATTATTTATTTGACAGAGAGAAACAGCAAGAGGCAACACAAGCAGGGGAAGTGGGAGAGAGAGAAGCAGGCTTCCTACTGAGCCGTGAGCCTAATGTGGGGCTCGATCCTAAGCATGAAATGAGTCAAAGGCAGATTCTTAACAACTGAGCCATCCAGGCGCCCTGAACGTTATGTGTGATTTCTATTGAGAATAAATTCATCCCTGTTGATATTCTGGCTCATAATTAATTTAAATATTCTCTTGACCGTGCTTTGCTTTAGAAAGGTAGATTGTTCAGAGTCCTGGTTATATTTATGTTTCATCCTTTAAATATACTGCTAATCTTCTGCTGTTAGTACTGAGTGTTGAGTCCAGAAAGGCAGAGCAGTCAGTATATGACTTGTAAGTTGTGGGTGGTGTTGGGACATGATTTAGTAGATTTACAATTTTTTATTTTAACTTTAGGCATCTCTCAAAACTAAACCCATCCACACAATCATAAGGAAACGAGCCCCTCCATGCAACAATGACTTCTGTCGATTGGGTTGCGTGTGTTCCAGTCTAGCTTTGGAGAAGCGCCAGCCTGCTCACTGCCGCCGACCAGACTGCATGTTTGGTTGCACTTGTTTGAAAAGAAAAGTTGTACTTGTTAAAGGAGGATCCAAAGCTAAGCATTTCCAGAGGAAAACTGCTCATCGTGACCCGGTATTTTATGATGCTTTGGGAGAGGAACAAAGAGAAGAAGAAGAGGGAGTCAGGGAGGAGGAAGAACAATTGAAAGAGAAAAAGAGGAGAAAGAAGCTAGAATACAGTGAGTATTAACTAAGAGTTAAAACTGTATAGTTTTATTTTTTTAGAACAGTTTGGCTATTTCAAATATTACTGTTACTTATTTTAATCCTTTAATCAGTGGTCTAGTAAGAATTTTGAGAAATTCTTATTCTTAAATGTTCTTTGTGGCTTGTATGATAATGTGTGTGTATACACACACCTTTTTAAAGTATATTTTTTCTTTTGAAGATGGCTTTTTTGTGCTACGTTGGAATCATTCTCTCATTTGGACTTCCAGAATGCCTTTGAAGGCTTCATCTATTTTTCTATGTCTCCCTTCTCTTCTTATGTTCTGTGAATATATCAGTATAATCCATCATTTTCCTCCCCTCCCCACAGCTTTTATTGAGGTATAATTGACAAGTACAGTTGTATAAGTTTAAAGTGTACAATATGATGATTTGGCATATGTATACATTGTGACATGATTATCACAATCAAGTCAACTAATATGTCATTATTTTCTAAAAGAAGAAATTTATAACAAGGCCCTTTGGTCCTGGTTTGAGCCATTTACCCAGGTGATTGGAGTTTTGGGGACAGGATAAGGGCATAACTGAGTTAAGTATTATGTACTATTTCGAAAAGCTTATTTTTCCTTTTTGATAAAATATCATGTAGACCCACCAAATTACATATTAATTCATTCTTGATTTTTTTCCTTTCTACTGTATCTTTTTATTTTGTTCAAATACATTGAATATATTTTTACCATACTACCGAAGAGTTTTTTCTTAGTTTATTAGACTAAATTCCTTTTTTGGCAGTTTATATATTTACATTCATTGTTGATTACTACATACTTATTTCAGTCATAGATGTTTAATATTGTAGTGTATGTTCTTCCAGGATTTTCTGTTAATAGACTTGTGTGCATACATGTTTCTGTAGAAATGGAACAACTTTGTATGTGGTATCATAACCTTTAGAAAGTCATGTTTTGTTTTCCATATGAACAATTATAGACCTATATTATAATTTTAGTTTAAAAGGCTTCCATGTTATTACAGTCCTTTTGGTCAGACATTTAGCCTTTTTATATTTTCTTTATTATGAACAGTACAGTGATGAACATCCATGTTCACCATAGGCTATTAAAAGTGGAATTGCTGTGGCAGTAATAGCACTTTGAAGGTTTATAGGTGTTTCTGGAGTTGTACCAAGGTACATATTTACCAATAGTTGGATAGTGCTGGATTTTCTATGCTCTTAACACTGAAAAGTTCAACTGATAGGCAGAAATTGATACTTTGTTTTAAACTTTCTTCTGTAAATTTGACTATTTGAATTCTTTGCTTTTATTGGAGCATCTGTGTTTTTCCCTGCATTTCTTTTAAGATTTTATTTATTTATTTGACAGAGAGAGCAGGGGGAGTGTCAGGTGTCAGGCAGAGGGAGAAGCAGGCTCTCCTCTGCCCCAGGGCAGGGAGCCTGATGTGGGGCTTGATGCCAGGACCCTGAGATCAGGACCCCAGCCGCTTAACTGGCTGAGCTACCCAGGTGCTCCTTTCTCTACATTTCCAAGAGCTTCATTTTTCACAGGTTATAATTTTGTAATTTATGTTTTAGCTTTGATAATTGTCTTTCTCTGACTGACTTATTTCGCTTAGGTTAGTACCCTCTAGTTCCATCCACGTCGTTGCAAATGGCAAGATTTCGTTTCTCTTGATGGCTGCATAGTATTCCATTGTATATATATACCACATCTTTATCCATTCATCTGTTGATCAACATCCATTCTTTAAAAAAAAATTTTATTGTAGAATATGCACAACATAAACTTTGCAATCTTAGCCGTTTTTGATGTTTTAAAGATTTTATTTATTTGACAGAGAGAGAGACAGTAAGAGAGGGAACACAAGCAGGGAGAATGGGAGAAGGAGAAGCAGGCCTCCTGACTAGTGGACAGCCCGATGCTGGGCTTAATCCCAGGACCCTGGGACCATGACCCGAGCTGAAAGCAGATGCTCAATTGATTGAGCCACCCAGGTGCCCCTATCTTAACCATTTTTAAGTGCATAGTTCAGTGGTGTTAAATACATTCACACTGTTGTTAATAACTGTTAGGAAGCTGAAACTGTGAATCCATTCAAACAATAACTCCTGTTTTCCCTCCTTCTCCAGCCTCTAGCAATTACCATTTTACTTTGTCTTTATGATTTTGACTAAGTACTTCATGTAAATTGAATCATTCAGTATTTGTCTTTTTGTGACTGGTTCATCTCACTTAATATTACCTTCTCAGGGTTCATTGATGCTACAGCTTATTGAAGAATTTACTTCCTTTTTAAAGGCCGAATAGTATCCCATGGATGGGCTGTCCTACATTCATCCATTGATGGACAATCTGGTTGCTTCCTCGTTTTAGCAATTGTGAATAATGCTGCTGTGTTCATTTGTCTTTTTGAGATTCTGCTTTCAGTTTTTTGGGTATATATCCAGAAGGGGAATTTTTGGGTTTATATTGTAATTCTGTTTATAATTTTTTGAGGAACTTTCCTATTGTTTCCTGTAGCATCTATACTGTTTGATATTCCCACTAACAGTGCCTAAGGGTTCTAATTTTTCTACACCTCACCAGCACTTTTTTTTGGGGGGGGGGTGGTATCCATCCTAATAGGTATGAAGTGGTTATTTTGATTTGTGCTTCCCTGATGATTAGCAGTGTTGAGTATCTTTTCATGTGCTTATTAGCCATTTGTCTGTTTTTCTTTGAAGAAATGCGTTTTCAAGCTCTCCACATTGTCGATTTTTTTTTTTAAGATTTTTATCTTATTTATTTGACAGAGAGATCACAAGTAGGCAGAGAGGCAGGTAGGCAGAGAGGGGAGAGCAACTCTCCCCGCTGAGCAGAGAGCCTGATGCGGGTCTTGATCCCAGGACCCTGAGATCATGACTTGAGCTGAAGGCAGAGACTTAATCCACTGAGCCACCCAGGCGCCCCTCTCCACATTATTGATTCGGGGGTTTTTTTGTTGTTGTTGAGTTTTACGAGTTTTCCCTATATTCTGTGTATTATCCCTTATCAGAATGTGTTTTCCAAATCTCCCATTCTGTGGGTTGCCTTTTTACTTTTTGTTTATTTTCTTTTGATACAAAAAATTAAAAAATCTTCATGATACCAACTTGTCTTTTTTTTTTTTAAGATTTTATTTATTTATTTGATAGAGAGGAGAGAGATCACAAGTAGGCAGAGAGGCAGGCAGAGAGAGAGAGGAGGAAGCAGGCTCCCCGCCGAGTGGAGAACCCGATGCGGGGGCCCGACCCCAAGACGCTGAGATCATGATCTGAGCCGAAGGCAGAGGCTTTAACCCACTGAGCCATCCAGACGCCTTTTTTTTTTTTTTTTTTTGAAGATTTTATTTATTTGACAGAGATCACAAGTAGGCAGAGAGACAGGCAGAGAGAGAGGGGGAAACAGGCTCCTCGCTGAGCAGAGAGCCTGATACAGGACTCAATCCCAGTACCCTGAGATCATCTAACCTGAGCCGAAGGCAGAGGCTTAACCACTAAGCTACGCAGGCACTCCACTAACTTATCTTTTTTCCTTTTGCTCTCTGTGCCTTTAATGTTGTATCTAAGAAATGATCACCAAATCCAGTGTCATGAAGCATTTGTTCTGTTTTTTTTTTCCCTAAGAGTTTTATTGATTTAGGTCTTACATTTAGGTCCATTTTGATCGACCTAATTTTGATGGACCTACATTTGATCCATTTTGAGTTATTTTTTGTATGTTACTTTTTGT
>CM052797.1:51726356-51773964 GCA_028533885.1 Nasua narica | reverse complement strand
TGTCTCTGGAGCCAGATTGATGGGCTTTGAAATCCTGATTCTGCCTCTTACTGTTGGACTTCTGAACCTCAGCTTCTGTAAAATGGGAATAGTAATGTCTCAAGGGCTATTGTGATGGTTAAATGAGTTAAAACATATTTTGAGTGTTTAATATAGGTACATAATAAGACTCAGTAGATACTTGTTTTATTTGTAAAATAAAAAGTGTAGTATAGAATGATTCTCTTTTCAGGATAACAGAAAACCTTTTCTGATCATGCTAAATAGCATCTCCTGTTAACTCTTTATCCCTTACCCTGCTGTATTTTACTATGTGGTGCTTACCATTACTTGATATTAAATGTTAAGTTTGTTTTCTCCTACTGGATTATAAACCCGATTCCTGTGAGGGTAAGAACTTTGTATTTTCATAGTTGCGTTCCCTCTGATGCCTAAAACAGTATATCTGACTTACAGGTATTTAACAAATATTTGGTTAATAGATGAATAAATTAAGGTGTATGGTGACAACTAAAGGTTTTTTAGGGGGCATCTATTAGATTGTTTTAATGAGTTAACTGCTTTCTGTGAGGGGACGCATTTTGTTTTGGCTGTGCCTCTGAACTTTTGTTGCCAAGGTCACTTAAAATCTTACCCGTCTTTTTTGTTAAGCTATATGTGAAACAGAGCCTGAACAACCTGTTCGACATTACCCATTGTGGGTGAAAGTAGAAGGTGAAGTAGATCCAGAGCCAGTTTATATCCCAACGCCTTCTGTTATTGAGCCTATGAAGCCATTGTTGTTGCCTCAGCCAGAAGTTTTACCTACTACTGTGAAGGGCAAAGTGCTCACTGGAATTAAACCTGCACGGGCATATACTCCCAAACCCAATCCTGTGGTAAGCCCAGATTTTCATCTTTTGTTGCAAGTTACAAAAATCATTTGTAAAGATAATGTATGTCAACCAGATTTTTGGCTTATATTCTGTGAATCATTTTGCTTTTAAGTAATATGTCTGTAAGCATCAGTCTTATTTAATTAGCTTAATTGCTGGCACTGTAGAAATGTTATTAAAAGTGAAGTGGATATACTAAGAATTACTACTATTTTTAAGGACAGCCAAATCTCTCTTCAGGAAGATCATATAAAGTTGTGTTCAAAAGTCTTTTAAAGATCCTCTTCTTATTCCTAAGAATAAGTAGTGTAGAATATTGAGTAATTGAGACATAGTGCATACATATTGTTAGTAGGAAAGCATTAGGAAAAGTTATAAGAAGTAACTCATCTTTTTGAAGCTGCCTTCTTTATATACAGTAACAGTAAAGGACTTAAATAATAGTTGACATATGACTATGAAGATTGATGGGTAAAAGAGCTGATGCTTCTGTAAAGAGCTTAAGCATTTCTGATGATTAAATCCATTTCTGTCTTCAGTCTTTTTGAAGAAAAATGCCTTAGTACAGTGCTATTCAGTATGGTCTTCGTGCTGATCCAAAACTACTTGTTAGTAGGTTATGATGAAATAAATATAGAAAATGAGAGTAAATATTTAGAAACTTTTTACAGACACTTGATAGAATAATTTTATGTGTATTAAACCTAACTAAAAAAGTTGGGCTTGTATTTTACATGTCTTTTATTTTTCTAAAGACTTACTTTAAAAAAGGATCAGTCTATGTTGGACTGGTAATTCAGAAATGTATCCTCATTGCAGATGATTGGAGAAGCACTGCTCTGATGTGACCTGAGATTTCTTGATAGAGGACCAGAGCCTTTCTGACTGCCCAAGATTTAGCACATATTAACCCTACTTGTTAAAATTTACATTTAAAGATTTCGAATGTTGTAATAGAAATAAAGATTAAGCATTCTTTTCCTTTTGGAGTCTAGGATGTTTTTTCCCCCACTGTATGGGATGTTTTGTTTTACGAAACTTACAGATTCGGGAAGAGGACAAGGATCCGGTGTACTTGTACTTTGAGAGTATGATGACTTGTGCCCGAGTTCGAGTATATGAACGAAAAAAAGAGGAACAGAGACAACCGTCACCATCCCCATCCCCATCATTTCAGCAGCAGGGCTCATGTCAGTCTAGTCCCGAGAACTGTAGTGTAAAGGTGATTTACTTATTGCCTACAATTTGTCTTTTTAACTTCTATTTCCCTGTTGCTGGTATTAGAATTTACATTCCTATCAGAATAATTTGGAGTAATTCTTGAGGGGCAGAGAAATGTGACGTGATGTGCGTATCAGCTTGTTTCTCTGCATACCTGTTCTAGAGAACAATCCCTTAACGTTATTTAAATTACTGTTCTTTCTGAAGCTGAAGTAATTTTTAAAAGTTTAAACATTTCTGGTTTTTATTAAATAATTTTTCTGTAATTATTAGGATTTGTACTTTGCATTGGTGAATTTTCAGATTAACTGAAGCTTGTTCTATTAAACAGTAAATATTTTTCCTTCTTTACTAGAATACACTATATATAAAGTGTGGTGTTAATTTTTTTCTTGGTGACTCAGTTACTGTCAAGGACGTTAGAGAGCAAGGCTATTTGTTTTTGCTAAGGCTTATATAATATGATAGTAATGCAGCTGTGCATATAGATGTGAAGCTGTTGACACTTGAGTCTTTCTGCTGTTTCAGCCTTCTTTGAGAGATTCAATGTTTATGTCCTAGTTTCTATTGGTAGTAATTATGTGTTGAAGTATTTGTGTTACTCCCTTCTTTAGGAGCCTGATTCTGAACAGCAGCCATTGAAACCAGTCACCTGTGACCTAGAGAATGATTCTGATAAATTGCAAGGTCTGTTTGAAAATTAAATCTTAAATCATTTTATAGTAATTGTGGGAGACACACACACCCCAAAACATTTTTACCTACTCCTTTTCCAGCTTATTCTAAAAATAGAGATGATAGAGAAGTCTTTTCCTATTATTTGGTCTGTTTATCACTCCTAAGAAATAAAATTCATTCATGTTGATATGGCATGTTATTTCATGAAATACTTAGGATATAGTTAATGATTCTCTCTCTCTCTCTCTCTCTCTCTTTTTTTTAAGATTTATTTATTTTTTAGAGACAGTGCAATTGGGGGGCAGAGGGAGAGGGAGAGAGTCCTCAAGCAGACTCTCAGCTGAGAGTGGAGCTTGATCCCAGGACCCCGAGATTATGACCTGAGCCAAAATCAAGAGTTGGACGCTTAACTGACTAAACCACCCAAGCGTGCCCCTCCCCCCTTTTTGATGGCTTGATACACACGAAAAGTGGTATTGTTTCTATGGCACATTGAGGTATTTGGGGGATGGCTCCTGGGATGAAGAGAGCCTATCTGAGAACACAGCCACCTTGAATGCTGAGAGCATCTATATCCTGACATATTTGTAATCAGCACACTGGTTGGGAGACTATGCTGTAGAAATCTAGGTGTCCAGTGAAACAGACATCCAGTTAACATGTTGCCATGAATATAAATACCTGGTGAGCTAAATAATCTGCACATATGTAGAAATGGGGCAATCATATCTAGAGTCACAGAAGTAATTCAGAAATATTTGCAGTAGAAACTAGAAGTAGAACACACTTTTTAATCACGATAGTCTCTCTCTTGTTCTTTTTTTTTAAAAGATCTTATTTATCTGATAGAAAGAGATCACAAGTAGGCAGAGGGAGAGGGGGAAGCAGGCTCCCCGCTGAGCAGAGAGCCCGACGTGGGGCTCGATCCCAGGACCCTGAGATCATGACCCAAGCTGAAGGCAAAGGCTCAACCCACTGAGCCACCCAGGCGCCCTTTTCTTGTTCTTTAGGATTGACTCTACCTATCACATGTTACAAAGCATCTTACAAGTGTCTTTACTTTTACTGTATGGATAACAGAACACTATAACAAATCTGAACCTTGGTTGTAGGTCATGTTTTGGTTGCAAGATAACACTTTCTTATGTAATAGTCATGCCTTTTTGGAGCAGTCTTAAAGTGGGACTCTTTTTATTAGCGACCCCAGGCAGCAGGATATCCTATTATAGTATGATTCTCTGGAATATTCCTTTTTCATGGAAAAGTCCCAAATTGTGAGTTGTTAAATTACCGCTGAAAGTACATGGAATTCATACACTGGGCAGCTGCTCAATTTCAATGCTGTTCGCACTTTTCTGAGAACCCAAGGAAAATAAAAATCTTTTAAAGTTCAGTACAAAATGCTATGATGCAGAATTATCTTTCAATTCCTTATCAGAGAAAAGCTGGAAGTCTTCCTGCAATGAAGGGGAATCCTCTACCTCCTATGTGCATCAGAGGTCACCAGGTGGTCCCACCAAACTGATAGAAATCATCTCAGACTGCAACTGGGAGGAGGATCGGAACAAGATTTTGAGCATCTTATCCCAGCACATCAATAGCAACATGCCACAGTCACTTAAGGTGGGCAACTTCATCATTGAGTTGGCTTCTCAGCGAAAGAGCCGGGGTGAGAAGAACCCTCCTGTTTATTCTTCTCGTGTGAAAATCTCTATGCCATCATGCCAAGACCAAGATGATATGGCTGAGAAATCTGGATCAGAGACTCCTGATGGTCCATTATCCCCTGGGAAAATGGATGATATCTCTCCTGTGCAGACAGATGCCCTGGATTCAGTGAGGGAGAGATTACATGGAGGCAAAGGTCTGCCTTTTTACGCAGGGCTTTCTCCTGCAGGGAAGCTTGTGGCCTATAAACGTAAACCCAGTTCAAGCACATCTGGGCTTATCCAGGTGAGAATTGCCTTTAATCTGGATGTAGAACCTTTTTCTACTTAGGTAACATCTTGATTTTTCAGAGCCCTTTGTGGGCCTTATATATCTTCACATTTCCTGGGAACTGGGTGACAAAACCATCTCTTTTTGTAATAGGCCTAGTTTAGATGCATACCTAAAGTGAATTTTTGACACATTTGCAAACGAACTGTAGAACCCTATATTAGCTTATGATTTTATTTCTAGTCTTCTCAGAAAATTCCTACTCTTAAAATTTTATTGCTTGGGCTCTAGTGATACTTTGATAATTAAACAAGGGTACTAACAAGTTCCATCTAGTTCTTGGGATTATTATTAACAAATAGCTTTCAAAACAAAACAAGGTGAAATTGATTGTAAAATAGTAGTATGTGGTTGGAAGCTTGGAAAAAATTTTAATTTTGTGTTATTGAAATGTATAAAACTTTAAAAAATTGCGTTTTATCCCTTTATTTGGTCCATAATAGGGTTTTTGCTAATATACTTATTGTCGTTGTACAAATAAATCCTTGCTGTTTAGTAATTCATGCAGATTAGATTAGTAAAATTACACTGGCATCTAGAAAATCCTCTTGAAGGAGAAGTTTTAAATTAAAATATAATTTTAGTAAAAAGGTTTTTTCCTCTTCCTCAGTATATTAAATGCACTTTTATGTCAGAGTAGCAAATGGGTGGAAGTGTCTGACATTCTTGCTAAGGTTACTTGACTTTACTAGCTTGACCACTTCTTTGGGCTGTGGACTGTCCCATTAATAATATGACTCATCTACTTAATTTAAAACTTTTTATTGCAGTTTGTTCTTGATGGTGCTATGTAACTGCTTTTGTTGGTATTTCTTAAATTCTTAATGAGGGGAACAGTGTTTTCTTCTTACTTCATATATTGATACTTTGAGAACAGAGACTTAACCTGAACTCATTTCTAGTGAGACTTGGACCCCCCCCCCCCCCAAACAAAGGTATAGAAATTTGTGTTCTCTCCTGTCTAGGACTCAGAAAGCCACCATAAAGTAGGAATTTGCCTAAGCAGTCAGGCCACTGTAATGTAGGCTCTGGGGAAGCTGTTGAATAGTCTTCAGAGCAAGTACCAAAGGAGAAGATGGGGTATCTGACTTAGACCTCCAGAGACCCTGAAAAACTGTAGTAAACTTTCCTTTAGGATGGAAAGATCAAATTCTTTATGTCAAACTCAAGGCACAGGTATTCCTGATCTATCTGGAAATAATCATGGTTTCACTTAAGTAGTAAAGAGTAATTTTGGTGTCTTTGAGGAGAAGTGGCTTGCTGTAGCTATTCTCTTTACCAATTTTGTACTACTTTAGAGAGTATGAGTTTCTCCACCACACTTCACCTTCTCCCCCTTTTCAGTGATGGACAGGAGAAACAGAAAAGGATGTCTTCTGTAGTCACCCAAGAATAGGACTTTGATAACATGGGTAAGAAATTAGGGAAGGTATCTTTTTTAAAACAATTTGTGCAGCCCCAGATGGGCAATATGTCAACTCAGGCAGTAGAGAAAAATCTTTACCTCATTTTTTTATTACTTTGTTCTGGTGGTCAGTGATTATTTCTAAAGTTATAATTAAGTTTCTTTTAGCTTTTATCTTGAGCTCAAGTTCTGTCCAGGAGATAATAATATCTTCAAAGTTGAGTTTTTTGAAAACTGAAGGGGACCTTTTGGCTTAGGATATTATAATAATGGCTTTCTTAAAACTTAAAAGTAGACTCACCATATATTTTTCAAATATGAAGGATGCTTGAAAGGACCCTTGAGAGGGCTTCATTGTGCCTCCTTGGTCTTGTCAGAAAGATTCTGTCGAACACAGTTATTCATTTTTTGCTGGTGATTGTTAATAGTTTAGCCAAAATTGCTTATTAAGTAAAATCGTTGGATGATTCCTTAGATTTGACTGTATCTCTCACATACCTAGGAGCAGTTATGATGAACTGAGATAGTCTGTTTCTAAACTACCACAATGAAGATGAGATTAGTTCAGAATATCAGATGGCAGCTTTTTTTTTTCACTTTCTAATACTCAGATTATATATCAAATGGAAAAAGTCCATTTCTTTTTCCCTTTAAATCTGAAGAATAGACTTTTAAAACCTTGTAAAAATGAAACCCCTGTCAAGGGAGATAAGTTAGCAAGAGAATTTTATCTTTACAGAATTTCTCTTTGCCACTTGTTTCAGGTTAATGGTAAGAGTTACCCGCAGGCTAAGTTGCTATTGGGACAGATGGGGGCATTGCATCCAGCCAATAGGCTAGCTGCTTATATCACAGGCAGGTTGCGACCCTCAGTCCTGGACCTCTCAACCCTCAGTACTGTCATCTCCAAGGTAGCATCCAATGCCAAGGTGGCTGCATCCAGGAAACCACGTACCCTGTTGCCTTCAACATCCAATTGCAAAATGGCATCCTCCTCTGGCGCTACAACAAATCGCCCTGGGAAGAATCTGAAGGCATTCGTCCCGGCAAAAAGACCAATTGGTAAGTTGGACTGTATATATGTTTTAGAAAGGCCTGTGCCTTGGTGCTTGGCCAGTGGGTACAGGTATAGAGGTCATGAAAATTAGAGAAATGTAGAATTTGGCATTATTCTTATTCTTGATGTTTATCTTGCCTGATTTCTGTCTGTTTTTGGTAACTCTTCCTGATTACCTATGATAGTAGATGAATTGAACTCTAGTTAATAGTTATTTCCAGACTTTCAGAGTGGTTTTATTAATACAGAAAAGACTTAGATTTTTAATTTTGTTTTTAAAAAGGGAAGACTTATTCTTAAATATTTTACCTAATTTAATATTTCTTTTATGGGCACTGGTATTTCTGTAACTAATCATATATGTGTTCCTTGAACTTATGAAACCAAGGAGCTAGCAAATCCAAGGGGGTTGAGTTTGTGTAGTATAGGCTCAGAATAAAAGGCTGTTGTAAAACATGTTTGGAAGTGTTGCTTTATTCTAGTCATCCTGTTCTGTAAATGAAAACCTCATTGGTTTAACATTTTAATGCTAGAGTCTGTAATAAATTACAGTCTTGAAAGCATTTTGTGTTATAGCGTTGAGAGTATATGTAGTCAGTTTATTGAATTCTTCTTTCTGTTCAAATCTATTTAGGAATATTAAGTATAAGTGTCCATTGCTATTTTCTTATTCCTCTGATGGGAAATTGAAATATCTGGCTGATGCTGGAGTTATGAAAATGGAGGACAATCATTGTATGCCTCAAAAAGACCCCCATTTTACCCTTTTTTTTTTTAAGGTTTTATTTATTTGACAGAGAGAGAGAGATCACAAGTAGGCAGAGAGGCAGGCAGAGAGAGAGGGGGAAGCAGGCTCCCTGCTGAGCAGAGAGCCCGATGTGGGGCTCCATCCCAGGACCCTGAGATCATGACCTGAGCCGAAGGCAGAGGCTTAACCCACTGAGCCACTCAGGTGCCCCCCGTTTTACCTTTTTTAAAAAGTAGCTTTAACTGGTGATTTTAAGTCCTATCCTGCCATCTTTTGGAAAGTGTCTTTATACAGTTCATAAATATGTAAAACTTAACTGTCTCATAAGAGGATAGCAGTAGTAAAGAGGTGGAGGTGCTGGGACAGGAGGAAGTGGTGAAACAAGTTTTAAAATTAGAGTTGGGGGAAAAAATCTCCTTACGTTCTTCACTGTTTTAGATGATGAAGTTGTATGCTGCTGTATTGCCTTTTTAGCGTCCTGGAAATTTGGCTATATTTTGCACAGTCAAAAGAATCTTAGTAGGCACACCCAATTTTAATCCCTTTCGTAGTATTACAAAGGTTTGTTTTGGGTTGAGAGAAGTGTTTGATTTCTATGGGTGGAAATTGGCACATATGCAGGTAGGTAGTACCTGTAAGAAATTGGCCCAGTGGTGCACAATAAATGTTGATAAACACAATCACTAAGGATAAAATATGAGAACTGAAGATTTTTGACCTGCAAATTTTTATTTGCAGCGGCTCGACCCTCTCCTGGTGGTGTGTTCACACAGTTTGTGATGAGTAAAGTTGGAGCCCTGCAGCAGAAGATACCTGGAGTTAGCACACCCCAACCCCTAACAGGGCCACAGAAGTTCAGTATCAGACCTTCTCCAGTAATGGTCGTCACACCTGTGGTTTCTTCTGAGCCAGTTCAGGTGTGCAGCCCTGTGACTGCTGCTGTCACTACTACCACCCCTCAAGTGTTTTTAGAGAATGTTACTGCTGTGACACCTATGACTGCTATTTCTGACGTGGGAACTAAAGAAACTACTTATTCTTCTGGTGCCACCACTGCAGGGGTTGTTGAGGTTTCTGAAACTAATACCAGCACCCCTGTAACACCTTCCCAGTCTACAGCCACTGTGAACCTTATCAAAACGACTGGGATAACTACCCCTGTGGCTTCAGTTGCTTTTCCTAAGTCTTTGGTAGCATCTCCTCCAACTATAACTCTTCCTGTTGCTTCCACTGCCTCCACCTCCATAGTCGTGGTGACCACAGCTGCATCTTCCTCCATGGTGACCACACCAACTTCATCTCTGGGCTCTGTTCCCATTATACTCTCGGGAATTGATGGGAATCCACCAGTGAGCCAGAGACCAGGTAAGGCCTAGATGTTACTAGCTGGTTTACCTACCATACAACTGCTTATATAACTTATGGTTTTATTAGGATTACAGATATATCAGGGTAACAGTGTAGGTGTTTCTGGGTGTTTCTGCTATAACATGATACATGAATTCCTGAAAACCTTGACATTCTGCAAAACTGAACACTAAAAATAATAGACCTCGTGGTTAATAAAGGGTTAGGACAAGTCACTGAAAATCTCTGCAACTTTGTAACCAGAGCACTCATAAATACCATAACTGGTACTTTGGAGATAAATTGAACAGCCTTGACAGATGGTTTAGTGTGGAGCTGGAGATTTTCTGAGGAGATTAAAAATAGTCAAAAACATTATAATGGAAATACTGGCTGAATCTGAAATAATGTATGTGGGAGTGGAGTTCTGAGCCACTAGAGCCGCCATCAGGATGGGCACAGCACGAAGTGTACTGCTGTGTGCTGAGAGCTAGGGTTGCTCTGAGGAGGGAATCCAAATATTGGTGTTTCTTTTTTGTAGGGGTGTGTGTGTGGGGGGGTGGGGGCTGTGTGTGCTCCTTTTTATTTTTTTAAACATTTTATTTATTGCTTTTTCCAGAGAGAGAGAGCATGTGCACACAAGGAGTGGGGAGGCGCAGGCAGAGGGAGAAGCAGGCTCCCGGTGAGCAGGAAGCCTGATGTGGGGCTCGAGTCCAGGACCTGGGATTATGGGATAATGACCTGAGCCGAAGGCAGACACTTAACCGACTGAGCCACCCAGGCGTCCCTTTTTAATTAAAAAAGAGAACAGGGTTTCTGCCATGCTACAGCCTAGCTGAGGGCTTTTTCTCTCTCCTTGCTGAAGGTTAAGATTCTAGGTCTTTTTACCTAGAAGAAATCATTTGTGAATCAGACCAAATCCCATATACTACTGACATGATCCTTCTATTTATTATTTTGTATTAACTGAGATAGAAATAAAGAGGCATATTTCTTTATTTAGGAATCTGTATGTTTATCAACTTCTCAGTTAAAGTTTAAGTCTTTCTTTTGTAGGCTTATGTTAAGTGAATTTAAAATAAGAATATCCTACACTTTGCTCGTTTTTATATCCTAATTCAACCAGTTAAAATAAATTGTTCTCTTAATGTACTCAATGAGAATTACTGTGTAAAAAAGTGAGAGACTTCACAGGATTTAAGGGGAAATAAATATCCAGCAATAAATCTTTGGTTATTGATATTTTTCCTACCAAGTATTTTTGCATTTAGTGACATGGTCCAAATCTCTGTCGGTATTTTAGGAATGAAGTGTTTTGGGAGTTTGTTTGTTTGTTTGTTTATTTTCAAAAGATTTTATTTGTTTATTTGACAGAGAGAGGAGAGAGATCACAAGTAGGCAGAGAGGCAGCCCGGGGAGGGGGGGGGGCGGGGGAGAGCAAGCTTCCCGCTGAGCAGAGAGCCCAATGCCGGGCTTGATAGTAGGACCCTGAGATAATGACCTGAGCTGAAGGTAGAGGCTTTAACCCACTGAGCCACCCAGGCACCCCTCGGAGTTAGTTTAAAGTTGAAAGTCTTTTCAAAAGATAAATGAATCACAGATTAAATTTGTTGTCTTCTGCTTCTCCCCATATATAAAGATATAAAAATGATTAATATGCAATTTCAGAAGTGAGATTGTTGTTGATAAAGTCATTTTGATTTCCTATTGAATCTGAAGGTTTATATCTTGTCATATTTTAACTTGAGATTTTCTAAACAATATGGATTCCAACTTTTTTTTTAATTCTATCATGAAAGTATAAAGTGGTTTGTTTAGCTTTTTGTGGTTTGCTGTTTCTCAGATTTCAGTCACTTGGAATATACATTCAGGTATTTTGCTCTGATTCTCATTTGTACTATTATTGATTTAATATTCTTATTTAAATCAACTCCTTTGTTTGCTTAAATGTATTTTTTAAAAAAGATTTTATTTATTTGACAGAGACACAGCAAGAGAGGGTGGAGTGAATTTAAAATAGGAATATCCTACACTTCGCTAATTTTTTTTTTAAGATTTTATTTATTTATTTGACAGAGAGAGAAATCACAAGTAGGCAGAGAGAGAGGGGGAAGCAGGCTCTCTGCTGAGCAGGGAGCCCGATGCGGGGCTGGATCCCAGGACCCTGAGATCATGACTTGAGCCGAAGGCAGAGGCCTTAACCCACTGAGCCATTCAGGCGCCCCTGCTAATTTTTATATCCTAATTCAACCAGCTAAAATAAATGGTTCTCTTAATGTACTCAAAGAGAATTACTATGTAAAAAAGTGACCAAGTGGGAGAAGCAGGCTTCCCGTTGAGCAAAGAGCCTGATGTGGGGCTCGATTCAGCACCCTGTGATCATGACCTGAGCCAAAGGCAGACACTTAACGACTGAGCCACCCAGGCGCCCCTGCGTAAATGTATTTTTAAAAGGAGCAATTTTACTTTAATTGGAAACCAACATTACTTGCCATAACAAAGGTTCACTCCATAAATAAATACACTAGAAACAATAATAAAAAGAAATACATTCTAGCTAGCTACCATATGTTAACATGTGGCTTGCACTCAGTTAATGAAGAAACCTAGAAAATGCTGATGTAATAACAAAGACTAGCATTTTCTTTGGTATATAATCAAAAGATTAAAATTGAAAAATTACTTTCCAACAATGTGATATGGTAATATTCTATATACATATAACATCTAAAAATATCTTCTGTAATACCACTTGAGGAAATATTAATATTAACAGATTTTTTTTTAAGATTTTATTTATTTATTTGACAGGAGAGAGATTACAAGTAGGCAGAGAGGCAGGCAGAGGGAGAGGGGGCTCCCTGCTGAGCAGAGAGCCCGATGCGGGGCTCGATCCCAGGACCCTGAGATATGCCCTGAGCCGAAGGCAGAGGCTTCAACCCACTGAGCCACCCAGGTGCCCCTGTTAACAGATTTTCTTAACTGCTCTTTTTTAAATGGAGCTGACTCTGGTAACTTCTAAGTGTGTGTAATTTTGTTCTAGGTTCATAAAGAGGATCCCAACTTGGGCACTTAGACATCTGTGACTTTTTCATATAACTTCTTTTTCTTTTCCCTTCTTGCGCTCACCTGCATGTGAATAAATAATCGGATATTTAGTGTGTGTATTAAAGGCTGCTTTCACTCTCTGAATTAGGGTGCTTTGGGTTTGAACCACTCTCTAAAATGTTCTTTGAATAGAAATGTTCAGGAAATTTAAGAATGCTTTATAGCATGTTTCTTTTTTTTTTTTTTTTAATTTTATTTATTTATCTGAGAGAGAGAGAGAGAGCATGAGAGGAGAGAGAAGGTCAGAGGCAGAAGCAGACTCCCCGTGGAGCTGGGAGCCCAATGCAGGACTCGATCCCGGAACTCCGGGATCATGACCTGAGCCGAAGGCAGTCACTTAACCAACTGAGCCACCCAGGCACCCTAGCATGTTTCTTAATTCATATAAAATAGATGGTTTTATTTAGTTTCACATTTTTTCTCTTGTGTGAACAGTTTGATCTTTGCATTTTATTTCATTCTCAAGAGTAGTTCTGGATCTTACATACAATTTGTCATGTAAATGTTAGGAACATCATTTTCTTTTAGAAGTTTGATATGTTTTGTGGGTAGAGTGCTTATCTGATAGTGTCACATGTTAAACTGGTTTGTTGGTTTTACTTAGCAACAAACTAATGAAAATATTTATTAATAATGTTAATACATAAATAAGTGCACTAATTTGAATGGTAATATTTGATTAGTTTCATTTCTGCTTACCATTATCGTTATTCCTATCTTTTTATCCCCGTGACCAAAAATCTGTCTGTAGGTTATTCACATTATTTTTTTTTTTCTCTGTCTTAAGTATTTCTAAGTATCTCTTCCAAACATTAAAGGGGACTTTAGGTACTATTAATGGTTTGAAGTTTTTTAAAACTCACATCTTCCGCATTATATTTTTGCCTTTTCTGTTTGTTTTAAAACTATCTTTTGCCTCTTCCTAACCAGGCTTTATTTCCCTGCTTCTTTGATGTCTCTTAATTTCATTCCATTTTTGGGGGGTATGTATTTTTTTTTCTTCTGAAAAATAATTTCCACAGATCTTTACACTTTTGTTTGTTGTCAGTGAATTTTAAAAGCCAAGGAGTTTTTATGCCTTGTGATTTTTAGTCCTTGACTTGATCTTACTTGAGTATGACCTATGAAATGAAGTCATAATTTTAGTGTTAATGAACTGAACTACAAGGTTGAAGAAGAGCATTTTATCATGAATGATCTGTTTAATGAGAATCGACATTTTAGAGGCCTGCCATGTTTTACATTAGGCAGAGGTAGTATCTCTTTAAATGCGTCTCTTGACAATTGATGCTTTTTGCTTGCTTTCTTTCTTTCTTTCTTTTTTTCTTTTCTTTTTTTCTTTTTTTACCATAATGAGTATAAGGTACTATAATATCTTGATAATTAGGTTTTAAGATAAATTATTCTCAGCCATAGGGCTATTAAGTAATACATGATAGAGGTACGGGATTTCACCAACTGTATAATTCAAATTAGAAATTATTTATGGTGTGGTCAGATCCTATGTCCTAATAATTTTTCCTACATGTTTCCATTTTCTGTTTTTCAGAAAATGCTCCTCAGATTCCAGTGGCTACTCCCCAGATCTCTCCTAATACAGTGAAACGTACTGGACCTCGACTGTTGTTGATTCCAGTGCAGCAAGGTTCTCCTACTCTTAGACCTGTCCCAAACACACAGCTTCAGGGGCATCGGATGGTCTTGCAGCCTGTTAGGAGCCCAAGTGGAATGAATCTATTCAGGCATCCTAATGGGCAGATTGTTCAGCTCCTTCCTTTGCATCAGCTTCGAGGCTCTAATACCCAGCCAAACTTACAGCCTGTTATGTTTCGGAACCCAGGTATAAAACTGGAGATCTTTCTGATGAGTTTTTCTTTTGTTGAATAATTTAGCCATATGGCATGTTAATACACCAGGATTAGTTTCTTGGAGTTAACCTGTCAAAAAGAAAAGCATACCTTGGAAGTCTTTATATGGTCAGTGATAATTTAAAAAAAATTTTTTTTTTCTTACCAGGCTCTGTGATGGGAATCCGGTTACCCACTCCTTCCAAACCTTCAGAGACTCCACCATCTTCTGCTTCGTCCTCTGCTTTCTCTGTTATGAATCCTGTAATTCAAGCTGTTGGATCTTCTCCAGCAGTGAATGTTATCACTCAGGCACCATCATTGCTTTCTTCTGGACCTAGTTTTGTGTCTCAGTCTGGTACATTGACCCTGAGGATTTCCCCTCCTGAATCACAAAGCTTTGCAAGTAAAACAGGCTCTGAAACCAAAATAACTTATAGTTCAGGAGGGCAGCCTGTTGGTACAGCCAGTCTTATTCCTCTCCAGTCTGGTAGTTTTGCTTTGTTGCAGCTCCCTGGACAAAAGCCTGTTCCCAATTCCATTCTTCAACATGTTGCTTCTCTTCAGATGAAAAGAGAGTCTCAGAGTGCAGACCAGAAAGATGAAACAAACTTTTTAAAAAGAGAGCAGGATACTAAGAAGGCCCTACAGTCAGAAGGAGAAGCTATAGATTCTGAGGTTAATGTAATAAAGCAAAACTCAGGGGCTGCTGCCTCAGAAGAAATCCTGCATGATTCCTTGGTAGATGGGGGTGATCATTTAGATGAAGAATCCCTTACAGAAGAGGGTCCTATAATTGTTAAACCTTCTCAGCACTCCCGTATCACTGGGTCCCACATAGGTGAAGACTGTAAAGATGTTGATGAAGAGTATGGGATTAGAAATCATAACAGTTCCAAAGAAAAACTGACTGTTCTAGAAGTTAAGACCATTTCCAAAAAAGCCAGCAATGTGACGGTCCAAAGTATAAGTAGTATACAGCTTAAAAATCATGGTGATGTGAAAGTGGAACAGCAGAAAGGATTAGAAAATCCAGAGGAAAAGTCAAGTGAATTTCCAGTCATCTCTAAGGAAGAAAGTAAACTCGAATTATCAGGGGGCAAAGTTGTGGAGCAGCAACCTATTCCACAGCCAGAGGCCAAGGAGAAGGGATGTGGAGACTCTTTGGAGAAGGACAGTATTAGGGAGAGATGGAGAAAACACCTGAAGGGCCCTCTGACCCAGAAATGTGTTGCAACTTCACAAGAATGCAAGAAAGAGGCAGATGAGCAGTTAATTAAAGAAATGACCTGTCAGGAAAATTCTGATGTGTTTCAACAAGAGCAAGGCATCTCTGATCTACTTGGAAAAAGTGGAACTACTGAAAATGTCAGAGTTTTAAAAACTGAATGTGATTCTTGGAGTAGGATTTCTAGTCCTGCAGCCTTCTCCATTGTTCCAAGGAGAGCTACAAAAGGGAGCAGAGGGGAAGGACATTTTCAAGGTCACTTACTGCTGTCAGGAGAACAGATACAACCAAAGCAAGAGAAGAAGGGTGGGCGAAGCAGTGCTGACTTGACTGTTTTGGATTTGGAAGAGGAGGATGAGGAAGATGAAAATGAGAAAACCGATGATTCTATTGATGAGATTGTGGATGTTGTTTCTGACTACCAGAGTGAGGAGGTTGATGATGTAGAAAAGGTGGTGAGCCCATTTTTGTTGTGACTGAAACCTCAAGAATTTAAAATGATTTATTAGAGACAGTAGCTTTTCCAGAAGATCACTAAGACCTGATACATTGATTTGGATGCCTAGGTTTAGATCATGATTAAATGACTTTGTAGTTTTTAGGCTATGTCAGTCAGGTAACATTTATTGAGCTTATATTGTTCTTTGAGACTTGCCTGCTATTATGGAAAGACTGGCTTATACCTTTGGGGGATAGATGCGTGATAGTTCTTTCAAGTTAGGTTTAAAAAAAAATCCTGAAACTCCTGCTCCTGTTTGTTCTCAGGTTTTTTGTTGTTTTTTGTTTTGTTTTGTTTTGTTTTCAACATTTTCTGTGTGAAGTGATTACAGTCTATCTGGTAGATTGTCAAAAACAGGGAATGGGTAACCTTAGAACCAGAGGAGAACTTACTGCTTACATTTAGAGAGATGTTTCTCTTTTTGGAGAAAAATGGGACATACCATTTAATATTTTATTATCACCCTGCCCTAAGTTGCTTTTAAAGTATTTACTGAAATTAAATAGTTTCTAGAGTTTATATTCTAAACTTTGGTCATCTTCCTTTGCAATAATGACTTTTATAATCGTTACAAAAATTTTTTCTGAAGCCGTTTTTGTAGACTTCCTACTTAAGGTTGCAACCCTATCTAAGTGAGAAACATATAAGGCAGGAGTTGGATAAACTTTTTCTGTAAAGGGCTGGATTGTTAACAATTTAGACTTTGCAGGCTGGATAGCTTGCTATTGCAACTGCTCAGTTGCGGTTACAGCATGAAAGCAGCCATAAACAATAGTAAGTGAAGGAGTGTGGCTGTGCTCTAGTAAAACTTTTATTTACAAAAACAGGTGGCAGGCTCTGGTTTGCTGATACCTGACGGTGGGGTTTGATGTAAAACATAAGGAGATTAATATAACAGGAAGATTAGTATTTTAAAACTCTAAAATGTTTAGATATTTTAATGTTCCTGTGTTATTTCTTTACCTCCATTGTCTCATTTGTAAAATGAGGATCTAGCTCTACTATTAGAGGATTCTATATACATTTGCCT
Organism: Nasua narica; assembly: GCA_028533885.1. Lineage (NCBI taxonomy): Eukaryota > Metazoa > Chordata > Mammalia > Carnivora > Procyonidae > Nasua > Nasua narica. Next base: position 51,756,923 of record CM052797.1, on the reverse strand, counting down.
TATATTCTATCTGTAGCCTCATCCTTTTTGAGGACAGATAACCTGTGGATAGAGAAGAATCTGAATTCGATGAGTTTAAGAGTTAGATTGCGGATCTTCTTGTGCTTTTTGCGGAATCTCCTATTGTAAGTCAGCCTGGGTAAGCATCAGACCAAAGACAGTCCAACTTTAAAAGCAGTGAAAACTGTTGCTCTCAGTAGAACTGACTTAACAGAAGCTTTAAAATGTCTTAATCAAGGGTGATGTTCCTTTGATTTCTTAATAGGGAATCTGATATACAAGGTACAGAGACCTTTTTAAAAATACAGGTATTATAGTAAACGATCTCTAAAATCTAAATTCTTCATTGTATTTCTGTACCTATCTGACACATACGATATTTTTGTGCATGTGATTAGCATTATACTTGAATAGTGTAAGGAAAGTAGTGAGTAGCCTCTTTTAGTTTAAATCTTCCATTGTGAAGTTTATTCGATACTATTTATAAAGCCTTCCGTTAAAACCATACTGTAGGCAGACATTCTTCAGTTTAAACACCATAAAGCTTCTACCAACATTATAATTCACACTCTTTAGATTCTGTCTGGACTCTTGATTTAGCTTCCTAGAGTTAATATATATTGTTCACATTGTTTAAATTTAATAGACATTGTTTAGATTGGGGACCATAATTAATGGCTTGCATTTAGTGTCTATCAGCCTTATGGAACCTATAATCTATGGGGGTAAGTAATTTTTCCATCACGTTTAAACAGAATTAATAAGGTGATTGGGATGCTTCATTTTAAGTTGATGCTTCATTTGAAGCCTTTCAGGTATAGTGCTGTTATAAACAGATAACATATTGCCAGTTTAGTTTCTGACGTAGTAAACACCACTTTTAAAGGTGGGCTTAAATATATCTACATATTCCATAATTTCTATTTTCTGTTAACATAAAATAATACAGTGAGTTTCCATGACAGGTGCTCAATAAATGCTCACTGATTGACTTTTTTAAAAAAAAATCATATGTGTCAGTGTGCGCGTGTGCATGCGCTTGCATGAGTGGAGGAGGAGCAGAGGGACAGGGACCAGCAGATTCTGAGCTGAGCACGGAGTCCAGTGTGGGGCTTGATCTCACAACCCTGAGATCATGACCTGAGCTGAAATCAAGAGATGGTTCCTCAACCAACTGAGCCACCCAGGTGGCCCAACTTTATTATTATTAGTTTTTAATGTACAGTAAAGCAAGTACAGTAAGCTTGGGCTTTTTTGGTACCTGAAATTCTTCACAAGCTCTCCTTGTGTGGGATTAAGAGGCTTAGAAGACTGACTTAGGACTATACTCTATTTTCATAACTGCCTTGAGTGTGTTTTTGTGGGTGTGTGATAAGGGGTTAGCCATGAAGCACTCATAAAATAGAACCTGAGTTTTTCTCCTTTCCCCCTACCCATCACCAAATTTTACTTTACTGCTATTTAGTCTTAAGATTTATGAAGCTTTAATATATTGGTAACTGAATTTTGTCCGCTAGAAATAACACTGAAGCATAATACAGCCCTCTGGGGACTCTAGTGATGTCTGTTCAGTATGTATCTATGATTTTTAATCTAGTGCTTGGTTGTTAGCTTTAACCAAATGTTGTCTTCTAACTCATTCCTTCTTAAGACAAACAAGTTTAGGATCATCAGTATTCATAGTTTAGAATCAATGTTTGGTCCTGGTTGGTTTTATAAAGGGAGTATTTGGTTGAAAAGTTTAGGTATGTTTGTTTCCCAGTACTTTATTTACTGTTGGAATGCTTTATTTCAGAATAACTGTGTAGAATACATTGAGGATGATGAGGAACAGGTGGACATTGAGACTGTGGAAGAGCTCTCTGAGGAAATTAATGTTGCCCACATGAAGACCACAGCTGCCCAAACACAGACTTTCAAACAGCCGTAAGTCTTAATTTGTCTTTGGATTTTTGTTTTTTGTTACTGTTGTTTTGTTACCATAAACAAAATTAAATGTTCTGTTTAACAGCTCTGGATGACTGACCTGGTTTCTTTATTCCTCTAGCTTTTTTCTGATTAGTAGATGAAGGGGAGCTGGAATTCAGAGGTAAATTAACTTGCCTTGGTTATTGCTAGAAGACCATGTGTAAATGTGAATAACCTATGCTTTTGGAGCCTGACACATGGGTATTAAAATACTAGTTTTGTTTGTAGCTATTTAACCTCAGGCAAGTCTTTATTTTGAGTCTTAGATTTTTTTAGCTGTGAAATGAGGGAAATGCCCCTAATTTGAAGTGTTCTGTAAGATAATATATGTGACTAGAGTAATTGACACAAAAGTGGACTACTCAACAGAAGTTAGTTCCTTTATCTTTAAGAAGGCATTAAATTCTAAATTTGGTTACTTTATTGGTTGAACAGGTGAGATACAGTTGCGAAATTTTTTTGTGTGTGTTCAGATGAGATGAAAATAGAGTATGTTCAGGAAAATTTATTTCATTTTCTGTGTTATTAGACCTTGTAATTTTTAGGGATTGGGGTGTGAGAGATTGATGGAAATAAGATAGGAGTCCTTATTTTGTGCCAGATGTTGTGCTTTTCCTGTTACCTCTTTAACCACCATCTAAAAGAATAACAACTTGAGAAAGAGTAATTCTTCATCCCTGGTGATGCTGAGAAAGTCTCAGGATGGGGACATAGGTCTAATAATTTCTTCATTCCAGAGCTATTTGGAGGCTACTTCAGCTGCCTGTTGGTTAAGGTTGAAAGAGTTTAAATCTCTTAACAATGTAATTAATTAGACTTAAGATTAGCAGTATTATTGGATATGTTGATTATACTAAAGTTGATTTTTCTGGACAATAGCAACAAACAAAAAATACCATTTATAAAAGTAACAGTAACAAAAAAATGTTTGGGATTATTAACAAAAGCTGTGTAAAACTTTTATAAAACATTACCATATGACATTGAAGATCAATTCAATAAATGGAAAGATACCATCTTAATGAACTGGAATAATAAAGGGCCAAGAATAACCAACACAGAAAGAGCACAAATTGTAAAGGAACAGATTGTGGTGAGAGAACCACACCCTAAAAACTGAAAAGGCAAATTCATACTATAAGGAAAATATTTGCAGTACATGTTTGACAAAGGATTAGTATCAGTGACATGAAATAATTCTTTAAGTAAGAAAAAGATGATGGAGTAGATAAGTATATATATAATGGACATCACAGCCAGTTCACAGAAGAGGAAGCCTGGATGGCCAGTAAACACATACAGATTTATTTGTAACCTCACAAGTATTTAGGGACATACAAATTAAACCACAGTGACTTCATTAATTCACATCTGTAAGATTGGCAAAACTTGTGATTTCTGATAGTACTGTTGTATCTAGTTGTGGAGCAATGGAAACATACTGCAGGTGGGAGTGAAAATTGTAATAACCATTTTGGAGAGTAGTGTGATAGGACTGAAGTTGACCTCCACACCTTTCTTCCAACCAGCAGTTCCACTCTTAGTAGGTACATATACCCTGGAAAAGTTCACATGTACGTACAAGGGACCATGTATGGGACTATGCATTGCAGCATTGTTTGCCATTGAGAAAATCTGGAAACAACCTAAACAATTGAAAAGTAAATTTTGTAAACTTCATACTTGGGAACTCTATATAGCAGCTAAAATGGTTGAAGTATAACTACGTGTATCAATATCTCAGATGTAATGTTGAGTGAAATCCAGATGAAGGTACACCATAATATGTAATGTTTAAAGTGCAACCTAGTATTTTCTTTTTAGGGATACATACATTCCTAGTAAAGCTGCAAGGAATATCCATGGTAAAAACTTATTTTGCAGGCACCCAGGTGGCTCAGTCGGTTAAGCCTCCAGCTCTTGATTTCGGTTCAGGTCATGATCTCAGGGTTGTGAGATTGAGCCCCACATTCAGCTCTGTCCTCAGTGGTGAGGCTGCTTGAAATTGTCTGTCTCCCTCAGCCCCACCCCTCCATTCATGCGTGCTCTCTTCCCTCTCTCAAATCTTAAAAAAAACCCAAAAAACAAAAAACTCTCATTTTGAGAGTGTTCACCTATGAGAAGGAAGAGAGGAAGGAAATCTCCCGTATTTTTTGATGAGTGGATAAAGAAGATGTGGTATGTGGTGGTATTCCACACACAATGGAATATTCCTCAGCCATCAAAAAGAATGAAATCTTGCCATTTACGACCACATGGATGGAGCTAGAGTGTATTTTGCTAAGTGAAATATGTCAGTCAGAGAAAGACAAATACCATCTGATTTCCCTTAGATTTAAGATTTAAGAAACAAAAGAGATGAAAATATGGGGAGGAAGGAAAGAGAAGGAAACCATAAGAGACTCCTTGAGAATATACTAAACTGGTGGTGGGGCAGCAAGGGCCTGAGGTCCGAGAGGGGTGGGCTAGATGGGTGATGGGTATTTTTTTTTTTTTTAAGATTTTATTTATTTATTTATTTGACAGAGAGAGAGAGATCACAAGTAGGCAGAGAGGCAGGCAGAGAGAGAGGGGGAAGCAGGCTCTCTGCTGAGCTGAGAGCCCATTGCGGGGCTCGATCCCATGACCCTGAGATCATGACCTGAGCCGAAGGCAGAGGCTTTAACCCACTGAGCCACCCAGGCGCCCTGGGTAATGGGTATTAAGGAAGGCATTTGATATGATGAGCACCGGGTGTTGCATATAAGTGTGAGTCACTGAATTCTCCTGAAACTAGTACTTCACTGTATGTTAACTAAACAATTTAAATAAAAATTTGAAATGGAAAAAAAGATTTCCTGTATATTTGAGATGTTTTATTTCTTGAGCTGGGTGGTGGACATCCAGATGTTCATTGTATAATTTGTTTAAACAGGTTGTATATATGATATATTTCATGTTTGAAAAAGTTATTTGTAGTTTTAGGGACTATTTGAATACTTAGAGATAAAAGCACACTGTTGAAATAAATTCATATTGCCCCATATCATCAGACCTTGACAAAAAGAAGCTGGTTATACTTTTAAACAGTTTGGGATGGCTTTGTTTAGTGTAGCTGTGAAATAGGTCTTGGGTTATTGAATTTCAGTAAGACATTGGAAAATACTGTCTTTACCTAGGTGCCGTACCCACATCTCTGCAGATGAACCTGCTGCTGAAAGGAGTCGAAAGGTATTTACAATATATTTAATGGCAATTACTTATTTAATTAAATTATAACATTTGTCATTAGAGTTTAAAATAACATTCCTCTATTAGCTATGGCTTTTCGGGGCTGTTTTTGCCAGCGAATTAATATAATTAGGTTTTTCTTAATGAAATTATACTGTTGAAATGCTTTTTTCCCCCCTCTTAACTCTCTACTACTAAATAGAATATTTTCGAAGAATTAAATGGTATGGAGTTGATGAAAATTGATGTGCTTATTTGAAAACTAATCCTGTATTCTATTGTGTGGTGTGAAAAAAGGCTGGCATTCTTTCTCGTCTAGGCTCATGATTTTCAGTGAACAAAAAATTAACTATTGTCTGAATGATGGCTAGCAATTCAAGGAGGCAGTAAATTATGAGCCCTCTTTGATTTTCTTGATGGATTTCTGGCTGTGATGTTATTGCACCATTATTAAGCAAGGTTTGTTTGTTTTTTCCCTTAGGCTAAGCATGGAAGAGAATTTGGTTGTTTAAACCATTTTCCACTTGTTAGTCTGTTTTTTTTGTTTGTTGGTTTGTTTGTTTTGTTAGTCTGTTTTTAATTTAAGTGAGAGAACAGTGATGGATGTGGGATTGAGGTGGAGAGTGGTATTCAAGCCTTTTTAAAAACCACTGGGTGATTAGTTTGAGTTTGATCTGGTTTTGGGTGGTACATATTTACATATTGTAATCATTTTGCATGTATCACTGTATTCATTCATCCTAAAACATATTTCAGATGTAAGGTTATTTCATAATAACCTTATATACACAAGATTTTATACCCTAATTATTACGTGCAAATCATTTGTAGTGTCTAATTATAATTAAACTTGATAATTTTCTAATTTGTATCTTTTATTTTCTCATACTATACTAATGCACAATGAATTTGACTTTAGAAAGACTGTGATTTTATATAAGAGTTTTGGGAGTATTATCAGGGTTAGATAAAGACCCACAGTGTCAAAAAGCAGTTAGAAACATCAGAGGGGAAAAACATAAAACCACGAAACTCTAGAAGACAGGGAATATAATTATGACTCACTTTGTATGAGTAGTAGTCACATTGTCTTGATTTAAGGTAGCCACTGTTAATGATTTTTTTCAAGCTTTCATAATCTGTGAATAAAGTGTAGAAGACTTAAAATCTTGAAAAGTGTGTAAGTACAAATGACAAATTGGGAGGTGAAGGAGGGAAGAAGAAATGAAGGATACGAGTGCTGATGGCATCATTTTACAAAGAGATACTGTGTTGATGAAATGAGAAATTGATCTAAAATTATATTCATTGCAAAGGGAGCAATAGAAGAATTAAAATTAATGACATGTCTATATTAGGAAGAATGTGAGGTGTTAGAGTGGTGTGAGCTAAATTTTCTGTATAGCAGGAAGTAGATAACATTGAAAAAGGAAAACTATAAGCTCTATTACTGTTTCTACTTAGAATATAGATTTAAGAACCAGAAGAAGCCTCTAAAAGAATCCGGGAGTGGTTGTTTTTAAGGATCCAGGTACAAATATAGGGCACAGTTGGTTTTCATTAAAAGTTCTTCAAATATTTATGTTTAAAACCCTATGTGCATCTGTTATTATTTTTTTTTTAGTAAGTAATTTTTTAAAAGTGAAAGAAGCCCTAAGGCATACTGAGGTTCAAGAAAAGACTTTCCTGAAAAAAATGCAAAGTATGACTTTTAAATGTTAAGTTTTAGAGGATAGGATGAGAGGGATACGTTCAGGCAACAGTTCGTGATGGCAGAGTGGTGTGAGACTGCATAGTGCATTTTGGAAACTTCTAGCACTTTAGAATGGTTGGAGAGCATGGCGATTTAGGAAGAGAGGCAGTTGATCCTGTACCAAATTGTAAAAGATCTTAAAGCATTTAAGAAAAAAATTTTAAACTTGTTTTCCATAAATTAAAATTTTGTTGAAATTTTCATGTGATTTTTGTCATGAAAACAAGTTTTAATAATAAATTATATGGATAAGGTTTTTTTAGATTTCCCTCTTCAGTGCTCGCTTCTGCAGCACATATACTAAAATTGGAACGATAGATTTCCCTCTTCAAAGTCTTCCTCGTTTGAGAACCACTGAAATTTGAGCTGTGAAGTGATTTATACTGTTGGTTACTAGGTTTGGAGGAAGGATAGACTGATAGATACTAAGATGACCAATATCAAGAGGTTGTTAGAATAGTATAGACAGAAAACAGTAGATATCTCGTATCTTGTATGGAACAGTGCCATTCGGGATGGAGGTAGCGGGCAGGTACAAATGAAAGATAATCAGGTGGCAATCTTTTGTTTGGATAGGCTCCACCAGTTCCTCTAAAACTGAAGCCTGATTACTGGAGTGAAAAACTACAAAAAGAAGCAGAAGCTTTTGCTTATTATCGCCGGACACACACCGCCAATGAGCGTCGCCGGCGTGGTGAAATGAGGGATCTCTTTGAGAAATTGAAGATCACATTGGGATTGCTTCATTCTTCCAAGGTTTCCAAAAGTCTCATTCTCACTAGGGTAAGTTTCCTCTATAAATGACCCACAAATGAGAATTTGACTGAGAGAATCTTCTAAAGATATGGGAAAGAGAATCCTCACCCTAAGAGGAGCTTGAAGTAGAGCTTGTATTTAACATTTGAATGTGGACTAGTGAACACCCAACAAATCTCTTAAGGGAACAAGCCCTCCTGTTGAGTCAGAGCTGTTTGTCATTTAAAGTCAAGTTCTTTAAAATATATATAATATATATATATAGTCAAGTTCTTAACCAGCCAAACTAACTTCAGATTAAGTTAGCAACTCTGGTTAGCTCTATTTCCCACAATCTATTTACGTTGGTGTTCTCCATAGCACTTGAGATGATTTACCACAGTGAAAAGCACAACATAAGTCATATTTTAAGATAGTTTTAACAGTTGGCAGTCATTTTATTTATTCTTAGATTTATTTATTTATTTTAGAGCTAGAGCAAGCCAGCAAGAGCCAGCAGTGGCGAGGGACAGAGGCAGAGGAAGAGGGGAGAAAGTGTCTTAAGCAGACTCTGCGCTGAACTCTGAGTCTGACAGGGGGCTTGATCTCACGACCCTGAGATCACAACGTGACCTGAAACCAAGAGTCAAATAGGTTAACTTACTGTGCCACTCAGGTGGCCCTAGAATAGTTTACCGCAGTGAAAAGCACAACATAAGTGATATATCTATATATCTTTGTATTTTTAATGTTTCTGATTTTTTAAAAAATATTTCTTTGTGTGTGTGTGTGTGTGTGTGAGAGAGAGAGAGAGAGAGGGCACAAGCAGGCAGAGGGAGAAGCAGGTTCCTTGCTGTGCAAGGAATTTGCCCCGGGACTTGATCTCAGGACCCTGGGATCGTGACCTCAGCAGAAGGCAGACTCTTAAGTCACCCAGGTGGCCCACATAGGTGGTATTTTAACATAGTTTTTTAAAAACAGTTGCCAGTCATTTTAAAAGGAAATCTGAAATATCTAAGGTAGTTTCATTTAAATTGCTTTTAAGTAGAAGTTGGAGGAGTACAAGGCAAGCATTCATATCCATCTAGAACATAATTACTGCAACCAGATTTTACTTAGACTAGGAGCTGATTTTAAAGTTGATTATTAAAATCTAAGCAAATAAAACGTTTTGTATCTCCTTGTAGTAGTAGAAACACCTATGAAACATTCAGTGATCCTTTTTGGTAATAATCATGTTTTTGGAAGTATAAGCCATAACATCTACAGTTTAACAAATAACAATTTCTAAAGCATTAAGAATTGTTTTAAATGACATTATAAAGATTTCTAAAGTATTAGATTAAACTTTTTTCATTGAAGAAATCGTGTAGGCCTTACGTGTTTTTAGGAAAGAGCAAATCAATTCACATGATACTAATTTTTTGTTTTTAGGCATTCAGCGAAATTCAGGGACTAACAGATCAGGCAGACAAGTTGATAGGACAGAAAAATCTTCTGACTCGAAAACGGAATATTTTGATACGGAAAGTATCATCTCTTTCAGGTGAGATATGTGAATGATCTCTGGTAAAAAGTATAATACAACATCTTTAGTGAGGAGAAATTCTCGGTAGACATTTCAGATACTTCTTAGTTTATGGCTTGGTTCCCAGAGTTAACAGTTACCTTTTGAATGGGTGGGATGTTTACTCTGGATTATAATCACTCTTGCCTTCCATAGTTTTGGGGAATATAGTTAAATCAACTGGATTTCAGTTGACTATTTCTCATTATTATGTGGGGTCATATAAAGAGTGACAATTTATTCCCTATCAACCTATAGGTAAGACAGAAGAAGTGGTCCTGAAGAAGCTAGAGTATATTTATGCAAAACAACAAGCACTAGAGGCACAAAAAAGAAAAAAGAAGATGGGATCAGATGAGTTTGATGTGTCTCCCAGAACTAGCAAACAGCAGGAAGGATCTTCTGCATCATCTATAGATCTTGGACAGATGTTTATAAATAACAGGAAGGGGAAACCTTTGATTCTTTCCAGAAAAAGAGACCAGGCCACAGGTAGGAGGGACATTTTTTGCTTCCTTATTATAGGTGAACATTAGTTTAGTTCAGTGGAGTGAGTCTTCTCTTGGCTGTAATTTTAGATTTAATTAAATGAATTAAAGATAGATTGTATAAAAAGAATATTAACTACATTAGATTTTAGTTTCTAGCTTTACACACTCAAGGAAATCCTAAGAAATTACCAGTTATGGTAACATGTAAGACCTACTTTTGATAGCAGTCATGTTACCTAATGTTTCAGTGAACATTTTTTTTAGCTGCCATCCTTTTTCATATTATACCCAAACTCTTGATTTCCCTGCAATTTTTGCTCATGAGTTGAATTGTCTTGCTGAAACAAATAAATTGGAATTTAAAAAAAGTTTCATTTTGTTGAGTCAGACTCCATATTTATCTCATTGCCTATCAGTGAATTGCTATTAAGGAACAAAGTAAATTGGTTTTAAGTTACTGTTCTCTCCTATCTTGATTTTAGAAGTGAGGCTTTTTTGTTTTTATATTACTTAGTGTTTATATCCTTAGAGAATAGTATTTCCTCTTTTACTCTTTGTGTTGCCCAGTGTGTGAGCCAGGAAATCTAAAAGTACTGAGGGATACTAAAGTATGAGTTAGTTTTAACTTTGCTAAGAAAGGATTTTAATGATCATTTAGTCTAGTCTACCTCATTTTATAGATGGAAAAACAAAGTTTAAGGGCTAAAAACTTGTACTTTGTTAGAGGTGTATGAGAAAAGCAAGTCTGGGGATAGAATTGTGCGTGCCTTCATCTAGATTCACTATGAAGACTGTTGGAACCATTCCATTGAAAAAGTTGCCTGTTGAGTTTTCCTCAACATAAGTTCTATCCCTTAGGAGAATCAGTAGACAGGTAACCCATTATGCAGTGAAAAGTGGTTCAGAAAGTAAATTCCAAGTTGAGGGTCCCTAATCAAATTTGAAATTTACTTCTTGCCTTTTAAGTCAGAGTGCAGTTTTAGGGATATCTCCTAGACTCCTAGGTTGTATTAGCATAATTGAAGACCTTTTATCCTTATTTCTGATTTTCCTTACAGAAAATACCTCACCGTCTAACACTCCACACACCTCTGCCAACATTGTGATGACTCCGCAAGGGCAGTTGCTCACCTTAAAAGGTCCTTTATTCTCAGGACCAGTGGTAACTGTTTCTCCTGCTCTCTTGGAAGCAGATCTGAAGCCTCAGGTTGCCACCAATGCTGTGGCTCAGTCAGGTATGTTGTAAGTGTTGTCCTCTTCGGGTAGGGGAAAAAGAGTTATCCTTGCCATCATTGTGAAAAAGAAAGCTTTTAAAGGTGTTTTGTAATGATAAAGATCTCATATTTGCATTTTTCTTGGAAAGAATTGACTCTCTCTTTATAACATGTTTGGCTCTGTTGATTTTTTTTTTTTTTTTTTTTTAAGATTTTTTTTATTTGACAGAGATCACAAGTAGGCAGAGAGGAAGGCAGAGAGAGAGGGGAAAGCAGGTTGCCCGATGCGGGGCTCGATCCCAGGACCCTGAGATCATGACCTGAGCCGCAGGCAGAGGCTTTAACCCACTGAGCCACCCATATGTCCTGTGATTTTTTTTTTAAAACTGGGATTGGGAACTATTATGATTTTTAGTTATTTCTAAGTAGGAAAAACACTGAAAAGATAGGAAAGTAAAAGGAAGGTGGAGTCATTGTTTTAGGTTTTGGTGTTGGAAAGTATTTATTAATTTTGTATTGTAATCTGAGATGGTGCACTCCTACTTTACCAGCCTGATTCAGTTTGAGCACCACTCCCTTTTGGGGATAAGGAGTAGAATTGAAAAGGAAGTCTCAGTTTTATGATTTAGGTTTTAGGCACCTAAATTTCTTTTAAGGTAAAATGGTATCTTTACTAGTACTAATACTGCTAAACCCTTTCTGGAGGGGTCATCCTTTCTTTTACAGCGCTGCCTTTAGGGCTTCATTTTACCCTCAGAGTAGCAGTTAATTGGGTGAACAGAATCAAGATACAAGTTTGCCTGAGGATTAAAAAAAAAAACTGGGGAGCATTTCTATAAAATAATTAAATAGGACTTTAAGTAAAGACTATTAAAGAGTCCTCTGGTTAGATTTTACCTATTTTCTTGTTAGGCTAGGTTCATAATTTGAAGAGCTAATATTTATTTTCATCTTCTTGATAAAAATAAACTGGTGAGGGATGCCTGGGTGGCTCAGTCATTTAAGCATCTGTCTTCAACTCAGGTCATGATCCCATCCAGGGTCCTGGTATCGAGCCCTGCATTGCATCAGGCTCCCTGGAGCCTGCTTCTTCCTCTACCTGCCGTTCACCCTGCTTGTGCTTTCTTTCTCTCTCTGTAAAATAAATAAAATCTTTTTAAAAAATAAGAAGTAAACTGGTGAATTTTGACTACTGACTGTCTCTCTCAGATCTCTAGTTATTGGGTATGAATGAGAGAGGGATGCTTACCACTGTAGATCTAAACGAATTTTTTTTTCTCTCCCAGAAAATGACGACTTATTTATGATGCCAAGAATTGTTAATGTGACATCATTAGCCACAGAGGGAGGTTTGGTAGATATGGGTGGCAGCAAATATCCTCATGAAGTTTCTGATGGCAAGCCATCTGACCACCTGAAGAGTACTATCAGGAATGAAGATAACTCCTTTGAAGATTCAGGTAGAATCTCTTCCAGAAGCAACCATAGAGATGGCAGAATGGCATTGGGTCCTGCACCGGTTTTTCTGGCAAATAAAGATTCTGGTTTTCCACAGATAGTTGATGTTTCCAGTATGCAAGAAGCACAAGAGTTCTTACCCAAAAAGATTTCTGGTGAAATGAGAGGTATTCAATATAAATGGAAGGAGTGTGAATCTAGACGGGAGAAACCAAAGCCAAAGGAGTCTACATTTCATAAGTTGAAGGTGAAAGATCTCAAAGACTCAAGTATAGAGATGGAACTGAGAAAGGTAGCATCTGCTATAGAGGAAGCAGCGCTGGATCCCAGCGAACTGCTAACTAACATGGAAGATGAGGACGATACTGATGAGACACTGACTTCTTTGCTGAATGAAATTGCCTTTCTTAATCAGCAACTAAATGATGACTCTGTTAACCTGGCTGAACTGCCTAGCTCTATGGATACGGAGTTCACAGGGGATGCTCGACGGGCTTTTATCAGTAAGCTTCCTCCTGGGAACCGAACAACTTTCCAGGTTGGCCACTTGGGAACTGGTTTGAAAGAGTTACCTGAGGTACAAGGGGAGAGTGACTCTGTCAGTCCTCTCCTCTTGCATTTGGAAGATGATGACTTTTCTGAGAATGAAAAACAACTTGCTGAACCAGCCTCTGAGCCAGATGTCCTTAAGATTGTTATTGACTCTGAGATAAAGGATTCCCTCCTTTCCCACAGGAAAGCCAGTGATGGTGGAGGAAAGAGTACTTCTGTTGTCCCTGCAGAGCCTGAAAGTGTGTCCTCGCCTCCTGTCCTACAGATGAAGGCTGGCCTAGAAAACAGCAGCAGCACAGATACTTTGTGGAGGCCTATGCCAAAGTTGGCACCTCTAGGTTTAAAAGTAGCTAATCCTTCTAGTGATGCAGATGGTCAGAGTCTCAAAGTGATGCCTTGTTTGGCACCTATAGCTGCCAAAGTTGGATTGGTTGGACACAAAATGAACTTAACGGGAAATGACCAGGAATGCCGGGAGAGCAAGGTGATGCCTACACTGGCACCTGTTGTGGCCAAATTGGGCAACTCTGGGGCCTCACCAGGTTCTGCAGGGAAATGAACTTATGTGTCCTCAGGCAGAAGCCAGGCTATGAGGGAAACCTCCTTTCTCTGTAGGCATCTGTTTGTGTCATGGAACTGTGATCCTTGACTTTGATGCGGTGGATGATGGTAGAGAAAGGGGGGGAGGGTGCTGACCTCGGTATTAGAAATTACTACTATGAAATTCTGATCATGTTAAAATGTGTTACCTCACTTGTGGTGCTGGGTCTCCTCATCCTCTCTAAGAAGATGTGATCCATTACTGAACACGAGGTGCCCCTCTTACCCAAGGAATTCATAACAAGACTCTAGGTCCATAGTGGTTCCTAGTTCTTCCCTCCCAGATTAAAAGCTGCTTGAGACTTTGGAGTTGCTATGGGCTGTAGTGGATAGCTATTGTTTTAAGTGGTTTAAGTCTGAAATCCAAGGAATGTGATGCACTTGTGCAAAGGGATCCAGAAGAGAAAGTTTTTAGTTGGTGTTTCAGGAGTAGCGGGAGAGAGGATAGGTACCATGGAATACCAAAGTGAAATACTTTGTGTCATTCAGCAAAATTTTCTCTTCTTTCATATCCCAAGTAGCTTCCATTCCCTTTCTTTTCAACCAGAATTATAAATCCAAGCCTTCTGGTAAAGTAGGAATGCTTTTAACTTTTAATACTAAGGTGATTATTTTCAGATGTTAAGGAAAATACTATAGTTCTCCCTTACTGTCTGGGTGTTGGAAAGACATTTCATAGTACCAAGGATTTCTACCTGGAATATATATTTTGGAGATAGGCATAGAGGGAGCCCTCCCCTTTTCACAAATCACATAACTCAAGAGACAGCTAAAATGAAAAGCATTCCCTGCCCAGACCAGAGACAGTGGCCAAAACAAAAAATTGTGGGGCTGGATGTTTCCCAAATCAAACCAGCCTTGTGGTGCTTGAAGGTTTCATTCACTATTACCTGCACAGGATGTAAAGAAAAGGAAAGTCACAGTAGGCACTCTTTACCAGGGAAACGAGGCAGTATTTGAATCACGAGATATATTTTTTATTATCTGCTACCATGGATTCAATGATCTGTAGAGCTTTTTCACTCATTAGCTGTCAGAGTATGAAGGACTGACAGCCTGTAAAGATAAAAGATATTTATATTTTTGTATAGTTGTTTTCATAGATTTCTCAAAGGCTGAAGTTTTCAACCTAGAAGATGAGATTTGTATTGAGTATAGAAATGACGTTTCCTATCTAGTTTGTAAATAATCATGGTGCACTTGAGGGGTCTCTTGGAAACTCCTGGGGGCAAGAATCACTATTCTGAAATGTATAGATTGGGATTTAGCTGCTGCATTTTGCCTTTCTTAAATAATTATATTTTGGAATGTAACCCCTGTTCTGTCTTCATTGACAGGATTTGCTTGTGTTGTGAAACACTAACACAAGAGCTTCCAGTGCCTGGGCTGTGCCTAGGTGATGCTGTTTCTTCTGCATCCCCTCCCCGCCCCTTGCCTTCTTTATGCCAAATCCCACTCAGCATATCTTCAGACATAGGTTGTGAGACCAGCTTTGGAATGGTTCTAGCCAGTGAATCAGTACCTCCATGGTTGGTTCCCTTTCTTGTAACTCTGGTAATCAGCAGATTGAAAAAGGGTGGAAAAATTTCCTCTGCAAATTGCAGTGAGAGCAAATTCATGGTTGGTTTTGTGCTACTTGCCTTTCTAGACCTGCTCATTAGCATTCAACCTTCCCTCCTTTAAAGGTTTTTGAAGAAGCTTAAAGTAGGTAATGAGTGCCCCTCAGCTTCTTATTATCTCTCCCACTCCTCTTCACCCAGCAGATTTCATTCAATGCCTTAGCCAAGGAGTCCAGCACCTGTCTCCCCTGCTAATATTTGTCCTTGGAGATCTAGTACTTTAATCCAGGTATAGCAGTTTCCCATTATTAACTTGCTTGTCTCGTCCTCACATTTCCTCCTGACTTCCCAAGGCTCTTGATACAGCTTTTGAGGGTCAGCCAAGGAGAAGGCAAGTGAGTTGGATAATCCTCAGGAAAAGAAGGACCATTCTGTTTCCGAACACTGTTCTTTTTTAGAAGAAAATAGATAAACAGGTAATAATCAGTTCTTGATGGGAGGATAGATGTACATGAGAGATGTACAGAGATGGAAATGAGAGATGATTCCAGGTGTTTAAGGAAGGCTGCAGATGTCTTTACAAACTCCCAAGATAATAGTGTTTTCAAGACCTCTTAGAACTACTAAGTTGTGAGGGCTAATTTGGAGGGCTCGGTCTTTACAACAGTCCTGCAGTCTTGACAGAAGTCTCACCTCTCCAAAAACTCCTACCCTTTAACCTTACCCCAGGAGAAACTGATCTATGAAAATGACATGTATGATTATGAAAGATGTAGTTGAGTGAGAGGAGTTGAGGAATTGGGAGGATAGTGAGCTCTCACCCTAACACTTTAAGAAGCATGATCTCAGTAGACCAATAATTCGCCTTTTTATATACATCTGTAAATAAATGGAATGTTTTTAAGAATATAATTATGTCAGATTTAGCCTTTTCTTTTATATATTAAATATATATCTTTCCTTTTCTGCTTTTGAAAAATGACTATTTTTTTAGAAACGTAAGAAGTTTGGTGAGTGGAAGGCAGAATGTATAAACTTGAAATAAATAAATCAGTTATAATAATTAAAGCAGGATTTGTTGGGAGGTTTGTGCTGAGTTGGAGCAGAGAATGCCCGGAGTCATGAGAGAGATGCTACTGAAGTAGTTTTTATCATAAGAATTCCTTGCTGTTTTCAAGGTCTCTGACATGCCATCTGTGGGAGATTTTTGCTGATCGTAGCATGTTTTACATGGAGACTTTAAAATTTTACACAAATTGACAGCAAGTGTTTGTCTCAAGTTCTACAGTGAAGAAAGGCCAGCCTCATAATACTAATGTGTGCAAGGTAATCACCAGTTACCTTAGAGAATAACCAATCATAAACACAGTCTCAGGGGCTAAGGACAATAAATGCAAAGCAAAGTACATGTTCACTAACTAGTATCAAGATTTACAAAAAGTTTTATTAAAGGTGTCCTTCAGACACTGAGACTAAGATTACTAACAGATGAAGTCTATGTAGTATGTATTACAAACTTCATGCAAATTACTTTGGGTAAATGTATAATAAATGCAGGGTTTTCCCCCCTAGAACTATGAATGAAATACCTGACAGGCCCTTGAAAATGTTTTGAACACAGACGAAAGGCAGATAATCCATATATAATTTGGGGTAGTGTTTAGTAGTATTTTTCCCCCTCTTAATTATACTGATTAAGATAATTGAATGGGATAAGTTGAATTGAGAGGTAAATGCACTTTGAAGATGGGTCTGAAAAATGGTGATAACCCTTGTTCCTCCCACCCAGATTAAAAAACAATGCACAGAGTAGGCAGCACATTTTCATGTACTTTTATGGAGAATGATGGATAACCAAGAATCTGAATACATTTCTTGCACGTAATTGTTGATTTTGAAGAAAATGCTTGTAAGGGCATCAAATCTTCATGTTATTGTATTACCTCTAATGAAGTTTTACATGAACACGAATGGCTGGATACAGAGAAAATTAAAGCTGAGGTATACAGACTATCACTGCCATTTGGAGAAAAAGATCAGTCAAAAATAAATGCATTTTTAAAACTAAGAGGGGCAAAATTTGATATAAATAACTTCTGAACTGAGGCATGGTTGTAGTATATTAAGTATGATTGAACTGCTCTACAGAGATACATAAGCATTGAGTAATAGTGTGATGGAGATGTATATGGAGGGTGAGAAGACTCTAAACCATGGAATGAGTTGGGTATTTTGAGACAAATCTAAGCTCTACTAAATTTGTTACATTGTTGCAAACTCTGCTGTTAGATTTTGTTAAATAGGAAAGCAGTCTTGGAAGCATAGTTTTGAGATCCATCCTGTTTCCAACTGCAAGCATTGATCTCAGCTGTCCCACAGTGCCTTGCATGTGAAGGTGCTCAATAAATATTTGAACTGATGAGCAAATGTTTGCTCTAGCCTGTTAGTTTTCCAAGATCTTAAAATTGCACCTTTTTGCATGTTAAGCCTAGAATGAATTTTAAAATCTGATCTAATGAGCATAGTGTAAAATTGTATGCATCTATTCCTAGACACCTACAGTTTTAGAATCTGACAACCATGTATGTATGTTTAGGACATACACAGGCAAAATAAAAAGTGAGAAAGTGTAGGGATGGTGAAATACTTACATAAGGGTCAACTGCATTTACAGGGTGAGTTGGCAATTTGGAGAAAAGGGGATAGTGCTTTTATTCACACTAGACCTAGGATTACTGTTTTCTGAGGAATTAATTCATGAAGCATGGGAACAGCCTTCAGCCCATCCCCATACTGACAACTCAAAAGGTGCATGGTAATCTAGACAATAAATGGATTAAATGGTGAAGAATTAAAAATACATGGTTTTTGTTGGCCTTAGACGGGAAGTACGCAGATTGTAGACTTAGAATATCTCACTGCACTGTTCTCAGTTTTTCGGCTGGATCATTTTAGACAGTGAAAGGAACTTGGATTTGGCTCTGGAACTTCAGATGAGTAATTTGGGGAACATTCGCTCGAAGGGGATGAACCAGGCTAACTTTGGGCAGGAAATGACCAATGACACTTTGTAAACCTATTCACCTGGCCACAAGTGATGTGAGAAAACCACTAGTAGACACAAAAATGTGAAGAGAATTAGGGACAACTCGTTGAGGGTGGAGGTGGGCAGTTGCTGGGGCATGTAGCACACACATAAGGACAGCAGGTGGCACCATTTACTAGTATTACATTCGCTTCCCCCTCCTTCCCTGCCCCAAGTAGAGGTAAAATAGAGTAGCAAGAAATTGAAGGAACCAACTTTCCATTGAATACTCTGTGGCTGACCCTTGCCTCCTTCCTCATATTTGAGAAGTAAATGGAAAATCCCATTTTATGTTGCATTATGTCTGCAGTGTGTGGTGGAAGAGAAGGAAGCCTCATGGCTCTGGCAGCCATTGCCAGTTGGTTGTCTAGGAGATGACTTTGCTGGTTTTTGTTTCAACTTGTGGGCTTTGCAGATCTTGTTTTAAATACATGACTATAATACACACAAGTACATACCTCTTTTGCTAACATGTCATCTCCCCCCAGGGGTTCCAAAGATTTGGATAGGGTGAGACAAGATACATATCAGTGTATACCTCGTCTGGGGCCCAAGTCTTTTGGCTTACGTTAACCTTTTCATAGGCAATCTTGGTAACAATGACGCCAAAGGGCTTCTCGAAAACAAACAGGCTTAGACACATAAGTAATATGTAAAAAGTATTTCTGTGCGAGCGCTTCACTCCTCTCCACCCACAATGAAGTAGAAAAACTATACCACTAAATCTCGTGACAAGCTTGACGGTGACCTTGCAAAAGTAATAATACAAGGGAAGGAAAAGAGTGAATTTTAACAGAAACAAGGTAAAGATCTGGATTAACAAAGTCCTTATCAACTAGGTGAGAGTGTGCGGTGGGATATTGGAGCCTAAAGGAAACAAATATGTCTCAGGAGCATTCTCTTCTCTCCCCTCACACAGCTAAAGCTCAGTTCACGGCTATCATTTCCCGCCCCTTTTTTGATCATGGCCAATCAGGTTGCCCCCAGTTCAAAACACTTGTTATAGATCTAAAGAGTTACTCAGGAGAGTCATTTCACGTAGGTCAAAGCGCCGGGGGAGGCGGCGAGCAGAAACCATTCTAACCGCTTTAAATCCCAGCACTTGGGGCCGACGGGAGCAGAGCCTTGTAGCTGTATGTAAACCTTGTAATTGTGAGCTAGGAGTTAGTTTTGGCTAAGGTCCCTCGGGCCCATCAAATGCCAACCGCTGCGCCCTGGGGGCGTGGTTATCGTCTTGCTGGAGCTCTAGGAAGTGCACTTCTTTGGAGGGCCGGGCCTCATAATACCATAAAAGGCTGGTTCTCTCAATTCTGAAGCCATGTTCTAATGATCTTCCTTTAGGAGCGCTCCCCGCAACTGCACTGCGCGAAACCCTTAGTTTTCGAGTCCCATCTCTGCTTCCGAGGCCTTTTGATTGGCTCCGCCCCCATAAGCCTTACTGGTTGGCTCTCAAAACGCCCTCCTGGTTACAGACCGCACCCACTCGCCTCGGCTCCGCCTCACCAGCCCCGTAGCTTGGCCCAGGCGGCAGTTCGCGTTTTGAGCCGCTCGTGCCACCATAGCTGCTGCTGCCGCTGCTGCTGCGGAGCCGAAATCGCCGAGCGCGATGCCTGAGGGCGCTGTGAGCGGGTTGCCCCCGGCGCCCTGGGGCTGGTGAGGCTGGGCCCGAGCGGGGGCTCTGCCGAGTTGCTAGGGCTGTTGAGGGGGGTGAAAGAGTAGGGTCCAGGGCCCCTGCGGAGGGCCGAGAGCGAGCTCCCGAGGGTCGGGGGTGGGGGAGGGTGGCTCCCGTGGCAGAACGGGTCGCCGGGCCACAGCGAGCCCCGCCGCGCCGAGTGTCCCTGCGGCCGCCAGCTCAGGTGTCCAAGCCTCGGGCGGGACTCCTCGGTGGCCTCGGCGGCCTCCCTTCTTTAGACACTGCAGTTGCCATGGGAACAGTTGGGAATTAACGGGGACCAGACCAACCACAAGCCCTACTAGGGCCAATTCTAACCCTCTGGCTGAATGCCTCTGGCAGGCGTGGGCCTGGTATTTCTTTGCAGCTCAGGCCTTTTTACCCCCTCTTTTTCATGGGTTTGTCCTTCAGACGTAAGAAACTGCGCAGGGCTCGAAGGCAGGTATGAGGAGCAGGGAGAGGGTAATGCCTAGAGGTAAGAGCTGCAGACACGGCTAGGCAGAAGGTAAGGTGGCCTCTGCCATCTCAGGTCAGTGGGAGGGCATACTGGAAGGACCTGTGGAGTGGGAAGGCAGTGCCGCTTTTGAGACAAGTTCCAAGACTGGGCCAGGATCTTTCCCCGGGGGGCTCCTCATCATGATGGCTGTGGAAGGGTCAACCATTACCAGCCGAATCAAGAACCTGCTGCGATCCCCATCCATCAAATTACGCAGGAGTAAGGCAGGAAACCGGCGAGAGGATCTCAGCTCCAAGGTGAGTCCTAGTATTGGGAGGCACCCCTTTCAAACCGTCCTGTCTTTTGTTCCATGTCCCTCTTTCACCTTCCTCTTTCTTGGGAGAGAGGACAGCCAGAAGCTCCTGTTGGCTCTGAAGTATCGAGTGTACCCATCTCTGCCCCTCGAGGAAGCAATCATTTCATTTTAGGTCAAAGGAAAAAGAGCAGCAGGAGTAGGCATGCAGAGATTTCTCCATGAAAAGGTGTAAGAGGAAGGCAACCTGGATTCAGTTGTGGCTTCGCTATAAACTAAGACTGTGCTTGGGGAAGCCAGTTCATAAGTGATGACCCAGTTTCCCATTTTGGATGAAGTAGTGGGACCACATACCCTGTGAAGGGCTAAGTTGTGACTAATGTAGCTTCAGGTGTTAGGTGTCACGGCTGAGGTTATGCAAGACAGTAGTAGCAGAAAGAACACCTAGTTTGAGGAATTGGCTTGCCAAATGCTTTTGCCTAGGGTCAAAACAAATTTATTTGTCTCTTCAAGAAGCCTAAACTAATTTAACTGGAGCCTGTTGGCTGCCTAGGAATGATAACATGCAAGGAGCCAGGTATCTGCCAGCAAAACAGTCCTCCTGGTTTGTCCTTGAACATTGCTTGTCTTATTCACTCTGTGCCAAGCACTGTATCCCCCGCTGCTGCAGAAGGTGCTTAGAGGCCAGTCCTTTTCCATTCCCTCCTTTGTCTGGGTGTTGGTCTTTATGCTTTCTTCAACTTCATTGAGCCCCCACAACTTTGGGATTACAAAAGTAGACCAAATGTATTTAATCACTGAAGGAATCTAGGGCTTTGTTCCCATAGAATTAGATTAGACTTTTGTGTCATATTAGCAGCCTATAAACACAGTAGTCTTGTGTGGTACAGGATTGCTACAGGGAGAGGCATTGGAAACAGCAGCACTTTATTGCCTTGCCAATATCTCTTCAGAGGAAGAGTAGGGCCAATGAGAAATAATTTAGAGTGCTCATGTACATCATGGAAGGATTCTGGGAAGACTTAGTTCAGATCTCTGTCCTTTAACGGAACCTTACTTGGATGTGGTCAGAAGGAGAACAACCTTCCTATATATTTCAGCAGAGATCATATTGAATTGAAATTAGCCACAAGGTTTCATGGCAGTGGAGTTGATGACCTTTTCAAGGACTCTAATACGAACTCACTGTTCATATTCTCCAGAAGTAGGAGAATGAGCCTGTAACTTAGAAACTGTCTTAGATTTCACTGTCTTTGCTCATTTACTGTGTTGGATCATTCTTAGTACTGCAAGCTCTGTACAGTGACCACCACTATTAGAGCAATCTTCTTACATGTTTTGGCTTCTTGTTCTGACCAAGAATGCTACAGGTAGTAGAAATGTTTAGTGGGAGTTTATTCTTCAGTGTTAATACTTCCTGTAGTTTTGGTCTGGAGTCCAGAAGGCACAGTCGCCCTTCTTTAAAACTTCCCATATCACTCATCATTAATGGACTCAACAAATGTTTATTCTGTGCCTGTTATGTATGGAATCAGTGACGAATAAAACATCCTTGCCATCAAAGAGCTTGTGGCTAGTCAGATATAGAAACAAATAATTACAACTTGGTATGTTTAATTGCTGTCCTAGAAGTAAGCATAAAGGTCTTAAGGGCAGCACATGGGAGGGAACCTAGGTCCACTTAGGGGAATTAGGAAAGGCTTCACAGAGGTAGGGATGCTTGAACGGTAAGTCCTGAGACAATAGGAGAAGTTCTCTAGGAAAACAGTGAAAAAGAGCATCTCTCTGGCATCACCATCAAACATCCCTGTTTCAAATAGAAATTCAGTGTTTCAGACTGCTTTAAATGGCTTTGTTTGTCCTAGAGCTGTGACTGAAGGAAATACTTAGCTGAAGTTGAATGACCCTTGAGTAGTCTGACAGAGCAAGAGTGCTGGTGTCTCTCTTTAGCACCCAAAAGTAGTTGCTCTCTTTGCCTAGCACCCTACAGTTGTTTGATCCCCCACCCCCACCCCCACCTCCTTATTGAAGTCTCCACTTAAGATGACTCTAAAAGCCTGCCCTGTAGCAATCTGCATAGGACCTGATGTATAAAGCTTTGTGAACTGCTCTAATATGTGGTGGCTGTGGGCCATCATGGTAACAATCAGAAAGCCTGTGATTCACGGATAACTAACTCTGAAATAAAATCTGAAGACCAAAAGACATTTGCCTTTGAGGATGGTTGGGGGGTGGCAAAGAAGGAAGTGACAGAAGGCCTTTGTGCAGCCCTTACCTCAGATGGCCTGCTGCTTTGAGTCATACTAGTCCTCCTGCCTAAAGCAGCCTTTCACCAAATTCTCCACTTACTTTAAGATCCAACTTTCTATTTACTGCAGCCACAGGGACTTCTCTGAGTAGCCCCCTACCTTGGGACAATCTCTAATTGTTCTTTTATGTATGTCTTCATTTCCTAAGTCCAGGGGTCATGTTACTTTATTTCTTTTACATCACACTGTTTAGTATAGTGTAAGGTAAGCAGTAAATCCTAAGTGAATAAATGAATGACAACACTTGAATGATGTCAGATATAGTGGGGCTAGACTTGGAATTTCAGAAGAATGGGAGATAATCAGGAGGAGTTTTGTGATGTCTTTAAAGAAAAGTTGAAATTAGGAATATTAAAATGTTGAAAAAGAAGTAGAGCTGTAGCCAGCTTCATTAGGTGTGAAGGGCACAAGGGAGAAGGGGAAGTGCATATATGCAGAAAGCAGTGCTCATTAAAGACTTTTTAACTCAGGAGAGACTTAGTTAAAAATATGGTTGAAATATGGTTAAAAGCTGGAATCAGAGTCAAGTAGAAATGGGCATTGAGAGTCTTGATTGAGAAATGGGTAACTGAGAGCTAGGATTTGTATTAAACTTTCTCTAAGGAAGTCTTTGCAGTGAGATAGAATTAGAAAAGAGTAATTTGAGGTTTTATTGCCAGATCTGCTGAGCCTTGACGAAGCGTAACTCAAAGTTATCAGTTGTGAACACCCTTCAACTTTAAATTCTGTGCATTTTCAGTTTTGCCTTTCTGCTGAGGCTGTGTTTTCCTTAAGCATGTGTGTGCTCTGGGTAGCTAGCCCTCCCCCTCTTAAAGTTTCTGGCAGATTTTTGTGTGGAGGGAGCTGGGTCATTTTTCTGTTTTAACAAAGGACAGAAATGGAATGAAGCCGAGCAGGCACGATGTAAATTAGGGATACAAAAGGATTGCCTGTGCTGGGGAGTTGTTAGATTTTGAAAAAGTACATGAAGAGGTTTTGAAATCCTCCTCGTCCTTAATAGCCATTTGTCCATTCTGGGTTATGTATTATTATTTCTCTGGAAACAATGGGTAAGATGTAGCTTTCTTCTAGTTCTCCGTTTTTATGGATACAGGTCTAATGCATTCTCTCTCTCATTTTTTCCCCAAATTTTCTTGTGTCTGGTTGTATGGTGGTGCTTTGAGCCTTTTAATATGCAGCTCTAAGAAGAGTTTGTGTAGGGGATTTTCATGGAAGAAAAAAAACTAGCAATAACCTAATTTCAGTTTTTGCTCGGTATTCGAGTCCATGTACTGAGACTCTTTAATCTGCTTATTTGGTATTGGAAAAGCATATTCATTTCCAGAGCATTTATGTATGGATCATTGGCTAAAGCTGGATGGCTCTTACTTGGGGGAAGAGTCAGAACAGCAGTGAGATAGAATACTTCTGTGCGCATTTTAAAAAATACACATTCCTGGGCCCCATCCTAGCTATAAGGAATCAGAAGCTCTGGGGCTAGAGGTATTATTATTATTATTATTATTTTAAGGTTTTATTTGTTAGAGAGAGAGCACAAGCAGGGGAAATGGCAGGCAGTGGGAGAAGCAGGCTCCTCGCTGAGCAAGGAGCTTGATGTGGGACTCAATCCCAGGACCTTGGGCTCATGACCTGAGCCAAAGGCAGACGCTTAACTGATCAAGCCACCCAGGCTTCCCTCTGGAGGTAGAGTTGTTTCTTAAGGATTTTATCTTTCATTTATTTGACAGAAAGAAAGAGAGAGAGAAGGAGAGCGCACAAGCAAGGGGAGCGACAGGCACAGGGAGTAGGAAAAGCAAGCTCCCGGCAGAGCAGTGTATAATTTAAGTTCTACCAGAAGCCCGGTGCTGGGTTACAAACCTGTGGCTTAAGTGCTGGGACTCTGAACTCTGTTGGCTTCATACCCAAGTCCTCATTGAGGCTTCCTCTTCTTCTTCTTTTTTTTTTTTTTAAGAT
Source organism: Nasua narica (assembly GCA_028533885.1). Lineage (NCBI taxonomy): Eukaryota > Metazoa > Chordata > Mammalia > Carnivora > Procyonidae > Nasua > Nasua narica. Next base: position 51,732,048 of record CM052797.1, on the reverse strand, counting down.
CTTATTTATTTATTTGACAGAGAGAGAGAGAGAGAGAGAGAGAGAGGGCACAAGTAGGCAGAGAGGCAGGCAGAGAGAGGGGGAAGCAGGCTCCCTGCTGAGCAGAGAGCCCGATGTGGGGCTCGATCCCAGGACCCTGAGATCATGACCTGAGCTGAAGGCAGAGGCTTTAACCCACTGAGCCACCCAGGTGCCCTGAGGTTTCTTTTTTTTTTAATTATTATTTTACTTTATTTAGAGATTTATTTATTTATTAGAGAGAGGGAGAGTGAGCATAAATGTGGGGAGGGGCAGAGGGAGAGGGAGAGAGATTCTCAAGCAGATTCTTCCCTGAGTGTGCAGCCGGATGTGGGACTTAATCCCATGACCCTGAGATCATGACCGAGCCAAAATCAAGAGTCAAACACTTAACCGACTAAGCCACCCAGGTGCCCCCTCATTGAGGCTTCTTGAGAGTATAGAAAGCTAGCCCAGTCAGTATACTCCTTGGGTAGTTCTTATCTCTGCTGTGTCTTTTAGACCAATTGCTCTATAAACTGTTATGTCAGAGATAGATCTGAGAGAACTGGCCTGTTGTAGGGTCAGATATGAGGAACTGATAATTGCCTTACTAAGGCAGATCAGCAGGAATTTCCTCTGTGGGCAGGAATAGGAAACTTTATGATAATGTCTCTGAGTCCTGGCCAGTTTTTTATGTCATCATTCCACTACTCACTTCCTTTGGCACTCATCGGAACCAAGAATTTTTAGTGTTCAATACACCTTCTCTGGGCTCCCCACCTAGAAGTAGATGGCCAAGGATAGAGGGCCCCTGGGGGCAGAAGCCGTGCCCCTCACCTGCCTTTGTGAATGACCTTGAGCAACTTCTGATTGAGTTTTCTTTTTTAAAAGGATTTTATTTGAGAGAGAGAGAGCAGAAACACAAGCAGGGGAAGTAGGAGAGGAAGAAGCGGGGTTCCCGCCGAGCAGGGAGTCTGATGTGGGGCTCGATCCCAGGACCCTGAGATCATGACCTGAGCTGAAGGCAGACGCTTAACGACTGAGCCACCCAGCCGCCCCTTTACCGAGTTTTCTATATCTGACTTATCCCTCAAGTAAGGCTTGTGAAGTGTCTTGAGATCCTCAGAACAGGTGGTATTCAAGGAAAAGTGTGACGTGCTCTCCCGGTTTTGTTCCTTTGATCTCTGCTTCATTTCTCCTTCCAGTGCCTGCAGCTGCACTCAGCCTTCAAAGTGATTCTCACTGGAGAGAGAGGATTCCTCTCTCCCCAGCCCAACTCCTCCTTTGCTGTCTAAAATAGCCCAGCCTCTTCAGGCTCTAAGTCGTCTTGCAAAGCCTTCCCGCATCTACTTGGTCTCACTCATTTCAGAGTCTAACAGCACTGCTGCTTTCCAAGTTTCTTTTCCCTCCCTCTGCTTGTAATTTAAGGCAAGTTCCCCCTGTTGGGTCAGTTTGAGTCACTGTCTTATTTCCTGCCCATATTTTGAATGTCTTTGGGGCCATTGGTATTTCTCTGCCTTCACTCTTCCCTCTTCCATTGGTCATTTGCGTGTTTTTCATCTCTTGACTAATGAAAAAACACTGATAGAAGTAAGCCTTCAGTCTGACTTCTGTAACCTCACTGTCAACCTCCTGAATCTAAAGTTGGGCTTGTGGGCTGTTACCACTCACTGCCCCTTTGTTTGGAGAACAGTCCAGGGCTTTAAATTTGGGACTCTGTTTATTCAAGCTAAGCTTCTCTGGGAACGCGGCCTGTTGCACTGTTGTTCTCCGAGTATCTGTTGGTTTTACTTCATGGGCAGACTGCAGTGAGGGTTAGAAAAACAGCTACAGCCTTTGCAGTGGGATTTGGTGTAGTAGACATCACATTCCCACCTCTACAAGCTAAGCCTCTCCTCTGGGCCCCATTGTTTAATGGGTTTCCTGTCAGTTTCCCTTCACAGTACCTCTCAGTGGAGTCAAGCAATGAGAGCTTGCCCACCTGCTTGGATGTTTGATGAGTCAGATCCACACTGTGGGTTTTACCTTAACTCTTGTTACCTATTAAAATGAAAAGAAAGGGAGGGGAGGGCAAGAAATAAAGTGACTATGACAGACAGTTGGAGCAGTGTGGATCTTTAGGGTTGGCATTTTTGAGTGTTCCCATTTTCCATTTCTTCTTGGTTTCCTCCCTCCCAACAGTTATATCAGCAAGTCTGTGGTGCTTCTTAATTGGCTACAGTATTTTCCTCTGCTTTTGAAGGGCACTTACAGAAGAGTGAGTTCACATCACAGGATAGGTATCTCTTCTTAGAGTTCTAGGGGATAAATTCCACTCCCTCTCATTTTATCCCAGAGAATGTTTATAATGCTTTTTGTTGCTTCTGTAGTCTATAAAACAGTCTTTTTTTTTTTTTAGATTAGATTTCTAAGTTTATATACTTTATTTCTTCCTAAAACTGGAATGAAACTAAAGATCTTTTCCCCTCCCTGCTCCGTTTTTCATAGCTGAGATATAAATTTACTCGAAGATCTTGGAGCACTTAGTGAAACCACATGGCTGATTTTTTTCTTTATTTTTTTTTTTCTCAGTATGGTAGATTCTCTTTTGGAGGAATCCTGAGAAGGGAGTTTCTTAGGTTCTTTTGGATTTGAACACTGCTTCTGCTGAGCGCACTACAATTTCCAACTTCCTGTCATACTTCCCAGGCTTTGAGATCTGAGTTCCTTTAGTGGTGCCTCCGGTCATTTTCCCGTACACCCAGCTGACCTTGTTGTTAAAGGTGTTGGCACTTAAAAAACAAAACTTTAAAAAAATTACGAACTATAACAGACACAGAAAAGCTTATGAAATACAGTAACATCATATTGTATGTAATTACAGCATGGCCCCCCATATCATCACCACCCAGAGTCAAGAAATAGAACACTGCCAAAGTGTTGGTAGTAGTCGAAGGATGTGACGCTAACAGTGTCATCATGATGGGTGAGGTGGAGATGAGGTGTTTGTGTTAGGTAATTAATATGATTTTGTTTTTCTAAATGTAAATCTCCAAGGACTTGATCTTGACTATTTGTTCTTTTCAAGTTTTTCTTCCTTTCTTTCTTTTTTTAGATTTTATTTATTTATTTGACAGAAAGAGATCACAAGTAGACAGAGAGGCAGGCAGAGAGAAGGGGGGGAAGCAGGCTCCCCGCTGAGCAGAGAGCCCGACGCGGGGCTTGATCCCAGGACCCTGAGATCATGACCTGAGCCGAAGGCAGAGGCTTTAACCCAGGTGCCCCGTCTTTTCAAGTTTCTTTTTACCCCCATCCATTGTGGATTTGTGCCATTCACCATTTTCAGGCAGTGTGCTTACTGGAACCACTTTTTCCAGCTTTTGTTGTCAGTGCTTCCTGCCCTTATGTTACTCTCCTAAAATCATACTAGAAATAATAATATTTGTAGTGCTAATAATGACGAACATTTATTTCTTGGATTTTGCTACGTTCTGTGCTTAACATTCCACATATATCGTCTCATTCACATTTCACACTACTCTTTGTCAGTACTTTTACTGTCCCCATTTTGTGGATGAGGAAACTGATGCCAAGAGGTCGGGTGAGTAGCTGGTGGTTACGTAGCCAGTAGATGGTGGAGCTGGGATTCAGACTCTCTTATTTGCCATCTTAACTCCAAAGCCCACACTTAATCTTGATTCTTTACTCCTCCCAGAGAGTCATCTTGTGCACATTGTGACACAGAGCACAGAAGTTGATGCCTAGTATTGCTTGAGCCAAGAGTTGCAGCCTGTGGTCAGCTTGGAAAAGCCTAGTACCTTGAAAAATAGACTTTCCCTCCAACTTGCCCCATCCAAGTTGATTTGATGCATTTCTCAGATTATTTTAGAGCCATCATTTGGTGACCCTCCTTTCCCACTACATCCTTGCATTTCTTCCCACCTCCAGCTCCAGATTTCCACTTCTCGCGTTGTGGTACCATTGTGGAACCAGTTGTGGAAACAGTTGTGCCGTTGTACCCAGTGGTTCTGTGGGTCCGTGAATGTCAAGTTGACGTGGCACAGTTCTGTGGTGTCAGATGACCATGAGCCACAAGTAGTTGCTGCTTCTGGCTGAGGTTGGAGGGAGGTGGGGGAGTGGATGGAGATCAGCAGATGCTTCGCTTGTTTTGGTGTGGGAGACTCAGGGGCCTTGAACCAGATTGTGTAGCTCACCCTTGTGACTGCTACTTCTACCCTACCCCAAACCCCTGCTTGTTTATCTCTGTACCCGCCTCTTTGTTATTTCTGTGCCTCTCCCTGCTCACCACTGACCTTGTCTTTGAAGGGGTGGAGACTTGCTGAGTTAAAATGCCTGTTTTCTGTGGAAAATGTGCCTGAAATGCCCCGTGCCAGAGCCGATCTCGATGATGACAGTTGGAGTTCAGTGACCATGAGAAAGAGCAAAAATTAGGTCATGTGCCCACCTGACTCTGGTTGGTTGGGCAGGCTCCAAGGTTGCTAAGTTCCTTGAGCAAGTGTCTTTCCTCCCCTGACCTCAGATTTGTATTATCTTCATTTCTTTCCTCAAACAGGTAACAGTTTGGTAACATTAACACCCAGATGGGAACATTATGGGTGCAAAAGCATGGGATCTTTTACATGCTTTCCTGCAGCTGCCCGGCTTAGTCTGAGGAGGGGAAGCCCCAGGCCAGGTGGATTGGGTGGAGGGCAGCCCACAGGCAGTTTGCGATCGTGGCGGAGGAGCTCAGAGCGTGCTCAGAAACTCTGACCCTTGCCACCTCTCAACTGCTGAGTTGGAGAAAAGCAAGCAGCTGCTGGTCAGAACTAAACATGGAGCAGGCAGGCTGTAGCCTCCCTCCTTGAGTTACCCTGATGCTCACTGGTCCGCTTCTGTTGGGGAAAACGCACGTACCCATGATTGTCTTTATATGACATAATAACCTGGTGCAGACTATACATGTCCTTTCTCCTTATGGTGTCTTTCCTTCCCCAGGCTGCTTTGATCTGAGGCGCTCCCCCCCCCCCCCATCCTCCTGACCCGCTGCCCTGCCAGCAACTGTCTTCGAGACTCGCCTTCATAGCAAACCCAGAACTGGCTAGTGAATGGGGTTTCTAAGAATGAATGTGCAGGCAGATTTGTGGGTAGGGGCTAGAGGCTGTGAGTGATCTTATTAAAATGCAGATTCAGATTTGGGTCTACCCTGGAACTCTGCAGTTCAACCAAGCTCCCACGTGAAGCCCGTGCTGCATTTTCTTGGGCTGTACATTAAGTAGTCAGGCGTGTGTGTGCGCGCGCGCACGTGTGTGTGTGTGTGTGTGTGTGTGTGTGTGTGAGAGAGAGAGAGAGAGAGAGAGAGAGAGAGAGAGCTGGCTTCTCATTTGTAAAATGAGAACACTGAGGGCTTCCTCTTTGGGCTGTTGTGAGGATTAAAGGAGATCTAATGAATGTGAAAGCACATTGTAAGGTCTAAATAAGTTTATGGCTGTTAAGGGGTTGCTAATATTATCAGGGTTCATAGCTTTCTAAAATATTCAGGAATTTTTTTCTCATTTGCCCGCAAGATTTTATGCCTTCAGATTTACGTTTGTGAGGAGTCCTTTTTTTGCAGGTTCAGCCTCTTCTGTTCCGACATTTAATCACCCTCCCTGTGCAGCTTTTTAGCTGTCTTCAGTACCTTTCTTCCCAGTATTGTAACTTGTAGCAACATTAC
>CM052797.1:51654412-51726256 GCA_028533885.1 Nasua narica | reverse complement strand
TCCATTGTTTTAAGTTTCTAATTTGGACAGTTTGGCGATATCAATTAGAAGAAGCATTAATATAGTCATATCTTTTTATCTAGCAGTTATAATTCTGGGATCTATTCTTTGCAAACATTCACACCACACAAAAGTGTATATGACTGAATTTTTTTTTTTTTTTTTTGGTGTTATTCACAATAGTGAAATCTTTGGAGTAGTCCCGGTAGCCATCAATAGGGGATTGGGATAAATCCATGAAATAAAACACCTTGTACTTACTGAAAAAAATGAGGTCAATCTATATTTACTGACGTGAAAGGGTATACAAGATATATTAAGTGACAAAAAGCAAACTGTATAACTGTTTTTATGTTAATGATTATATTTTTGTTAAAAGTTGTATGTTAGTGTATGCATAGAAAAAAAGTGAGGCTATAACTACCAAACTGTTGTTAATATTGGTTACCTCAGGGAGGACTAGTAGATTATGGTGGACATTCACTGTCTACATTTCTATATTTCTGTAATGTTGGAATTTTTTTACAATGAGCCTGTATTATTTTTGTAAGTAGAAAAAACCCAATAAAGATAGAGGTATCCAATTTAAACCTGTGTATTTAATATTTAAATCTAAAATGTTTAAATTTAAAAATCTGTATACTCACTCAAGCACGAAGTTATGCACAAATTTTGAAAAATATATGTGAAATTATAAACGGGTTTTTTTTAAAGTAATAATAGCACATAAAAAATGTTTTCTCACAAAGTCCATTAACTTGTTGAATTTGAGATAATTCATTTTTTTGGAGATTATTTTTTGCATCTTCAGAAATATTTTCTTGGTTAGCTTTGGTAAACAAAAATTTTTTTTAATACTTTCTGAAGTACATATGCTTTCTGAAAAGATTTTTTTACACAAGTAATATAGAGAGACATAAAGAAAACAAGTTATTCATAATTTCAACATCCAGAATAACTACTTATAGCTGTATCCATTTTTCATTATAAAGGACAGGTTATGCTCTTTTTAAATAACAGTATTGTCACTTTTATTTAAAAAGTTACCTCTGAGGGGCGCCTGGGGGGCTGAGTCAGTTAAGCCTCTGACTTGATCGCAGCTCAGATCTTGATCTCAGAGTCATGAGTTCAAACCCTGCATTGGGCTCCATGCTGGGTGTGGAGCCAACTCTAAATAAATAAATAAATACATAATTGTTACCTCTCATCTTTTTTTACTTAGTCTTTAATTATAATTTAGTCAGATTTGTATAGAGCCATGCCATACATATATTTACTAAAGTCAAGGATGAAACAGTTTTGTTTGTAATCATTTAAAGCACATGGATTATTCCATTCAGGCCTGCCCCATTTTTTCGGGCAAGTCATCAAAATCCTGCTTCCTGCTCCAACTTCAAGGGCTGGCTGTGATAGATGGAGAATTCTCTAGGAGGTTAAAGAACTTACTGGGTAAGATGAACCAGAGTATTCACAAATATTTGTAAAATACTAAAACATGGACTCAGATGTTTATTAAACACTGTGCCCTGTGCTATAGGCATAGAATTGTAGGTACAGCCTCTGCCTTTCAGGAGACTAGTAGAAGAGAAATGACAGAACCATAAAGAACTTCTGTACGAGGTACTAAGTAGCACATGCCATGTGAATAAGGCACATAAGTGCAGCTGTAAGAGTACCACGAATCATTCCTGGCCACGGCGATTATGCAAAAAAAATCACAGGGTATGTGATATTTGAGCTGGTCCTTGAAAGGAAGGGAAGGATTTCAGGAGGGATGGTGGGAGGGAAGGGCTTCTTGGTAGAAGAAGAATATAAACTAAAGCCCCAAAGCACCTTTCCAGAATCGTGAATAATCCAGATTGACAAATGCACATGATTCATATAGGTGAGTAAGTAGGAAATAGAATTAGAGGAAAGGTAGGATCACTTGACAGAGAGCTGCGGTTGCTAGACTAAGACATTCATAATTTATTTTGTTGGCAGTGAGGAGCCATTGAAAGTTTTTGAGCAGGGGAGGGACGTGATCAAGGCTGTGCTATGGCAAGATTGTTCTGATAGGTCGAGGGAGGGGAGGACAGGGTCTATAGTAAGGAAATTGATTAGAAAGTCATTGCTATGTACAGGAATGTGGTGCTGAAGGCCTAGTCCAGGGTGCTGGCATTCAGAATGGAAGGGAAGTGAGCATTTTATAGAGAATAACATGTTGAAGAAGGCTTTCTTCCCAGGGAAGTCTCATGGTCTAAGCTAGCATGATTACAGGGGTACCAAGAGATCCCTCTCCCACTGTCCTTTTTTTTTTTAAAAGATTTTATTTATTCATTTAACAGAGAGAGAACACAAGCAGGCAGAGAGGCAGGCAGAAGCAGAGAGAGGAGCAGGTTCCCTGCGGAGCAAGGAGCCCGATGCGGGACTCGATCCCAAGATGCCGGGATCATGACCTGAGCCAAAGGCAGCTGCCCAACCAACTGAGCCACCCAGGCGTCCCTCCCACTGTCCTTTTTGTCCCAGATCGCACATCCACATCGCACACTTAGTTCAGATAAGGAACAGTTCTCCCTGGTTACAAAGTTTGGAAACCAAGAGATTAAGAAAACTCAGGCATGTAGAGCTGGTGAATGAGGACGACTTAGACCGTTCTTCACGATCAGACCGTTCTTCACGACTTTTGCTAAGGAAGTGTTACTTGTGGTTCTGGTCTTGCTGTAGGGAGGACCGACATTAGAAAGGAAAAAAAAATTTCCCCCTCCTATCCTGGTTGCTTATGTCGAGGTACCTCCTATCCTGGCCTTTCTAATAACTGAAAGAGGAAGAGTAGAAGTGCCTGCTCTGTACCAGGCACTGTGCTGTCAAAGCTGCTCTTTGGACTTGGGTGTAAGCCGAGGGCGGTATCAGAATTGAGTCCTTTAGGCCTCTGATTTCCAGAAATCGGGTCTGAGGGCTGATGCTGGCCTCACCTCTTCCTCCATCTGCACACAAAATCAGATGCTGCTGCTTTGGACACTATAATGTCATTTGCCTTGGAAATGGGCGTCAGCTCTCCATGTTGACTGTAGGTTCTAGAGCTGGCTGGACATGAGCAGGCTCTGACTGGGGCGGTGTGGGGGGATGCTACTCTGGTATCAGAAGACCCTCTATTTCTTTTTCTCTGCAACCATTCAGTGAGGAGAGGTCGGAACCCATTTTTTAGACCCATTTCAGGTACTGATAAGACCTGCTAATTTAAAAAAATTTGTTAAAACTAGCAAGAGAGGACCCTATTGCCCCTCTACTTCATCCTGTGCCCTCTGCCTTGGCTCTCAGACCTCTCCCTGATGCTGCCACAAAGGCCCGGGGACTTCCTCGGGTGCTCTTCCACAAACTGCGCCGTTCTGATGGTTTCGGAGAACCCGAACTTGCTCCTCAGGTCGCCAGAGTTTCTGGAACCAGGTGGACAGACCTAGGTTTACATACTGGGTCGTCCACTCACTACTTAACCTGATTCCTTCATTTGTAAGATGGAGATAATGCCTGTCCTTCATGAAGTTGTCAAGGGTAAGGGGCGCCTGGCTGGCTCCGTCAGTGAAGCATGCGACTCTTGATCTTGGAGTCAGGAGTTTAAGCCACACGTTGGGCATAGAGCTTACTTTAAAAAAAAAAAAAAAGCTGTCGAGGGCATTAAATGAAATAATCTTATAAATTACTTAGCACAGTTCTTGGCAGAGTACACATTCGGTGAATGGTAGTTGTTACAGCTGTAGATCATCTCTTTGCACAAGACCTTTCGTACCCCATGGGTCTGGATATTTTTATAAGAGCATTTGGAGTGTTGTTTTCTCCCCAGTCCCAGGAGGGGCTGACATTTGGAGACAAAAAGGCAAAGTGCTTTAATTTCATGGTCCCCTACCCGATTAATCATTGGAGCCCCCTAGGGAGCTTTAGATGTAGACTCTTGAACCCTGTTCCACGTCTGTTGATTGAGAATCATAGGGTAGGGACTGATAACTGAGAAAGACTTGTTAAACTCTCTGAGTAATTCTGTTGGTAGGCTAGGATTGAGAACCTTTGTTCTCTAGTCTCCAAGGGTTTATGGCCAGAGGATCTCTAAGGTCACCCCCTCCCAAGCCGGGGCAGATTTACCTTCCTAGAAGCTGAGGCTATTTTAATCCCAGCACCGGAGAATTTGGCTCATCTCCAACTCATGCTGAACTCTTAAGTTTGGGAGCCCAGTTTTTCGGTCATTTTGGAAGTTACTTGTTTCTGGAAGCCTTGGTGGCATAGAGAATAGAACTATAAATCGGCCAGACAGGATGGAGGCCAGCAGTAGTGTGGAGAGGCAGGATCTGTCCTGCAGTTTTGTCATGGCCGTCGTGTCCCTTCCTGCCTCCGACCAGATGGCACTTTGGACTCTGAAGGAGCAGGAGTGAGCGAGCTTGGGCACGGTACCCGCCTCTCCCTTCCCACCCCCCTAGGCCAGGCACTGGGTCCCTGCCCGGCTGGCGAAGTCTCTGCACAAAGCCTGCTGGCCTTGGGCTTTCTCTGTGGCTTTTTCATAAGCAGCAATTGTCAGAATCTGGTGGAGAATCTGCTCTGTGAGATTAGAGTGTAGTGCGTGGGTAAGAGACAAGCATAGTTATTCTTAACCTGCAGGAAGGGAGGGGAAGGCGGAGAGTGCTCCACCATGGACAGGTCTGTGACATCCTTGTTTATAGAAATAGCAAGCCCACGGTTTGGCTGGAATGACTTACAACTCAGGTATTTATAACTTGTATTAGTGGGATTGAGCAGTGGGGAAAGGGAGAGGGGGGAAGGGAGAAACTGGGGGCAACAAAAACAGAGATCAGCTTCCTCCCAGTTGCTGGGGTTTCTTTACCACTTTGAGGTCACCTCAATCCTAGATGACCCTGGCCTTTTGTGGCTCTGGCCTCTTCTTTCTCTTTCTCAAGGGAACAGCTGCCGACTTGCCCTTGCAGACTCCCTGTGGTGGCCCGTCACGCTGAGCAAGGAAGGCCAAATGCAAACCACTTCTGTCACGACTCCAACAAGAAGCCCTTTGCTAGCAGAGCCGTTGTCCGCTCCACAGATGGGGTCTTTCATTGCCTGGTGCCTCTCCTCTAGCCTGTGGACTGATCCGATCTAGGGCCCTGATGGAGAGACCAGAGAGGCTTGGACGACTCTGCCCAGGCTTTCCGGGATCGCGTGCTTAGGGGTCTGGGACTGCTTGGAGCCTTGTGCTCTGCTGCCCGTGTTGCAGATGGTTCTGGACTCTGGAGAGGCTTTTTCTTGCCTCTTTCACTTCTTTTTGACATACATCAACTTCCCTTCTTTTCTGGGCACTCTCCCCTTCACCGGCTTCCTGGGTCTCCTCCTCTCTTTCCAATTGCCTGGCATCTCATCTTCTCCATACTCTAAAAATAGGTATTCCACACAGTTCTGTCCTCAGCCTCTCCCCCGCTTCCCATCTTCTCCTGTACTTTCAGTGGTGGTTTTCACCTCCATGCGAATGATTCTCGGATACCTATTTCTGGCCCTGACCTCTTTCCCAGGCGTTTAATTCCATGTTTATGTTGCTAAAGTGAATATTCTGTGGTTCCTACTGAATATCCCTGAAGTGTCTTGGATTCAGCACGTCTAAAACAGACATCACTGGCTTCCATCCTTCCTCCTTTGTCCAGACCCAGATCTGTATTTTGAGCCTGACACCGTGTCTTTTCATGTTCCTTATCTCTGAGGTTCAAAATTTTAAGTCTTTCCTCCACAGTTGTCAGGTGCCCAGTCTTGCCGATTCTATTTGCCTTGTTACTTTTGAATCCTTCATGTCTTTTCTACTCTCACTGTCTCCATGCTGGTCTAGATCCTCATTACTTCTCACCTGAACTCTTGTAACGGCCTCCTGATTGGGTTCGCTACTTGTGTTGATTTTCTTTTCTTTTTTTTTTTTTTTTAAAGATTTTATTTATTTGGCAGAAACACAGCGAGAGAGGGGAACACAAGCAGAGGGAATAGGAGAGGGAGAAGCAAGCTTCCTGCTGAGCAGGGAGCCCAACACGGGGCTTGATCCCAGGACCCCAGGATTATGACCTGAGCCGAAGGTAGACGCTTAATGACTGAGCCACCCAGGCGCCCTCTTTTTTTTTTTTTTAATTTTTTAAAAGATTTTATTTGTTTATTTATTTGACAGGGAGAGACAGCGAGAGAGGGAACACAAGCAGGGAGAGTGGAAGAGGGAGAAGCAGGCTTCCTGCTGAGCAGGGAGCCTGATGTGGGGCTTGATCCCAGAACCCTGGATCGTGACCTGAGCGGAAGGCAGACGCTTAATGCCTGACCACGCAGACACCCCTTGTCTTGTTTTTCTCACATACATCATCACCAAAACATAGCTTTGATTGGGTCTCCAGCTTGAAATCCTTCAGTGGCTTCCCAGAGCCTACAGATGACCCCACTTAGTTTGGCATTCAAGGCTCTTCCTGGTCTGGTTGCAAGTCTGCCTCTTCTGACTTACTCTCCTAACACCGTCTGCATTCACCATTGCTCACCTGCTCTGTCATTTCCTCCTGCCAAACTTTTGTTCATGCAGCTGCTTCTATTGAGAATTTCTTCTCTGTGTATTTCCACCTTTTAAGATCGTAGCCTCAGGGCAAGGGCCAGGTCAAATACTATCTTGCGCTCCAAGAAAGCCTCCTTGGTTTTCCTTTGCTGATCCTGTTCAGAAATCATTTCTCTTCCTCCTCTTTGAGCACTTTGTATCTTTCTCATGACCCTCATCCCATATCGGGGATTGCTTTGTGATATATCGTGAATTTTCCCTGATGGATTTTGAGAATAGGGGGTAGAGTCTGTGTATTCTTCATCTTAGGATCTCCTGTAACATCCTGGTGATTTTCTTTTTTTTTTTTTTTTAAGATTTTATTTATTTATTTTAACAGAGAGAGAACACAAGCAGGCAGAGAGGCAGGCAGAGGCAGAGAGAGGAGCAGGCTCCTTGCTGAGTAAGGAGCCCGATGCGGGACTCGATCCCAGGACGCTGAGCCAAAGGCAGCTGCTTAACCAACTGAGCCACCCAGGCGTCCCCATCCTGGTGATTTTCAAACTTCTTTGAGAATAACCCACATTAAGAAATACATTTTATATTGTGACCCAGAATACACCCAGCCCCAAACAAAAGTTTCACGGTCAGTATTTACCATTACTACATGCCGTTGAGACCTATTTTGCGTTCTGTTGTATTTATTCACTACCCACTAAATCAGTCAATTTCAGGTCCCATTAATAAGCTACAATCTGCACGTTTGGAAAATACTATTCTACCTCGTATAAGTGAGTTGTCCTATCTGTTGCCCCTTGGCCACCTGTTTTTTCCATCTACTTTAATGAGAGCCAGAAGAGCACTTAAAGAGCTTTAGTTTTTCCTTCTCTCTTGGGAATAGGCTATTAGGAAGTTATCCCTTTATCTCATTAAGGGGAGGGATGATTTTGCTTTCCGTCTTTCTCTCAGGAGGGTACAGTACTGCCCCACCCAGTGCATGCTGGGAGTGGCGGCTATTCAAGCGCTCCCTCGAAGTATGTCTGTAGTAATTCTGCCCTCCTGCGGCCTCGCTTCCGGGGACAGATGACACCCTCTCTCAGGCTGGTGTAGGCTTTCCTCCATCTCAACACTCCCCACCTGCCAAAGCAAAGGCTGGGTCACGCCTTGAGCCTTTTCTCTGTTTCTGGGCCGCCTTTCAGATGTGGAGATCACTGTAGAGTCGGATGTGGGTGCTCTCTTCTTCTGTTTTCACGTGTGCGTGGAGCGATGATCTAGAACTGTGTGGCTCTATCAGGGTGCCAGCTGCCTCTAGTGGTTGTGTCCCAAGTCACTGGACGTAATCAGTTACCTGGATTGGTTGTCTTTTCTGCTAGGTTTCACTGGCGTGCGGGCTGTGAGGGTTTATGACTTACTTTCCTTTCAGTACCTTGGACCCCAAAGCCCCCTACTTTGAGGGTAGCTGTTTTCTCATAGGACCTCTTCCCTGCCTCAGTTTCCTCAGTGATGCTTGAGACCAGAACTCGCACACCAGTGGGCTTGCTTCCTTATGTGGAAAAATGCTCTCGTATTCAGGACAGGCTAGGTCTTTGGTTCTCAAAGTATGGTCTGGGAATTCCTGGGTCCCCTTTTAGGGGATCTGTGAGATCTCCTCTCTTCCAGTTACATATCCAAATGAAGCCAGATTTTCTTTGTCTTCAAACTAGAATAGCAGACCAGAACAGATTGAATGCAGATGCTGATAGGAGAATCCAGCTGTTTACTATGAAGCATCGGAGAGATTTGCAACAATGTTAAATGGTGCTGTTCTTCTCACTGAATTTTTTGTTTTATTTTGGAAGATAGAGTTATCTTTAATAAAAAATATTAACATGTATGGATTTATCGTCATTTTAAAATGACTTAACAAATATTTTAAACTGTTTCCATTGTAATTTCTAATATGCTGATACAAATAAAAGCTGCTTGGGGTCCTTGATAATTTCTAAGAGTTTAAAGAAACCAAAGTGTAAGAGACCAAGAAGTATGAAAATTGCCAGGTTATGTCATGCTGTGGTAACAAAATCACCTCAAAATCTCTCTGACTTAACAGATAGTTTATTTCTTGCTCATGCTCGTATTCAGTGTGGGTCGGCACAGGGGCTCTGTTCATCAAAGTTGCTCAGGGACCCAGGCTGAGGGGGCACCCTCTCATTACCTGCTGCCAGGCTTAGCAGTCAGAAGAAGGGATAGTGATTCTTGAAAGCTTCCACTGGAAATGGTGTGTCAGAGCGTCATAAAAATGTACAGTCTTAGAAGCACTTAAGTGAGAAACCTAAGCAAACAAAAACTCATATTCTTGAGTTCTTTGTACCCTTTCCCCCAACATTGTTGGGTCAGTGAGTATCCAAAAGCCATTGCTTCAGGGTGAAGAGAGAACCAAGGGTGTGAATTCTAGAAGGATGTTGTTCGTGAGGTACCGAGCCCCATGCCACGTTCTAGACCGTATCTTTTCTTTAACAATGTGCAATATTTAAAACGTACAGTAAAGACATAGAACGAACATCTGTGTGCCCACCATCAGCTGGAAGAAACAAAATGGTCCCTGTACCATTAAGCTCCCTTCATGCTCACTCTCATCTGGTCAGTAAGACGGACAGTAAGTATGTGGATGGAAATATAATCAGTGTTGGGTCACTACCTGAATCGAAGTGCTATGAAGAAAGAGAAAACGGGACAAGTTAGGTGTGGAATGAGAACAGCGAAGTGAGTCCCGAAAGCCTTCTTGGAGGAGGAGACCTTTGAGCAAAGACCTGAGTGAAGTAGCTCTGTGAACAGCTGAGGGAAGAGCATTTTGGCTGAAGGAAGAGCATATGCAGGACCTAAAGCTCGCATCTGCTTGAGGTACTTGAGGCAGCCAGGGTGGCTGAGGTGGAGGAAGAGGTGGAGAGTGTAGGAAATGAGGTCAGGGAGGGAGCCAGAGGCCAGATGATTTAGGGCCTTGTAAACAGGGCAAAGTATTTGAATTTGAACTTAAGGATGGGAAGCCCGTGGAGGGTTTTGAGCTGAGTAATGACATGATCTCATATATATTTAAAAAAACAAAATCACTGTGGGGGCGCCTGGGTGGCTCGTTTGGTTGTGTCTGCCTTCAGCTTAGGTCATGAGCCCAGGGTCCTGGGATCGAGCCCCATGTCGGGCTCCCTGCTCAGTGGGAGCCTGCTTCTCCTTCTCCCTCTGCTGCTCCCCCTGCTTGTACTCTCTCTCTCTGTCAGATAGGTAAATAAAATCTTAAAAAAAAAAAAATCACTGTGGCTTGTCATGTTGAGAAGGAGACTCTAGGGGGCAAGGTTGGAAGCAGAGAGAACACAGGGGAATGAGAGTCTAAGCGAGAGGTAACAGTGGCCTGAACAGCAACACATCCTTGGTGGTGTGTTGCTGAATGTTTACAGGCTCCCCCAGGGGACAAAAAAAAGGGGGGGAGAGCCCTGATTTGTAGCGTTTGCTGATTTCCTCGGTGTAAGTACTCCCTGTGGTGACTTCCAGCTCCCATAGTGCCATCCCTGGATGAGGAGGTTGGAAGGGAAGGGCACCGTCAGCTGTCCCCAGGCCGTGGAAGCTGGCTTGGGCTCCCCGCTGCTTGAACTTAGGTGTTCAGCCGGCGGTGTGTTCGCAGGGGGGCATTCGGGTTCATTTCCATTTTCTGCGGTAGATGGAAGCTGCATCACCTTTTCGGAAGGGGGGTATATGGAGGTTATGACAGGGAGAGAGTCCATTTATAATTTCCATCATGCTGGGCCCTTTTGAAATAAGCCTAGATGTTGGAGGCCTTGCAGGAGCTTTGGACTCTCTCAGATCCTTTGAAAGTAGAGTTCAGCCCAAAACCTCCCTGCAAACAGGAAGCTGGTTTGAGTTAGAACATAAAATAAAAACCAGCTGATGCCCCTGGATGTTTTTCCCCTGCTCCTCCTACTCCGCAAAGCCAAAGGAAACTGCCTTTTTTTTGTCTTTGGATAGTTGTTCAGAAAGTCAGAAAAAGCCCAAAACCATAAATCCTTTGAAAATAAGCCAAGTTCAGAGCCCAGGCAAACTTCTGCCCATGGGGTTTCCTAGCCCGGATGTCTGTCCCACCGCCGAGAGTCCTGGGAGGAAAGGGCCCGAGGAACACAAAAGTGGCCAGAGATCAGAGCCTGGAACCCAGGCCCAGCAAGGAAAAGGTGGTCTGTAGTAGTTTCTCAAACTGGAGCTTCCAGCCCATTTATAGGTTATGAAAGCAACACAGTGGGCCGTGACAGAATCATTTTTTTAATGAAATAGAATGTGGGCGCCTGGGTGGCTCAGTTGGTTGGGCGGCTGCCTTCGGCTCAGGTCATGATCCCAGAGTCCCTGGATCGAGTCCCACATCGGGCTCCCAGCTCCATGGGGAGTCTGCTTCTCCCTCTGACCTTCTCCCCTCTCATGCTCTCTCTCACTGTCTCTATCTCAAATAAATAAATAAATAAAATCTTTAAAAAAAAAAAAAGAAATAGAATGTGATAGAAAATCGAGTGTACCACATGCAATCAGAGAAGTATTGTTTTGTGAAACTTTAATTTCACTTTTATGCACACGCACGCACGTACATGGGTCTCTATAGACCGGCTCATGATAGAAACTTATAAACTGTCTCCCTTACCGTGGGTCATGGTCAAAAACATTTGGTGAGCACTGGCCTTAAAGGTAGGAGTAACTGACATCTTCCTGCTTTAGCTTGCTGTTAAAAAGTGCAAGCTAGTTTCAGAATGAATATTTTATGGAACTGGATCATCTATCCCCAAAACACCTATCCAGATTCCTGGCAGAGGGAAGGAGAGCTGAGAACAAACAGACTGGTCTAATTCTCTGGGACCAAAGCTGAAGCATAAGCGAGGGATTGATGCAAATTTGAATCTATAGGATTTACCTGAAATGATTCCCTGGAAAGGAATAGGACTTGAGCAGCCTTTTAGCTCAGTGCTCCTGATTCTGTGACCTTTCCCATCTGTGTGGGTGATGCTGGCCTTGGGTTCCTCTCTCTCTCCTCTCTGCAGCAGGCAGTTGGTGCAACAGGAATGTTCCCAAGTACCTTCCCTCTGGGATAGCTGGAGATCACAGGGCCAGGACGGGGAGTGGTGCCCTGAGCTAAGCATCCTCCGGACTTCCCCAGGGGTATTTTGTGCTCTCCAGTCAGGGTGCCTGGTGCTCAGGCCTTTCAGCAAGATCACTGGGTGCCAAGGCATCACGCAGCGAAGAAAAAGTGAGGAAGGAGGCATAAGTTAGGGCAAACTCTCAAGAACACAGGCTACAGTTAGTTTATCCCATGCTAGGCTCAATGCCTCAGGTAGGCCCCATGGTCACTGGCAAGTCTGGTGCTTGCCAGGGGGCTGTGGGTTGGCCGTGGGACTAACCTGCCTCTGTCAGTGCGTAGACACACATTGGGATTGCTGGTCCACAACCCCAGGAGGCGCAGAAGACTCTTGGGGGCCTTCCTGGGGAATAGGTTTTAACTATCATGTCCCAGCGGGCTTATTTTGGTCTTTAGCCACCGAAGGGCATTTCTTTCCAACCTAATTCAAGCTAAAGTGGTCCTTGGAGATAAGAATTTAAACTAGCCCTCTGAAGGACTTTGAATTCTCCAGCTGGGATAATAAGAGAGGAGGAGAGATCCTAACCACCCTCATTGAATCTGGGTTTCCCTCCCTGTTTTTGTTTTTTTTTAATTTTAGAAAAGATTTTATTTATTTGGCAGAGAGAGAGGCAGGCAGAGGGAGAACCAGGCTGCCCACTGAGCAGGGAGCCCGATGTGGGACTTGATCCCAGGACATCTCTGAGGACGGCCAATGCAGGGATTCCAGACAGTACTAGAGGGTGGCCCTGCAGTGACAAGCAGGATGTTCCATCGCAGACAGTGAGGTGGAGTGAGCAGAGGTTCCACGGCATTCTGAATCTCTCATGGGATCATCTAGCAGAAAGGCCAGCGAGCTAATTGAGGTTAGTTCAGTGTACGCCCTAGGGCTGCGTCCAGTGTCGGATAACAATACTGTTGGTGAGAGTGGTGGTGAATGTCGCATGTGGCCATGTCCTCAGAACCTCTGAGCACTTTACACGTTTCCCTTTCATCTCTGTGGGAGCAGGGCTTAATAATAATAATTAGAGTGCTCTGAGCATCTGTGCCTGGAAAAACACAGCATCAAGCCATGTTTGTGCCTCCTGGGCTCATAGTCCTCATGAACCGGCGGATATTTGGAGTGGGTAGAGTTCTCTGGAGGAGGGGCGGAACGTGATAGGGTGCAAAGATCAGAGATCTTAGGAGTCACCTAATTAATACCTAACATTCCTCTGACTCTTGGTGGATCAGAGCTGCCTCTCTTTCATGCCTGCCAAGGCACGAAGATCAGTGACTTCTCCTGACTCTCAGAGACCCAAGAGGCCAGTCCAGGGACCCTAGGCTTTATCTTGTAAACGGAGCCTTCCCTCGATTTGGGCGAGTGCCTGCTTCTCTGTGGCTCTGAGCCGAGCCTTAACTCTTCATTTTCTTACCCAGGGTCCTTGGGTAAGATTGAGCCCTGTTAAAACCCCGTGATGCACATTGGCTCTTCCCCCATGTGACCACGGGGCGTGTGGCCGGGCGGGACAGACCCTGGAGAAGTCAGTGGCCCTATTCTCCTGAAGAAAGCGGTCAGCGTTTGCTCGATGGTCGTGGGTTCCTTCAGGATCTCCTTCCCAACCCCGCTTCATATGTCACTTCTCTGTCTTGCTCTGGCAGGTGACCTTGGAGAAGGTGCTTGGAATAACAGTGTCTGGAGGCCGAGGACTTGCCTGTGACCCCCGATCGGGCTGCGTCGCCTACCCAGCGGGGTAAGTACGGTAGAAGAAGGCTTACCGTGTGGGACTCTATGACCGCGCTAAACCAGTTGCGGTGGGCAGGGGTTTTTTGGTTTCTTCTGGGGGATCTCTCCAGGTGAATGTTTTGGTATCCTTTTCCGTAAAGGAGATACAGGGCCAGGTCAGGGCTCTTTGTGGAATGTTGCCCTCGTTGCCGTCCGCCCAACACATAGAGAGTCACACTTTATATTACACGCAGGTCCCGTCACCGTCTTTGGTATCTACCTCTAGTCACTGTCAAAAACAGCTTGTTTGACAATAGCTCATGTATTGACAATGTAGCTCATGTACCCCACAGTTTGCCCATTTAAAATGTACAATTCAGTGGTCTTCAGCACACCCCTAGAGTTGTGCCACCATCACCACATTTCATCTTCACTTTTGTCACCCCAAAAGAGAACCCCCATACCCATTAGCGGATATTCCCCATTCCCCCCTCAAGACCCCCAGCCCCAGGCAACCACTAATGCACTTTCTGTCCCTATAGATGTACCTGTTCTGGACATTTCCTATAAGTGGAATCATTCCATTTAAGTAGAATATGTGGCCTTCTGTGAGGTTTTTTCACTGAGCTTCATTTTTTATTTTATTTGTTTTAAATTTTATTTAAGATTTTATTTATTACTGAGCTTCATTTTTAAATGTTCATACATGTCATGCCAGGTATCAGTACTTTGTTCCTTTTTATGGCTGGATAACATTTCATTGTGTGGCTGTCCCACCCTTCATCTAGTTAATGGGCTTTTGGGTTATTTCCACTTTCTGGCTATTTTTATGAAAAATAACTGGGTCCCTGGGTGGCTCCGTCGGTTGAGCGTCAGCCTTCAGCTCAGGCCATGATCTCAGGGTCCTGGGATCGAGTCCTGCATCGGGCTCCCTGCTCGTGCTTTCTCTCTCTCCCTCAAATAAATAAATAAATTCTTAAAAAAAAGAAAAGAAAAAGAAAAATACTGCTCTGAATGTTTGCCTCCTGTTGTCCCTGGGAGAGATGTCAGTGCCATGGAGGAGAAGTAGGGTTCTGGGGCTGGTGTCTGTCCCTTGCTGCCTTTTCACTCCACTGCTCCTGCAGAGGAGAAACCCCCCTGCTCAGCCGCAGTTTCTTTAGGCTTTTCCAAAAGTGTTTCCTTGGGAGGCGCGGCGCCCTGGCTGCTTCTGGTTCTCTCTGTCAACCTCCGTCCCTTGCTGCTGGGCATGGGGGCCCAGAAATGAGAAGGCCACCCTGCTCTACCTGTCTTCCCCCACTGTTGGCTCAGGAGTGCCCAGTTTCCCAGTGCGAGTTCCGCAGAGACTTTTGTAGTTTTTGTAGCAGTGTATTATTTTCTTAGTTTGATCATCCCGTCCCAAATCTGCCTTTGTCAACGACTTATTCTGTGCCAGGCCCTTTGCTAAGCACTTTGCAAGGAATGATTTCATTTACTACCCAGAGCAACCCTGTGAGGTTGGTACTATTATTATCCCATGTAGAGCAGAAGCTAAGATGAAGAGAGGCCAAGCAGATGGCTCCAGGTCACACAGCTAGTAAGCATCTGTATTGGATTTTCAACCCAAGTTGTCTGGCTACAAAGCTCTCAATCTTAAAATGGTGTGCGGTCGGGGAAGACCCGACTTCATGCTTATTTTTTTAAAAGCTTCATCTCGGGGCGCCTGGTTGGCTCAGTGGGTTGAAGCCTCTACCTCCGGTTCAGGTCATGATCTCAGGGTCCTGAGATCGAGCCCCGTGTCGGGCTTTCTGCTCAGTGGGGAGCCTGCTTCCTTCTCTCTCTCTGCCTGCTTGTGATCTCTCTCTCTCTCTCTCTCTCTCTCTGTCAAATAAATAAATAAATAATCTTTAAAAATAAATAAAAGCTGCATCTTGTGTAGCTGTCTACCTGCCATATGAATGAGAAGAGCCCAATTTCTGGGCATCTCAGTCTGTGCCAGGGAAACTTCTGGCCCTGGGTTCTGGCGCCAGTGCCTCTTTGGCATCCGAAGTCTGTGGTGGGGGTGCCGTGAGGGCTGCACCAGCTTTCCCCTGTGGAGGCTGGGCTGGCCTCCTTCTCCCGTTCCAGAAGCAAGCTGATGAATGACCTCTGTTGCTGGATACCCCGAGCAGCCAGCCTCAGGGGAATTCCACTCGTGCCTGCCTCTGCCTGGGAAAGCCGGGTTCCTTCTTGTTGGAGGTGGGGGCCGGGGCTGGATGTGAGATGGGCAGGAAAGACCTGGGCGCCTGCTGGGTCTGTGCTGAGCCCAGTGTGCCTGCCTGAGGGACTGTGGAGCCGTGCTCCCTACCTCTTCCCCCCCACGCCCCTGACCCCAGGCCTGGTGCTTCAAGGATGTGTGCTTCTGTGTGTGGGCAGGGCCCCTGCTGGCACGTGTGTCTGAGAGTCAGTAGCCTTCCAGATGGTGTATGGAAGCTTCCCTTCTGTGGTATCTAATAGGTTCCCTCGGGGTGCTTGGCTTGGGTGAGCCCTGAGCCCTGGGTGGTGACATGATCTACTCCTGACCTCTTGGTTTCCTAGGACTTCAAGTTCTTTCTTTGCAAATGGCCCCTTTTTCTGAGTATTTTCGTTTTGCTGTGTGCTGGAGGTCCCCGTTGTGCCTCTGGGGTGTCTGGGGGCCCCCAAAGTCTCTGTGAGCCAAGCAGGCTCTTTCCCTCCCTTCTTCTCTTCCTTCCCTATCTGGGGATCCTAACCCCACCCCCACTCTCTAGTTCCTACTGTGCTTGTTGCTCTAGGAGTGGCTCAGGTATCCTAGAAACAAGAAGAAAAACAAAGCTCAGAAAAGTCTGCCGGAGGCCTAGAGGCAAATATCAAACCAAAACAAAGTTTTCTGAAAGGAAATGAAACCGCTCCAAGAGGGTGGGGTAGTGGGGGGTTGTGTGTCAGGCAGAGGTGGGTGACGTCCTTGGGCAGCGACCCCTCAGTTTTAGTGGCTCCTGCGTCTCTTCCCCAGAGTTCCCCCTTTGCTCTTCTCTCCACAGAAAAGCCTCCCCCTCACCTGTCGCACTTCGAGGCCCCCTGCTCCAGGAGGCCAGGTGGTCCCCAGATAGCCTCTTGGAGGGACTCAGTTTAGTTGCACATCCATGATTGACTGGGACCCCTCACCCGCTTGGCTTGGTGGAGGGCTCAGGTACAGGGGAGCGCGGCGCAGTTCTGAGAGTGAGCTTCTCCTGATCCCCTGTGATGCAGTCTGGGGCCTGGCCTCGGGGAATGCTCTGGGCAGAGCCCCTGCTGGAGCGGGAGGGGCCCTCTCCAGCAGCCTGGAGGAGACTTCTTGGTTGCCTCAACTAGGGAGGAGGAGGGCAAACCCAGATTTCCTGAGCAGGCCCTCTGTTTACTCAGCCCATCCTGGGAGTCGCGCTGAGGTTCTCCCAGCTCCAAAGCACTGGACAAAGTGTGAAACCACAGTCTCTCAACGTGAACTGTGTTCTAGTGACATCTGAGCTAAGGGCGCACAGAATTAGCCCCTTGCTGTCTGTGGGCAAGCCCTGGGTGGCGGTTTGCCAGGGAGCGCATGGGACTGTGGAGACATCCGGTGGACCTGAGAGAGGACGCCCGGGCTCCGTGCCCTGGTGGATGGGAGTTGTGTGCGGGGGTTCCCATAAGCCTCGGTCCCCTCGGGGCCTGTCTTCTGGTTGCTCTGTGGGTCTCACATCTGACCCTGAGCCCCCCTTAGCTCTTCCTCAGGTGCTTTGGTCCTAGATGCCTTCATTCATTTGGTCAGGAGCTATTTATCGAAAGCCTGCTCTGGGCCAGGCACTGTTCCTGGCAGTGAACAGCAAGCAGGGCAAGAAGAGTCGCCGTGTTTTGTGGGGTTTAGGCTCAAGAAGGGCAGGCACACCATAAGCATGTGGCCATAGATGAGCAAGATGACATCAGAGGTGGGAAGTGTTCTGAAGAAGGTAAAACCAAGTGACGGGGAGGAGAGCAAGTGGCTAGCCGGCGGGGCGTGCAGCAGGGCTGGGGCCGGGGAGGGGGCTGCTTTAGGATTGGGTGGTTAAGACTCAGGGGAAGGTCATGTTCAGCTGACGTCTGAATGTCCAAGAGGAATGGACTCGTGAGGATCTGACTCCACCAGTGGTCCAGGTGGCGGAAGCCGCAAGAGCAAAGGTGCCAGGGAGGGGAGGAATTCGGTTCCTGTTTGAGGGGCTAAATGGTGGCCGTGGTGGCTAGAGCATAATGGGTGGGAGGACGGGGGCCTAGGCATTGCATTTTTTTTTTTTTTAATTAGGAAAGAGAGAGAGTGAGAGAGAGCATGAGAAGGGAGAAGGTCAGAGTGAGACGCGGACTCCCCATGGAGCCGGGAGCCCGATGCGGGACTCGATCCCGGGACTCCGGGATCACGACTTGAGCCGGAGGCAGTCGCTCAACCAACTGCGCCACCCAGGCGCCCTAGGCATTGCATTTTGACGGGGCTCGAAAGTCTCGGAGTCCACAGAGATTCCCGTCTTGTCCCAGAGGGGACTGGGCAGAGAGAAGTGCTCTCCAGCTCTCCACTGATACCCATGTTACTCTCTGTCTTCTCTCCTGCTTTTGAGGAGGGACTCGTAAAATGCCTCAGAAACAGAGATGTCAGTGGGGCCCGTGACCTGGCCTCAGAGGATCACTTATTTGGAAGGTCTCGGATGGCAGACATTTACAGAGGACGGCAGCCGAAGATGCCTTAGGAAACATCCTAGACTCATTCTCTCTTAGAATAATTAAAGCTACATAGTTTCCCTTTTGGGAGCGAATCCAGAGGGATGGTTTATAATTCCACACCTGGGTGAAATTCTGATGAGTCATTAGTGTCCAACAAGTCGTGTCAGGAATGCCGCAGCTGGGGCTCCCGTTGTTAACTACTGACCCCCCAGATCTCACTGTCCTTGTCAGTGGTGGGCCAGAGTCCCCTTCAGGAAGATGGCCGGGAGCGTCACGCAGGTCACTCTGCACAATGACTTCAGTCCCCACCGGAGTTCTGGGAGGTAGATATCACCCTTCCTGTTTTACAGCTGAGGAAACTGAGATGCAGAGAAGTTAAGGAATGTGCCCAAGGTCACACAGTGTGCTAGCACATAGGTCTGAAGGCAGACCCTGGTTTTCTCGTTCCTTCCATCATCACACTGCCCTCAAGTGTCCGTGAGTCCGAAAAGCCTGAGGTAGGAGAGAACCACACACCTGCCCTAGAGCCCTCGTTCTCAGTTCTGCTGATCAGGGGGTTCCTTGGCTTTGAGATCTGGTGGCTAGTGACTTAGTCGTTTATTCCGCCATACACAAATATTTATTGAGTGCCTCTTCTAGCCCCTGGGGACGTAAACAAAACAGATAAAAATACCACCTGCACAGAGCTGGCAGTCTAGCGGTGAAAACAGATCTCCTCCCTCCCCCAAAGTGAATTTTACAGAATATAAAATGTGTGTTTTGGAAAAAGTGTAAGCAATAAACAGGGAAAGGGAATAAGAAATGGGGGTGGGGTATGGGGTTATAATGTCAAATCGTGCTAGAGGGTGACATGTGAGCAAGGCTTGAAGGACCTCTTGTTCCCGTGTGAGTCACCTTCTGTTTTCACCTGGTTTGAAAGGAGAATGGCCAAGGCACAGTGTCTCCTGTGTAGGAGATAGCTCTTCTGTGTCCCGCTCCTTATCTGTGCTGCTGTGTTCCTTGCTCATCCCTCGCTTCTTTTGTTTCTGCCTCCTGGGGGATGGAGAGTGGTAGGAGGCAGGTCCTGTGAGAATGCCAGGCCCTCGGTGATGGCAGCAGGCCTGGACCTGTCGTGGGGCGGGGGGGAAGGGGCGTGGTGAGGGCGTGGCCCTTCCTGGTTCAGAGGAGCTCCTGGGCAGTGGGCCCAGCACCTGGTGCTGGTGTTTCGCCACATGACTCCCGGGCCGAGGCCCCGGGGGACCAAGACCTCACAGTCTCCCTGCACCCACAGCCTGGGGTTCTGAATTACGGGACTCAGCCGGTTGGGTCAGCCTAGCCCTTGTCGTGGTTTGCAGTCAGCGCTGCTGCAAGGGCACACGTGCAGATGACTGCTTGCTGTCCTGGGCGAGGTCAAGGGCCCGGGAGGCCAAGGCGGAGGGCCAAAGACTGATGCAGGCTGCACCCCGCCCTCTGCTCCCCGTAGACCGGGGAGCTTGATCACAGAAGGCCGACGTGGCTCCCACATCAGTGGGAGTTGAGCTCTCTTCTCTTGGGAGGACCTCAGCCAGCGGGGCACAGTAGGAAGCTTGGATGTCCATGCCAAGTTCTGCCCTCCCTTGGGCATGTGCATTATTGTCCCTACAAGTGGAGCTGTGACCAGGGGTTGGTCTCTTTCCTCCTCTTCCTCTCTATTGGGAGGTTTCCATATCTGAATAATTAAACGTAAAAATTTCAGCTTAGAGGTCTATCTCTGTGTAGTGTTCCTCTCCTTCGCACGTTTCTCTCTTTTGCGTAAGTCCTCCATGCCGCCCCTGAGAATTTTCCAGGCTCTGCTGGGGGGGTTGTTGGAGAAGGGATGGGTTGCTTCACAGCCAGTCATCTCCCTCTCTGTCTACACTGTATTTTTACACACACACACTGCTCTCCTTCCTCCTTCACCCGTGGAGCTGCACTTACTAAGAGGAGGAAACAAGGCGCCGTGGCCAGCAAGACTCAGAGTGAGTGTGCAGGGACTTGGCTGGTGTTTTAAGCAGCCTGATGCACCGTCCTTGGAAAGTCACGATGCTGCTTTGGGATGGCGGGCTCCAAGGAAATCTCACAAGCGTGTCACAGAACCCTCGTCACCTGCTTTTCCCGGATTTGGAATGTGGCCGGCTGGAGTGTGTGTGGGGTCGGGTTGAATCAGAGCAGTTCTCAGCCGAAGCCCTTTGCCATGGTTTTTGTGTAGCTGACGAGAAAGCGAGGTCACCTGGAACCGCTCGCACTGGAAGTCACCGCCAGAGCGACGCGCCTGCAGGGACGGGCTCCTCGGCAGATGGGCCCAGAGACCAAGAAAGTTAGAAAACATGGTGACAGGCCACGGTATGTGCGTGTGTGATTTTTTTCCCACACTGACTAAAGTATTAAAATCTAAATATCTAAATTTATGAACTTGGAACTATAACTGCTACAGTTTCCATCTGCCCTGTTCTGATTCCCCCAAATCCTGTAGCCCAAATCCTTTTCTCCTCCAAGTGCCCCAGCTTTCCCTCTTCGCACAGGCTCCCTGGCCAGGCACCCTGCACATGTCAGGTCAGCTGCGTTTCACGTCTCTTGTCTCCAACTTCACGTTTCTCTTCTTTCGTCAACTCACTGCACTCCGCATCCCTGAGAGTGCTGCTTCTAGAATCCCGACTCTGTTGGGTTTTAGCTGAGTGACCTTGATCCAGTTACCTCGCTGCTCTCATCTCGGTGGTTCTCCGTGTCTGAAGGGGGATGATTGTCCTAAGAGTCACAAGGTTGCTGTAAGGATTAGCTAAAACCAGACATCGGGGCTGCTCGGCAGAGTGCCTGCTATCTAGAAAGTGCTTGACGAATGCTAACTCTTATTACTGAGCGCCACTGTGTGAAGAGCAGAGGACCTCTTACTAAAGGAACTTGAAGCCCTTTATGTACGCGGTGCTTTCTAACTTAGCCAGGAGATGGCACTTCCATTTCCTTCCTTGCCTCCGCACCGCTGTCCTAGACATTTGAGGGGGTTTCTCTCTCCATATTTCCCCCATCCCTTCCTTGCTACCTTCCAATCTTGTCATTCCTCCAGTGAATGAAGATGCAGATATTTTCTTTCCCCAAGCTTCATCTAGCTCTCCTTTCCTGCTGCCTTCCCAGAACAAAAAAACAAAGCCTCCTTTGAACTTTTTTACCCTTACTGAGGTCCTAACAGGACTTTCCTCCATTCCTCCAGAGGAAGAACCTGTCCCTTAGCACCTTGTTCCCCACTGCCAGGAGCCCCCTTACGGCTTCCTTTCCATGCTTAAGGAGTAGTAATATTAAGTATTGCCTTTTGTTTGGCTCCTACTCTGTGTCTGTATTATGTATGTGTATGTATGTAATCTTCACAGAAATCCTTTGAGCTACCTCTGAGTGTTCATCCTTTATTAGAGAGAAGCTGACATGCTTGTGCCTTACCCAGGGTCGCAGAGCCGTACAGGGCGGAACAAGGGCTCAAACCCTGCTCTCTGCCTCCAAAGCCCACAGCATCCCTACTGCCCCAACTCTGCCTCCGAGGATCCAGATGTCCTCAGTGCCTCTGTCCGCGGAAGACATGTAGGGAGAGCTGGGCCTACTGACACCCCACAGGACCAAGCTCGTGGACCAAGGGAAGCACTCTCCCATTCAGATGGTTCTTGCACAACTGCAGTGGGCCAGCCTCTGCCGGGCACAGGAGACCGTTCTCACGAAAGGCGCAGTCTGGTGGGAGGGTCATGAAAAAGAAATGGAAAATTAAAGCTGTGATAAATGTTACAAAAGACTGATATGCCATGCTTGCTATGAGAGCATCTCCTGAGGCCATTTGACCCGAGATTTGAAAGGGGACTAAAGATGAGCTAATTGGAAAAGGGAGAGAAGAATGTTCTCGAGAAGGGCAACAGTTCTGCAAAGGAGCATGACAGGTTAAAGAGAGTAGAAGAATGTCGTTGGAGCATGCTTCAGGGTGAGGCTGGAGCATGGGCTGGGGTCATACCAACCAGGGCCTTCATGGGTACTCGAAGGAGTTGGATTTTGGAAGCCCCTCCTCCCCTAGGCTGATCTTTCAGGAGAACCGCCATCAGATCAGACCTGCGTGTGTGTTTGATGTAAAGCACACTGGAAGCAGGAGGCCTGGGAGGCCTGGCTCTGCTCTTTCTGGGAACTTTCTGAGCCTAGGCCACCTCCTCTCAAAGTTCTGGAGGGTTGGAATCGGTGATTTTGAAGTCACCTAGCACACTGTGTTTTAATTCCTTCCGTCCTTCCTTCCAGCTCTAAGGTTCTTTGAGTCTGTCTGTTTGGAGGAATTAGGCTCCCTATATCCTGGACTGGCCCTAACAGAAGCTGGGCAAGTGTGCATGTGTGCGTGTGTGTGTGTGTGTGTTCGGAACGGGGAGGGAGACTGATGGGGCACAGGGTTTCCAAGGCCATCTAACTTTTGTCACGTGTAAGGGAAGCAGGAGACCAGAAGTTGGCGTAAGGAGAGAAAGGAGATGAGAAAGGGGAACAAGGTGAGCAGATGGAGAGTGAAGGAGAGAGGACACCGAGGACTGATTTGGGGACGGGTTAGAGGAGCAGATGTGACTCAGGAATTCCCAGGCTGTATGTTGCCCAGCCTGGCAGTTCTGCGCATTCCTCGTGTACCTCGGAGATCCCTGGGTCCCCAGAGGTTCCCTGTGGGATGTGCATATTGAAATGTTCTATGGAGCCGAATATGCCAAGCGCTCACCAGCAGCTGTGCTTCCCTTTGCTTGAAGCTTCTAGCAGGCACCGGGTTTCCCATTAAACAGGGCCGGTCTGGGGGATGTCAGCCTCTGCTCATTCTGTCCCCATGCCCTGACGTGGCATCGCAGGTCCCACGCTTGCTCCTGTCAGCTACTTACAGTACTAATGAAGTGAGGCAGAAGGGGCGACGGGCCCAGGCCTGCTGACGGCCCCCAGGGCTACGTGAGAACACTGCCTGGCCACGGCTTTGGGCTTCCTGCCTTGACTCCTACCCCCCGGCCTCCTCTCTGGAACTGCTTCTGGAAAGTCGGTCTGAGCCAGATCCTATCCACCCGTGCTGCCTGGTTGGAGAGGGTCCTCCCACCCTTCTCTGCTCTGATTGTCTTCTGGCAGTCTGGAGGGCCCTTCTGGGCTCTCTGGGGCTGCAGATTCTCAGGACGGGGCCCAGGAGTTCCTCCCCAGGCCCTCTTGGGCTCTCTCTGCCCCTCCTCCTAGTCTCCCTGAGCCTCCCTGCAGCTCCAGCCTCCTGCCTCACAGCCCCTGCCTCATCCGACGCAGAGGGTGGGGGCTGGCTCCTGCCAGGAGCACACGCGGGCACACCAGGAGAGGCCTCACTCCACCTTGGAGCACAAGCGCTTGTCAGACTCGTGGCTCCGAGCCTGTGGACTGGGCTGCACACCTGTGGCCAGCTTTGCTCAAATCACGTGGACTCTTCCCTCCCACACCCCTTCCTGGGCTCCGGGCAAGGGCTGTGGGGAGGCCTGAGTTCTCGCTGCCCTTCGTGGGTACGACCGGAGACGGTGCTGGCGCTTAGGGACCCGGTGGGATAGGCTCCCGGGGAGCCTTCGTCCTCATGGGGCTGCAGAGGTAGGCCCTGGTGGGTGGGAAGGGGAAGCTGGAAGAGCAGGTTGCCAGAAAGCCGTCCCTTGGCCTCGGTGGCGAGCAGGGGGCCCCACTGCACTCCCTCTAGGGGGCTCCGGGTGCTGAGCGACCGGAATTCCCAGGTGCCCTGGGTGCTCCCGGGGGAGCCGTGGTCTGGGGCTAAGTCTGTTGCGTCACTCACCCCCCAGGTGTGTGGTCGTGCTGCTCAACCCCCGGAGACACAAACAGCACCACATCCTCAACAGTTCCAGGTAAGTGGGCTGCGCCCTCGGGGAGCACCTCCCTTTCCGGGGAGCTGTGACGAGGGCACTGTCTGGGGCGTCGTAGCTCTGCCGACTGGGGCTTCCTCGGGCCCCAGGACCAGGGAGCGAAATGCCGCACGGAGGTTGGCTTCTGCTGGTCTTGCCATTTGAGGGAACTCTGCGGGAGCTGGGCTTGGGCCGGGGGGTCGGTGCCCCTCTGAGCCCGCCTCTCGCCCGCCAGGAAAACCATCACCGCGCTCGCCTTCTCCCCCGATGGCAAGTACTTGGTCACCGGAGAGGTAAGTGAGGGAAGGGAGCTGCAGTCCTTTGGGCAGGGGGGCTGGCCTCAGCAGAGGGCTCTAATCCTGGGCCTAGTGAGGGCTGCTGCCTCTCTGGCTTCCTGACCAGATGCGAAATCCTAGTTTTTGCTCTGTCTAAGAAAACAGTAGTTCTTAAGCTCTAGTGAACCTCAGAATCACACGGATTGCTTAGTGAAGTGCACGTGGCCAGGCCTGCCCCCAGGGTTTCTGATTCTGTAGGTCTGAGATGGAACCCCAAAATGTGCATTTCTTACAAGTTCCCACAGGCTGATTCTGCCCGTTTGGGAAGCAGGCTTTGAAACCTACAGCGCTCGGGTGGCTCAGTGGGTTAAAGTGTCTGTTTTGGCTCAGGTCATGATCCTAGGGTCCTGGGATCGAGCCCTGCATTGGGCTCTCTGTTCAGCACGGAGCCTGCTTCCCCCTCTCTCTCTCTGCCTGCCTCTCTAACTACTTGTGATCTCTTTCTCTCTGTCAAATAAATAAAAATCTTTTTTTTTTTTTAAAAAAAGAAAGAAAACCATGGCCTTAAAATGTTTCTAGTCCCCGGAGGCCCCCTGCTGGGCACATGGGGAATGCCTCTGCCTTCTCAGGCTTGCAGGGAGCCCCATGGAGCCCCAATAGGCCTGAGGGGGAGCGGTTCTCAACCCTGCAGGAGCATCAGAATCACTCGAGGAATTTCGAGCAAACACACAGGTGCACACTAGGACAGAGATGTGGAACAAAATCCGGGGCCGTCTTCTTCCGGATAATCATTATGGTCCTGAGATACTGATCATGTTTTTTTGTTTTGGTTTTTGTTTTGTTTTGACTTTTACCCTTTGCCTCATACACCACTCTGCTCCTGACTCTCGGCCAAGGGTCATTCGAGAGATCGTACATAGTTATTAGGGAGGTAAGGGTAAGGGCCCCTGCTCTGAAAGGCTCGGGGAGGCTGCGTGCCTCGGCCCTCACTTCCGGTTCTTGCTGCCCTGCAGAGCGGGCACATGCCTGCCGTGCGCGTCTGGGACGTGGCCGAGCAGAGCCAGGTGGCGGAGCTGCAGGAGCATAAGTACGGGGTGGCTTGCGTGGCCTTCTCCCCCAGTGCCAAGTACATCGTCTCCGTGGGCTACCAGCATGACATGATCGTCAACGTCTGGGCCTGGAAGGTGAGTGAACTGGCTGGGCCGGCCTGACAGCCTCACGGTGGGGGGTCACGGGCCAGTTGGGGAGCCAGGAGACGGCTGATCTGAGCCCCTTCCCCCCATTCTGCTGATCTCAATCTCGTTCTAGAAAAGAGCCTGAAGCACAGAAAAGCAACTGGGTAGCCAAGTGTGCTGGTAGAAAGGGGCTAGGTTTAGGTCTCTGGGTGGCCTCCCAAGGAAATGAATCTCTTCGACTCTTCTAGAAAGAAATTTTTCTCCCTTCTTTTTCTGACCAAAAAAATCTTGGAAAGGAACATTTTTTTAAAGTACACATTCTATCCAACCCCTCTTCCAGCCTTTGAGCCTCTTCTTAGCCCCAGGGGGCAGAATTTTGATTCTTTCTTTGGCTTTCCCTCCAGAAAAACATCGTAGTGGCCTCCAATAAGGTGTCCAGTCGGGTGACAGCAGTGTCCTTCTCGGAAGATTGCAGCTACTTCGTCACCGCAGGCAACCGCCACATCAAATTCTGGTACCTCGATGACAGTAAGACCTCAAAGGTGAGCCGCTGTGGCTGGAAGTAGCCCCCGGGCCGGAGCCTGCTCAACCCTCCCCCGGAGACCCTGCCCACATGGGTCCCTGTCCACTCGTTCAGAAGTTCTGGGCGAGCCAGTGGCTGTCTGGGCCAGGGGGGTGTCTCACTGAGTGGGAGCCGGGCGGCGGGGCGGGGGGAGGCTTACTGTTTCTCCTCCCTCCCTTCAGGGCCTCGTGTGCCAGGGCAGGCTCCGGGGTGGCCAGGTGGCAAGAGTGCTGTGTCTCTGCAGGTGAACGCCACCGTGCCTCTGCTGGGCCGCTCGGGGCTGCTGGGGGAGCTGCGCAACAACCTCTTCACCGACGTGGCCTGTGGCCGAGGGAAGAAGGCTGACAGTACCTTCTGCATCACGTCCTCAGGGCTGCTGTGCGAGTTCAGCGACAGGAGGCTTTTGGATAAGTGGGTGGAGCTAAGAGTAAGTACCCCCGGCCACGGGCCACGGTTCGATGGGTCGGGGCTGGCCGCCGGGGAGTCAGCTCAGGGGAGGTCGAATGCCTCTGGCTCTGTAAGCAGGGGCTCAGGCCCTCAGGCGTGCAGGAAGGGGCCACAGGACAGAGGAGTCTGGGGGACCCCCAGCGTGGCTTAGTTTCCAGCCTGGGGAGTTCTGTATAACTCCCTCCTCTCTGCTTTCTCTTCCTGCCTTTCTTTCCCCTGCTTCCCTCTTGTGCTCAGAATACAGACAGCTTCACAGTAAGTGGGGCCTAGACCCTCCTGTCTTTCTCATGCTGTTTCTTTTCTCTCTGCTGGGCTTTTCCTTACTTTGTCCTCTCGGCCAAAACCTCTTGGACCTTAGAAGGGTCCCCGGCTCCCATCCGCCAACTGCACGTGGCCGTGGGCTCGCTGGCCACCTGCTGCTGGAGGGAGGGGCATCTCTAGCCAGCAGCTGAGGGGCTCAGGCCCCAGCAGCCAGCTGGGCGGGCGGCTTTCTCCTCGCCTCTGCCTCGGCTGGTGGCTGGTCTCTCCTCTCGGCAGGCGACTGTGGAGGAGGGGTTGGGCGGGGACCCTTGCTGACCCGAGCCCCTCCGCCTGCAGACCACTGTGGCCCACTGCATCTCTGTGAGCCAAGACTACATCTTCTGTGGCTGTGCCGATGGCACCGTGCGCCTGTTCAACCCCTCTAACCTGCACTTCCTCAGCACGCTGCCCCGGCCCCACGCCCTAGGGACCGACATTGCCAGCGTCACTGAGGCCAGGTGAGCTACGTGGGGCCCCCTGCCTCCGCTCAGAGCCTCCCTCTGGGCCCAGCCTTCCCTGGCTGTGCTTCAGGGAGCGACGTGGAGTGTGTCGGCCCCAGTGATTGCCAGGAACACCTCTGTAGACCGACACCTTTGGGTTCCCGATACCGGGGGCCACCGAGGAGACCACACACCATGACAAAGCGGGGAGTGCTTCAGTAAGGGGGTGCTGGGCAGGGCTTTATTGTAGGGTCTGGGCTTGTAGTGGAGGATTTTAGGGATGGTTCAAGGGATTGAAGGTTTGCTCTGGTGAGATGCCGTCAGGAAGTAGGGGCAGTTGCACAGTTGGACATTTTCATAAGTTTTATCTGAAAGGTGGAAGGGAAGGTTTGGGGTGAAAGCTATAGTTGGTGGAGAAGCAGCAGCCAGTCGCCACAGACGGGACCGGCAACGTTTGGTCACGTTTGTGGTTTGTAGCGTGCTGTGCATTCATCTGGGTTCTCAGACACGGTTCTGGAGGGGTCTTGTTTTTGTCCCCCTGTCGCACGGCCGCGGAGTTCCCTCGTCAGACTGTGGCTTCCGGGACGTGCGTTGTGTTCCTCTCGAGAACGCGACGGTCCGACAGCTCCCCGCTGACGGCTATGAGATGCTGCTCTTGCCTTTCTCAAGCAGCTCCCCACCCCCTGCAGGTCTGGAGAGGGTTCCCCACGCTCGCTCTGCTGCTTCCTTTGTGGTTTGGCTTCGGTTTTCATTCTTCTCAGTCCTTCCTCTCGTCAGCTCCCCACTCACTCTTTGCCCTGTCCTCTTCCCCACAGTCGCCTCTTCTCTGGAGTGGCCAATGCCAAGTATCCAGACACCATTGCCTTGACCTTTGATCCTACGAATCAGTGGCTGTCTTGTGTCTACAACGACCACAGCATTTACGTTTGGGATGTGAGGGACCCCAAGAAAGTGGGCAAAGTGTACTCGGCTCTGTATCACTCCTCCTGCGTCTGGAGCGTGGAGGTATGTGGGCTGGGGCGGACCAGGTTTGCTGGGGCACCGTTGTGAGGCGGGAAGTGGGGACCCCTGAGTGTAAAGTTATACTCCTGCTGCCTGTTTGTTTCTCCAGCAGCATCCCTGTGTATCCCCATATCTTCAGGTGGGTCCCGAGGATTGAGCTCGAATTTTACTGCTGCTGTAGCTCAGGCTTCTTCCATCGTACCCCTGTCTGTCCTTAGCTTTGGCTCATCCTGGGCTGGGTGATCTTGGATAAGTTACGGAACTCGGCTGGACCGCAGTCTCCTGAGCTGGAAATCGATGCCCCCGATTTATCTCACTGTCCTAAGAACTAAATGGAGCGATATAAGTGGGAGGCGTGGAAGAGCGCCTGGAATGTAGTAGGAGCTTCGTTAGGGTGTTTGCCCTCAGCGATTGTAGAGTATCCAGTAGTTCCGGCTTGCTTCCTATGTGACAGACCCAGGGCTAAGTCCCTTCCAGCGCTTTCTCTTTATTCTCGTCCCCTTCCATCTCCTGGGGCAGGGAAAGGACAGCCCCCTAACCGGAGATGTGACTCGGATCCCTCTGCCCTCAGGTCTACCCTGAAGTAAAGGACAGTAACCAGGCCTGCCTGCCCCCAAGTTCCTTTATCACCTGTTCCTCGGACAATACCATCCGCCTGTGGAACACGGAGAGCTCCGGGGTGCACGGCTCCACGCTGCACCGAAACATCCTCAGCAATGTGAGCCCCGAGGCCGTAGGGCACCTGCTCCCCGCTCAGTGCCCCCCTTTCCCCCAGCCTTCACGCCTCCCTCTCAGGATCCGGGTCCCCAGATTTGGATCTTCCAGCTCGGATTCAGCCAGGCTCCTTGAGCCAGCGCTTTTATCTTGCCCAGCATTCCTCTCCCCTTGCAGCTGTACGGGGTCAGGCCTGCCTTACCCACCTCCTCTCCTGACCTGCTCCACTAGGACCTCATTAAGATCATCTATGTGGATGGGAACACTCAGGCCCTGCTGGACACTGAGCTGCCCGGAGGAGACAAGGCCGATGGGTCCCTGATGGACCCCCGTGTGGGCATCCGCTCTGTGTGTATCAGCCCCAACGGACAGCATCTAGCCTCTGGGGACCGTGTAGGCACGCTTAGGTAATGCCAGGCCGGGAGTGGTCCCGACGGCCTCCCGCAGCACAGGCTGGTGGGGGGGCGGTTAGGTCCCGAAGGCCAGAGCTTGAGAAAAATGGGCACAAAAAGATCGGGGAACGAGGTGTCTATACACAAGGGGAAAGATAATAACTGTACAAGGAAGACACCAGCGGAAAGCATCCTAACCAAGTGATTAAGCTGACCAGCCTCGTATCCACATCACGAAGCCTGTGAGAGGGTGCACTAAGAGGCCACAGAGAGTGGTTTCTGTGATCTTCTTGCCCAAAATGTGTAAACTCAGTCCGATCGTGGGAAAGCAGCAGGCAGACTCAAATCGAGGTACAGAGGACAGAGTAATCAGTACTCTTCTAAAGGGTATCAGAGAGTCCTCGGTACTCCTCAAAAGCGTCAAGGTCGTGAAAGATAAGGAAAGACTGAAGAACTGTCACCGACTGCAGGAGACTAAGGAGAAATAACAACTAAGTGCAGTTTGGACTCTTGCTAGTATCCTGGATCCAGAAAAAAAGATATTGTGGAAAAACTGGTGAAATGAAACGAAAATCTTGAATTAGCAGTATTGTAAATTTCCCGGTTCTGGCATTGGAGCTGTCTCATGGGAGACATGTACATGTCTCATGGGAAGTCTCTGTACTCATCGTGCCACTTTTCTCTGAGCCTCAAAGTTCAAAAATAAATAAAAATTTGATTTTTAGAAACAGGCCCCGGGGGGAAGATAGCAGAGAGCAGAGGGTCAGTCTGTCCTCCCATAGCCTGGCAGTGACGGCCTCCCTGTCCTCCTCTTTGCAGGGTGCACGAGCTACAGTCCCTGAGCGAGATGCTGAAGGTGGAGGCCCATGACTCAGAGATTCTCTGCCTGGAGTACTCCAAGCCGGACACGGGTAGAGCTCCATTCCTGCTCCGTGGTTCCCTTGGCTTAGGGTTATGGGGCTCGGTTCCTGTGGACCTTCTGCCGGGCGCAGATGGGGGCCTGCGCTGGGCACACGCGGGCTGATGGAGTTCTTTGAACCGCAGGTCTGAAGCTGCTGGCGTCAGCGAGCCGAGACCGGCTCATCCACGTCCTAGACGCTGGCCGGGAGTACAGCCTGCAGCAGACGCTGGACGAGCACTCCTCCTCCATCACTGCTGTCAAGTTTGCAGGTGGGGGCAGGGCAGTTGAGACACATCTTAGTGGGAGGCCCCCGTCCCCATCCTCCGTCCCCACCCCAACTGCCACCAGCCTCCGGCCTCCATGAGAGGGATGTGCCCGTCACAGGGGTGTGTTGGACAGCAGCTGGGAGGCCGGGGGCCACACGGGAAGGACCCCAAGCCAACCAGGTGGCTGAGGGTGGAGGGGACAGAAAGCTTAGGTTTGGAGGGAAGTGTCCTGATTTAATTGGTTGTCTGGTCGTATAGGGAGCTCGGTAGTGGGGGGGCGGGGGGGGAAGGGCTGGCCCCTGGTGGTGAGGGCAGTGGGAATAGCGAGGGCCCCTCTTCCGTAGCCAGCGATGGGCAAGTCCGCATGATCAGCTGCGGAGCAGATAAGAGCATCTACTTCCGCACCGCACAGAAGGTGAGGGTCTGGGGCTTCCCGGACTGGGGCAGGGGCTGGGGCTGGGGGCTCCTACCCTGCCCGCAGCGGAGGTCGTAAGAGGTGCAGGGAGGTGAAAGCGGGGCTTTCGGGCCTGCTGGGGCCACGTGCTCTACCCCTGCAGTCCGGAGACGGAGTCCAGTTCACACGGACACACCACGTGGTACGGAAGACGACGCTCTATGACATGGACGTGGAGCCCAGCTGGAAGTACACGGCCATCGGCTGCCAGGACCGAAACATCCGGTGGGTCTCCCCTTTTCAAGCCCGGCGGGGGCGGGGGGGATCAGCTCCTGGCAGCTCTCTCCCCACTTCTATCTTTTTGTCCAGGGCCCTGTGCCCCCCTGAGCCTGGAGAATGAGCACTTCACTGTACCCGGGAGGCGGCCGCTCCTTTGGTGTTGGGGTGTGACTCCCTGAAGGGACGGGGCTGGGACCGAGTGCTGGGGTCCCTGCCACCCAGGTGTGCTTGATCACGGCTTCCTCAGGTGGACCAGAGCGTGTTTCCTTACAGGATCTTTAACATCAGCAGTGGGAAGCAGAAGAAGCTGTTCAAAGGGTCACAAGGGGAGGACGGCACTCTGATCAAGGTAAGGCCTTGCCCGGGCGGATGGGCTCTGGGCCACAGAAAGGGAGCACTAGGGTACCAGGTGGAAAGGGGCTGGGGCTTCCCTTGTCCTCTGCCAGCTGTGTGTCCCACTCTTCAGGTGCAGACAGACCCCTCAGGGATCTACATCGCCACCAGTTGTTCTGACAAGAACCTCTCCATTTTTGACTTCTCCTCAGGCGAGTGCGTGGCCACCATGTTTGGCCACTCAGGTGAGCGTTGCCCCGGTCTTCTTGTGCTGGAAATCTGCTCTTTCTGCCTTTAGTTCCTTGGGATCTCGCAGAGCTGCCTGCCCCTCCCTTCCATCCAACATCCACCTGCACTGTTGGGACAGAAGCTTGGCCAGGACTTCAGGGTGGCTCACAGGCCATATTCTTTGTTCCTCACAGAGATTGTCACTGGCATGAAGTTTAGCAATGACTGCAAACATCTCATCTCGGTGTCAGGGGACAGGTGAGTAGAAGCCAGCTTCCCTGAGACAGATTTTTCCCTCTGTTACGCATACCCTGCCCCTTCCACTCTCTTCACATCAGGGGTGTCTCTGGGAAGTAGGGCTGAGCAGGGGTGCTGGGCCTGACATGGCACTAGAGGGTGGCTCTGGGCCTCCTGCCAGCTCACAGAGAAGGGGAGCGAGTGGGGCTCCAGCCCTGAGTCCTACCTCACCTCTCCCCCACCGACTTCTTGGCTCTACCTAGCTGTATATTTGTGTGGCGCCTGAGCTCGGAGATGACCATCAGCATGAGGCAGCGTCTGGCTGAGCTGCGGCAGCGTCAGCGAGGGGGCAAGCAGCCAGGACCGTCTTCTCCCCAGAGGGCTGCAGGACCCAACCGGTGAGAACAGAGTGTGGATATGGGTTAGCGGCGGGTGGGCATCCGGACTGTTCTCTGTCTCGGTGCTCCTCCTTTTTGCTCTGGACCTGCCTTTCACCCGTACCTCCTGACTCCTGGATCCCCCAACACCTGTTTCGTACCTGAAGACCCCCAAACACTGGCTTCTTCCTGCACCAAATCTCTTCTTCCTGTGACCTTCCTTGTTTTGGACTCAGGCACGAGGCCCCATCGATGCTGTCTCCTGGACCAGCTCTGTCATCAGACAGTGACAAGGAGGGAGAAGATGAGGGCACCGAAGAAGAAGAACTTCCAGCTCTGCCCATCCTTGCCAAGGGTACCAGGAAGGAGCCAGGTGTGTGGAAGGCTGGAGCGGGGGCAGACAGGTAGCAGTTGGCACAGTGGCTAGATGTGCCCCTTCTGGGATGGGGGTTGGGAGCAGGGAGAGCCGAGGAGGCCAGAGCATCGCTGTGGCCGCACAGGTACGGGCTGGTGCGGGGCTGGGGCTCTGGGTGGGTGGGTGGGTGGGCAGCAGACGCTCTCTCTGACTGCCTGTCTCTAACCTCAGTGCCCGGCCCGGCCCTGCCCCGAAGCCTGTCCCACTGGGAGATGAGTCGGGTGAGTTACCATCATTAAAAATGCCCTTCCAAGGTTCCAAGGGGTGGAGGGTGGTGAAAGCAGGGCTCTCTGGGCCTGCCCAGGTGCTGCACCCCTTGTGTCCCAGGAAGGGCCTCGTGGGAGAGTTTGAGCAGCTCGGCTGATCCCAGCTTGGGGATGATGAAGCCCAGAGGTCTCCTTCCTGCAGGCCAGGTGGGGTGGCCTGTAAGGTCTAGTCACTAGTAGAAGAAGTGCTCCACTAGTTCAGCTTCCTGGGGGCCTGGGGGGAAGTGTAAACAAAGAGCAGGTTGAAGTGGGGAGTAGACAAGGGGTGATGAGCCAAAGAGTTAGAGCTGAAGTTCAAGGGGCACCTGGGCGGCCCAGTTGGTTAAGCGACTCTTGGTTTCAACTTAGATCATGATTTCAGTGTCGTGGAATCGAGCCTCGAGGGCCCCCACGTTGGGCCCGACTTAGGGCTCACGCTGAGAGGAGAGTTTTCTTGTCCCTCTCCCTCCCCTTCTGCACCCCCCACCTTGTGTCCATGTGCCTGTGTGCAGTAGCTCGCTCTCTCTAATAAATAAGTAATGTTAAAAAAAAAAAAAAAAGAACTGAAGTTCAAGAACATCAAAGGTTCAAAGAGTAGGCACCTGGAGGAACTGTAGTTCTAAAGACTCCAGGTTAGGAGGTAAGCTCGGAGATTCCGGAGCTGCTACTTAGAGGGACAGGGCCCTGAGAGGACCAGTAACTGGGTCAAGGTCAAGGCTTTCTGAGCCAGCCCCACGGCAGCCCTGCCCTCAGTCGTGCTACCTCAAGACTTGAGGTGGCAGCACCTTCGCTGTCAGTAGCAGCTCCCTGGAACGATGGTGGTGTGGTACCTCTAGGGCCTTCTGACCAGGCCAGGGGCTCAGGGCCGGACCATTGGGTTGGTCCTTGGTGCTCTGAACGGACCTGCAGCTGACCTCAGAGTAAGGGACCTTTTAGAGATGACGAGCTCCGAGGTGTCCGTGAGACCAGGCGAAGGCTGGGAGGTCTCAGACAGGATGTAGGGTGAAGCTAAGAGCATGAGTTCTGGAGCCAGCCCACTCGAGTCGTAACCTGAAGGCAGGCTGCTCGCTGTCCACGGGACTCGATTAGTCATTCATGCCCACTGTGCTTCAGTTTTCCCATCTGTAAAAACGGGGATAATAATAATACCTCCTTCCTAGGGTTGCTGTGGGGATGAAGGGAGTGCATACGTGTACATAAAATGTGTGGCACAAGTGATATGGGTGCTTGCTGACGTCGCTGTCCGGCGGTCGTGACCCCCTCCCCAATCCCTGCCTCCCACCAGGCACAGGAGACGGTGGAGTTTCTGGCCCCAGCCCCCGCAGCCAACCAAGGACCCAGAAGAAGGGGCCGCTGGGCCCAGCCAGGTGTGGAGCTGAGCGTCCACTCCATGCTGGACCTGCGGCAGCTAGAGACGCTGGCCCCGAGCCCTCGCGGTGCTAGCCAAGACTTGCTGGCCGGGACCCCATCCTGCCCTGGGAAGCATGGTCAGCAGGTCCCTGAGACCTCACGTGCTAGCCAGGTGAGCCAGCTTTCTCCCAGCCACCTGGAGATCTCCAAGCAGCCGTAGCCAGCCTTATGCCAACCCCTGGGGCCTGAGCACTGGGCCAGCTGAGCCTGCCCTGCCCCCGTGGCACATGGGTAACCGCGACTGCAGAGGGTCAAGCTGGCTGAGCGGTATGGTCTCGTGGCTGGGGTGGTGGTACCCTGTGTCCTGGGCCAGGTTTCTTAAAGGGCTCCTGATATCAGGTGGTGGCTGGAGGTTGGCAGCCCGGAGTATGGCAGAATATAGTCATTCCAGAAACTCAAGAACATTAGCTGGAGTTCTCCTCGGAGTTGGAATATTCAGCGTCCCCCCAGAACTGACGCCCACCAGATCCTTGCCCACCTCCGCCTCTTTTCCCAGACCCTCTCTCCCACCAGCGACCTCAGTAATGCCCCTTTGTGTGTTCCCAGAACGAAAAGCCCCCTCGGCCTCAGGCTTCCCAACCCTGTTCCTGTCCCCACCTTATTCGGTTATTGTCCCAAGAGGAAGGGGTCTTTGCCCAAGATCTGGAGCCTGCACCCATCGAAGATGGTATTGTCTACCCGGAGCCGAGTGACAGCCCCACCCTGGATACCAGGCAAGGGTCCTTCCCTCACTGGACCTCAGGGGCCGTGCCGTCTTCCTTTCCCAGCCTTCCCTTCCCTTCAGTTAGGGGAGAGCTGGCCCAGGTTCCTCAGGGCTTGCCCGCCCCTTCGCCCCTGCCTCATCCCCAGCTCCGCTCACAGGTCGGGGAGACGGAAGCCAGTGTCCCGGTGGGGCCGCTCACCCCTACTGACTGCCTCTTCCTCCCCCGGCTGGCCTTCCTGGCAGTGAGTTCCAGGTGCAGGCTCCAGCCCGAGGGACCCTGGGAAGAGCGTACCCGGGCAGCAGGGGCTCCGAGAAGCATAGTCCTGACAGCGCCTGCTCTGTGGATTACAGTAGCAGCTGCCTCTCCAGCCCCGAGCACCCCAACGAAGGTGAGGCTGCGGCTTCGAGGGAGGCCCGCGGACCGAGCGGGCGTGGAGGCTCTGGCGAGGGGCGGGTGCAGCATGGTGCTTCTCTCCCCTCCCCGCATCCAGACTCGGAGAGCACGGAGCCCCTGAGTGTGGATGGCATTTCCTCAGACCTTGAAGAGCCAGCCGAGGGCGACGAGGAAGAGGAGGAAGAAGAGGGAGGCACTGGCCCCTATGGGCTGCAGGAAGGCAGTCCTCATACCCCCGACCAGGAGCACTTTCTCAAACAGCACTTTGAGACTCTGGCCCATGGGGCTGCTCCAGGTGTGGTCAGAGGGCCGGCATGTGGTCACTGTCATCTGCCCTCCTTCCCTCCTTGCCTGGCGGAGAGGGAGAGGCCGAGGGCAGGCCATGCCCCGGGGTTACCATCGGTGGGGGGGGGCGGAATCCGGGGTGAGGGCTGGCTTCAGGTCATGATTTCTGTCACCCTGGTAGGGGCCCCAGTCCGGGTACCAGAGAGGACAGAGTCTCGGAGCATCTCTTCACGATTCCTGTTGCAAGTGCAGACCCCCCCACTCAGGTACCTCTCCCCGCAGCAGCTCTCACTCTCCTACAAGGAGCCGTGGCTCGCTCGACCTCCCAGCGCTCCCCAGTGGGCTTGTCCTGCCCCCGAGGTGGCAGGCCGCTCTCCTCCCTCCAAGGCCTCCGTCTTCCTCCCAGGTTTGGGGATGACCGGCCTGCTGGCTTCGTGCCTGCCCTTCTGGCCCAGAGCTTCTGGTGCTGAGAGAGCTTCTCCCCATCCTGGCGGGGAGGACTGCTAAGGCTTCCCTGGGCCTTCCCCCCCATTTCCTCCCTGCAGGGAACCGTCTCCATCCTCCTCAAGCCTGGTGCCCACGGCCAGAGCAGCCCAGACGCGGGTGGCCTCCGGTGAGCCCCTGAGAGGCAGCAGTGCCAGCCCTCCGGGAGCGCCCCCGGAGGCACAGCCCTCCCCTGGAAGCGCCGGCCCCCAGCAGCCAGTCCCTGTGCTTTTGCCGCGACGCCGTCTCAACCCTGACAGCAGCTGGGCCCCCAAGAGAGTGGCTGCAGCCAGCACCTTAGGTGGCCTCCAGAAGGCCCAGTCTGCGCAGAGTCTGGTGCCGCAGGGTGAGGAGCCTGGGCGGCCGAGTCCAGGGGGCGGGGAGCGTGGTGCGCGTGCGCACGCTAGAGGAAGGCCGCCTGATTCAGTTCTGAGCCTTAACGCCTGGAAGCCTCCCTCGCCACCTGACCCGTGTCTGTCCGCCTTCTCTGCAGATGAGGCCCCTCCACCGGGCCCATTGCTGTCACGGGAGACGGAGGCCCAG
Source organism: Nasua narica (assembly GCA_028533885.1). Taxonomy (NCBI): domain Eukaryota; kingdom Metazoa; phylum Chordata; class Mammalia; order Carnivora; family Procyonidae; genus Nasua; species Nasua narica. The sequence goes on along the minus strand of CM052797.1, from coordinate 51,689,616 downwards.
GAGGGCCTGCGCTCCCTGCCGCATGCCGATGGCCGTCTGTCTCGGCCCCAGTCCTACCAGAATCCCACCACCAGCTCCATGGCCAAGATTTCCCGCAGCGTGTCCGTTGGGGAGAATTTGGGCCTGGCGGCCGAACCTCAGGCTCCTGCTCCCATTCGAGTCTCACCGCTCAGCAAGCTAGCCCTGCCCAGCCGGGCTCACCTGGTCCTGGACATCCCAAAGCCACTGCCTGATCGTCCTACCCTGGCCACGTTCTCACCCGTCACCAAGGGCAGGGCCCCTGGTGAGGCAGAACAGCCTGGCTCCCCAGTGGGCCTAGCAAAGGCTCACAGTACATCTGAGAGGCGGGCCTGTTTGGGGGAGGGTGGCCCTCCCAAGCCCAGGACAGAGTGCCAGGCTCAGCCTCGGCCCAACAGCCCCTGTGCCCACCAGCTGCCGGTCAGCAGCCTCCTCCGAGACCCTGAGGACTTGCAGCCCCCATCCCCCGAGAAGACTCCCAGCGCCATGGAATGCACCAGGCCAGGGGCAGCCCTGAGCCAGGACTCAGGTGTGCACAGCTCCCCAGCTCTCATCTCCCGCCCCATCCTCTTTCTTCTGTGTCTGTTGTCTGCTCTCTGGCTCCATCCCATTTCTGTGCGTCTAGCCTCTGGCGTTTTCGTCCTGTCTCTGCTCCTCTCGGTCTGTAAGTCACACCCGATGGTGAGACACTTCTGCCAATCCTCACGACCTCCTTGTGACCCACTTGCCCCTTCACCGTCTTCTGGCTTCTTGAGCTGGGGCTGGCCCTCCCCTCCGGACCCTGTTTTCTGTGTGGTGTTGGGGGGGGCGGTGTTGGGAGGGAAGGAGGCGAGGCGAGGGCAAGCAGAGGGGGTGTGATCCTGCGGTAGGCCTCTCCTGCTCCCAGAGGCCCCTGGGTGGGCAGGGCAGCTTTGCCCGGCCCCACTGAGCTGTACGTGTCCCTCCCAGGACCCGGGGTGAGCCTGGAGGAGTGTGAACAGCTCGTGGCAGAGCTCCAAGGCAATGTGCGTCAGGCCGTGCGGCTCTACCACTTGGTACGTGCTGGGCGCCCACCGTGGGGGAGCTGGCGGCGAGTCAGCAGCGCCAGCCGAGTGTCCAGAACAACGATGAGGCTCTGCCACTGTCGGGCAGTCGGGGCAAGCAAGAACATCTGGGGCAGAGTAGGCGAGGGGCTTAGAGGCCAGGCCAGGCCTCTTGAACCGAGCACCTACTGATCCTCTCCGTCTAGGGACTTCCTCAGACCGGAGGGGGAGGGGTGGACAGACCTGTGTCCTAGTTTGCCTGGGACCTGGTTTGTCCTAGGACCATCCCACCTTATGCCTATTGTCCCTGCGTAATTATGAACAGTAGCCCTTTGGCCACCCTAGACATAGCGGATAGTCCAGGAGGGCCTTCTCTGGGGGCAGGTGAGGCCCAGGTGGGCCCCCCCCTTTATATATCCACTGACAGGATGTCCGTCCACTGTCCCTCCGACTCCCTTCCCGGCTCTTGCTGCAGGTGGCTGGCTGCAAGACGCCCTCAGCGGAGCAAAGTCGCATCACCCAGCTCCTCAGAAGCACCTTCTCCTCAGTGCGGCAGGAGCTCGAGGCCCTGGCCGGGGCAGTGTTGTGCAGCCCGGGCGGGAGCCCCGGGGCCGTGGGGGCCGAGCAGACACAGGCCCTCCTAGAGCAATACTCAGAGCTGCTGCTTCGGGCGGTGGAGCGGCGCATGGAACGCAGACTCTAGTTCCAGAACCCCGTTCCAAGTGAATGCTCCCCCTGTTCCAAAACTGTAGCCCCTGCTCCACTCTCCAAACCCTGGAGGGGATGCTTGGAGTGGATAGCAGGGGTCAGTGCTCGGAGGGGAAGCAGCTCTCCCAGCTACTCCTCACGGGGCCCCCGTATTTATTAATTTATTTCCCTGACCGTTGCCTCACTTTCTTGGAACTCCTGCCTCCACAGCCCCTTCGGTGGCTCACGCAGGGTATAGGTCTTGGATCTCCGTCATCTTGGTGCTGTGAGAAGTTGGAGGGCAGCCTGCCCCATCCGGGGGAAGTTGGGGAAGGCTGGCCCTCTCTTCTTAGAAGCCATTTGAAATTACTGCAGGGATCAGCTCCCTGGGGGAGCACACACAGGGTATTCGGTGGGGTGGGAGTGAGAGGCCGTGTGGTATCAGAGCCCTTCAGCCAACCGCGGGAGCTCCACCTCTACCTCCGCTTCCTCTCCCACACCAGCCGCACTCCCCTGGCTGCCAGAGCGGGGGCTCTTTTCCCCAGGTCCTGGCAGTTCCCAAAGGCAAAGCCCTCTAGCCCTCCAGGCATTCCCAGCCATCAGCAGGCTGGAGTTGGTATCAAGGCCTGAGCCCCCCACATTCCACTCCCATTCCCCCCTCTTAAGAGAGCCCTAGCATCCTCTCTCTCCCTGTGCCCCCCTTTCTCTCCTGGCCAGAACTTGTGGAGACAGCTGTGGGATGTTGCTGCAGGACAGTAAAGCCCTCCGCTGGGCAAACAGAGCCCTGGCCTCCTTTCCCAGCCCCTTGTTCTTCCCTGTCTTCCCGACTCTGATCCCCAGGAGGCTGCTAGACCCAGAGGCCACCTTCTCCTTGCATCCTGAGTGATGCCGGTTTACAGGGCACGAGCCCACCTTCTAGGGACCTTGACCACAGACTGAGTAAACACACACACACACACACACACACACACACACAGTTGAGTGTTCATCGCTAGAGTACTTGGCTGGCTGACGTGGGCCTGGTTTCCCTTCATGTACTGCTCCTGCTTTACCACCCTGGCTCATGTGGAACCATCAGGGAGCGTGAAAAGGACTGGAACACACTAACCCAAATTCTGGATTCTTGGGTGTCCACAACCTAGCCATTTTGAGGTGGCTCGTAGGTTTCCGGTTTGGGTGGAAGGCAGTGCTGGGCACCCAGGACGCCCCGGGTACTGGAAGTTGAGGGGAGGCGGAGGCACGTGGGACTGCAGAAGAGGCCAAGAGACACGCCGGAAAGATGGTAGGTGGGACGGGTAAGTGCTAGAGGGGAGGGGGTAGATTAGAATCAGAAGGGCAGCTGTTAGGGGAAGGATATAGGGCAGAGCGGGCAGGTAGGGTAGGACCAAGTAGTGAGGCGGTTGTGAGGAGTTGGGGCAAAGAACACGTGTCTCTGGGCCCTACTGCTTCCCTCTGCCTCAGGTAAGTCAGCATAGCTTTCCTGAAGATTCAGGTCAGGAAAACCTATTCTCCCATGGAGAGACCATGGGATCCTGCTGGTTCTAAGGCAGAAACTTAGAAACTGGTTTCCATAGAGCGCTCAGCTCCTGTTTGCAGCGGCAGCGCACCAGAACAGATGAAGCCCATCCCCCGTCTTCCGTACTACCACCACCTGCACCAGCAAACTGTAAAGAACCCGGAGCTGAGGGTAGACCCGGCAGGGCTGCAGCTGCCCTTGGGTTTAAAAGTCTATCCACTCCCCCTACCGGCACACTAGCCACAGCCCAGACCAAATATAGGGCTCAGGCCTGGCCCTCTGGCCTGGGTTCCTCTCGATCCTCAGCCAGCCAGCCCCTCGGAGGAGGGAGCTACACTCCCGCTAAGGTTTGTGAGAAGGTGGCTGCCCTTTCCCTACCCCGAGCCGAGCCTGGGGTGGGAGAAGGGGTCTTGCGGTCGGCCGGCGCCCATCCCCTTCTGCATGTCTGAGGCCACCGGCAACTGCCGCCCCCCACTCCTGACCAGATTTGCCCTGACCCAGTTTTGAACCCCCCACCCCTTTATTTATAACTTTTATACTTTATCCAGGCCCTGGCGCTTCCCTCTTCCCCAGGTCTCACGGGGCAGGGGCTGTTTTTAACTCGTCCGTTTGTATTGATGTATGAACTCGTCAATAAACACAATCATTTGTTAACTCCAGGAAGCCCGCGAGGGGGGGGGCGGTGGGCGGGAGAAGGCGTGGCTTCTCACCGGTGGTCGGTTAGAATTCCGACGCGGCGGGGGCGGGGCCTCAGCGGCTGGGGGCGGGGCCGGCGGGGCGGAGCCTCTGGGCGGAGTCTTAAGGGGCAGACGCCTGGCCTCGCGGCGGCGGCGGCAGCGTGATGGCGGAGGCGGCTTTGGACGCCGTGCGGAGGGAGTTACGAGAATTCCCGGCCGCCGCAAGGGGTGAGTGGGTTCGCGCAGAGGTTGCGGCGCCCTCGCGTCGACTGCCGGGCAGCCTCAGGACGCGGGCGGGACCTTGGGCATGCGGGGAACCGGGGCCTGGAGTTAGGAGCGCCCAGACCCTCCTGGGCCGCCGACACCACGGTTCCCCCTAGTTGGTGTCCTCGAGCGCAGGAGCCCGTGCACCTGACTCGTTGCTGGTCCCTCTGTTCACTCTTCTGTCCCACCCCTGCCCTCGCCCGCGTGCTGGTCCTCAGCTCCCCTGCTGCCGTGTCCTCGTGGTTTTCTGGGGTAATTCTTCGCTTTACTCCCAAGGCCCGGGCCAGTCTTCCCCCCGGTGTGTTTCTTACAGTCAGCCCGCTCTGAATCATGGGGCGGTCTGTTGTTGCTCTTGCTAGCTTTTCCAGTCGCAGTCCTAAGGTGGTCGGGGGCTCCCTTTTTGAATTCTTTGCTGGAGCGCTTTATTCTGGAACAGAGTTCTCTGAGCTGGTGCAGAGCTTTGGGAGAATTGTAGGCAGCTGTTCAAGTAATCATTGGCTCTTCCCTTGCTTGTTTTTTGTTTTTCTCTCTCCTTAATGCCCTCCCTCCCATTTCTGTTTTACCATTAATTAGCAACAGGTGCACGTGGTTTTAGAAAAAAACGGATTTATAATGTAAGCATTCCTCCCATTTTAGGCTCCAGTTTGCATCCTTCCAGAAATACCCAATTTGTATCCACACACACACACCCCTCCATAAATTTTCTTCTGTATACAAGTGGTAGCCTGCTAAACGCACTTTTCTGCACTAAGTATCCTGAAGATTGTCCCATATTCCTCTTCCTCAGTCTTCTTTACTCTTGTGTACTAGTGTGGTGGTTCACTGAATCAGCCTACTATTGATAGGCATTTAGGTCATTTGCAGTCTGTCTTTTCCCTAATGTTGCAACGAATATTTTGAGCCCCTCAGTACTAAGCACCTCAATGTGTGAGACTCTGACCAAAGTGTTCAGGATACGTCACTGAATAAAACAAATTTCTGCCCTCACGGACCTTACATTCCAGGTGAGGAGACAATCCTAGACACACTAAATGAGTTAATTATACGGTAGAAGAGATAGATTAGAAGATAAGTGTGGGAAAGAAAGTAAAGCACAATAAGAGGTCTCAGGCCAGGTATGGAGTGGGGGGCAGGTTCCAAGTTTAAATAAGATAGTCATGGTAGGTAAGCCTTGATAGAGCGACTTTGGAGCACAGGCTTGAAGAAGGAAGGGAAGGGAGTCAGCTGCTCAGACCTCCGAGAGAAGGGTCTTGCACGTAGAGGGCCGATACCCTGAGGTGGGAGTGTGCCTGGTGTGTTCACAGAACAGTGAAAGACCAGTGTGTAGTAGGGGCGCCTGGGTGGCTTAGTCGTTTGGCTCAGGTCATGATCCCAGCGTTCTGGGATCAAGCCCCACATCAGGCTCCTTGCTCAGCGGGAAGCCTGCTTCTCCCTCTCCCCATTCCCCCTGCTTGTGTTCCCTCGCTAGCTGTGTCTCTCTCTGTCAAATATAAATCTTAAAAAAAAAAAAAAAAATGTGGCTCGAGCAGGCTTTCCGCATATGTGCGAGTATTTTTGTTGGTTAAATTTCTAGCAGAAGAATTGTTAGGCCAAAGGAATTGTTTGGATTCCTTTTGAAATTCTCTCACATCGAAGCCTCAGCGGGGAGCAGTAGCCATTCTCTACAGGAAGTCCTTTGACTGGAGGTAGTAAGACTGAAATAATTGCAGAAAATACAAAGTTTAAAAAAATTGGCAGTTTCTACATATTTTAAGAATCTCAGAACAATAGGGAGATTTACAGAGCCCTCCAAATCGCCTTCCCAACGTGACTGCTTTGATGGCCTGTCTAAATGGAAAGGCCCTTGGCCAGTCCCCCCTTATCCCCTGCTGCTCCCCTTGCTCCTTTTTCTGATTGGCAGGTTCTATCTTACCTCTCTAGAAGGTGAAGCAAACGCATGTGCCAGCTCCTTTTTCAGTTTTCTTAGGCCTGCCGGGATCTTCCCACTCAGTTCCAATTTTTGATCTAAAGACAGTTACTTTCCACCTGTAAAGCAAAGATGACTTTGCTTTGGTGTGGAGGCCGACATGAGAGATAGGGCATGACCTCAGAGATGAAAATTAGTGCAGTGGCTGCCAACTGGGGCAAAGACATTCAGGCTAGATCTCACGGATGAAACTAAGAAGCCAGGTCCCGTGTGGCCTTTATAGAAGCCAGGAAAAAGGCGTTCCAGTCTGAGTGAGCAGCAGGAACGAAGTTTGGCTGCATCTGAGAGTGTGGTAAGGGGCCGGCACCAGACAGGAAGAAACCAGACAGGAAAAGTAGGTTGGGCCTCATCATGTATCACCTTGAACATGTGCCAGGGCGGACTATAATTTATAAACCATCAAAGGATTTTTTTTTTTTTAATGAGGGGTATGACAAGATGAGATTGTATTTTAGGAAGATGACTGGGCCGGGGTGAGGGACGCTTTGAGAGGCAGTGGGACTAAGCCAAGGGAACCCAGTAGGCTGAGTGCAGCAGCAGCCAGCCAGGAGATGTTGGGGAGACTGTTTCAACCACTAAGCCAACATTTGCTGAGCACCTGCTGTGTGTTAGGGACCATTCTAGGACCTGGGGATACACCAGTGAATGAGACTTGGATCCCTGCCCTTGTGGAGCGTACGGTCTTTTCTAGCAAGAGAGACCAATAAACAGTTTTGCTAAGGGAGGTACGTAGTGCCTCATGTGATGGACGAAAGGGAAAGAAGAAAAAGGAAAGGGTGTAGGATTGTTGGGGACAGGTTCCAATTTAAAAGGGTCACCAGGGAAGGAAGCCTCCCTGAAGTGACATTTGAGGACCCAAGGAGGTAGTCTGAACATAGATAGCAGCAGAGGGGAGGAGGGGGCATCAGTAGATCTTCGGGACCATCCGTAGGGTTACCAGAGTGAGGGAGAAGGAAGAGCTGAGAAGAGCAGACCTGTGAGAGGTGAGACAGGGCCACTAGAGACATCTGCGCAGGTGGCGTCCAGCTCGCCCTGCATAAATGCCCAAGAGAGCATAGGGTGTCCGGGGGCGGTGATGCCATTGGGTAAGACCGGAAACACAGTTCAGCCCTTACTCTTCCTCTTAGGGTTTTGTGGGGCAGCCTACCTCCCCAGTTGGGTTGTAATCTTCTTGCGATGACAATAGGATCCTCCCTTGATACCGCCACACAGGCCAAACCAAGCACTGAGTACCTTCTAGGTGCTCAGTGAGTATCACCATGGGGAGGGTGCTTTCCAGAGTCTCAACTCGCCTGCACCAGCCCGTGGCCTCGGGGCCTCAGCTCTGTTCATTCTGGAGCTCCCTGCGCGCCTGAGACGGCTGCCTGGCCTCCTGGCCGCCGGGACTTGCGCGCTGCGGAGCGGGAAAGCTGCCGCGGGGTCACGGTACGGGCGGGACCGTGGTCTCGAGGACTTGGTCTCGAGGACTTGGTCTCGAGGACTTGGTCTCGAGGACTTGGTCTCGAGGACTTGGTCTCGAGGACTTGGTCTCGAGGACTTGGTCTCGAGGACTTGGTCTCGAGGACTTGGTCTCGAGGACTTGGTCTCGAGGACTTGGTCTCGAGGACTTGGTCTCGAGGAGGCTTCGGGTTTGGGGCTGAGCAGCAGCCTCTGGCCCCGTGGACTCCTAGGGCCCATCTTGGTGTGTTGGTGGGTGCTTCACACTTCCTCCCTTAAAGTCCTCTCATTCTTCAGTTCCTGGTTGTCCAGGGTCCTTTCGTCATCAGCGGGCATTATCCAGCGGTGACAGTGTGTCCCGCAGAGGGAGGGGCAGCAACTGGGTGCTGTCGGCTTCAGCCCCCCCTTCTCTCAGAGCTCAGTGTGCCTCCTGCTGTGCCCTACCTGGACGAGCCCCCCGCTCCGCTCCACTTCTACCGAGACTGGGTCTGCCCCAACAGGCCGTGCATCATCCGTAACGGCCTGCAGCACTGGCCTGCTCTGCGGAAGTGGTCCTTCCCCTATCTCAGGTGGGGGCTGCCCCGGGGGGTGGGGTCGTACTTGGTGGTATCTGGGTGCGGGCTGAAAGTCCTCTCCTCCAGAGCCGCAGTGGGCTCCACAGAGGTGAGCGTGTCCGTGACCCCCGATGGCTACGCCGATGCCGTCCGAGGGGACCGCTTCGTGATGCCCGCCGAGCGCCGCCTGCCCCTGAGCCGCGTGCTGGATGTGCTAGAGGGCCAGGCCCGGCACCCGGGGGTCCTCTACGTGCAGAAGCAGTGCTCCAACCTGCCCACTGAGCTGCCCCAGCTGCTGCCCGATCTCGAGTCCCATGTGCCCTGGGCCTCCGAGGCACTGGGTGAGTGAAGATGTTGGCCGGCAGGGAAGAAATGGGGCGGAAGGAGTCAGCTGTGCCTGCGGCCTCTCCCTTGGGTGATGACTTGGCCCACACATTTGGCCCCTCAGGGTCAGGTTCTGTGCACTATACACTCAAGTCTTCAGGCTGTGACTTTGAACTGAACGACTGAACATGGCTCTCCTCCTTTGTACCCCAGGGGAGGAGGCCCGTCCTGGAGCTCACCCTCCTCTGTTTTCTCCCTGTGAGCCTCTGGTTCCCCCCCCCCCCCCCCCCCCCCGGCTCTGGGCCAGCATTACTGTAAGGTGGTTATTCCCAGCCTGGCCTTGGACTTGGAGGACGGCCCCGCCTAACTTGCTGCCTCACCTCCGACCTACAGGAAAGATGCCCGATGCTGTGAACTTCTGGCTGGGGGAGGCTGCTGCAGTGACATCTTGTAGGTGTCAAAGGAATACAGAGGTGGGGGAGGAGGGAAGAGGAGGCCACGAATGGAAGGTTGGGTCTAGATGGAAATTAGCTATTCTCCAGGATTTCTTCTGGAATTCTGGGTTTTAGACACGACAGCGGGCCTCCCGATAGCTCAGACTGGGGAAGATCCCATGGCACTGGGGGTGGAGGGCACAGTTTCTTCTAGGTCTCTAGAAAGCTCGCCAAAGGCCAGCTAGGTCAGGGGTGAACTCAGGAGAATCCTATTTGCTTGAATTCCCTTCTTGGTAGAGATGAGCCCAGGTGAGCATCAAGTCCCTTGGGCAGAGATCTGAAATGCCAGATGCTTGCCCCCAGCTCCTCAGCCTCCCCTTGAGCCTTCCTTGTGCTCTTCTCTTGTACCATCTGTCCATCTGTCTTGGGTGCAGGGCCCTGAATGTGATGATTTGTCCCCTCCGGTGTCCTGTCCCTCATAACCCTGCCCACGGGGCCTCCTTTGTACCGGCAGTACATAAGGACCACTACGAGAACCTCTACTGTGTGGTCTCGGGGGAGAAACGCTTCCTGCTGCACCCACCCAGCGACCGGCCCTTCATCCCCTATGGTATGGGACTCCGCCTGCAGGGGCCAGAGAGCAAGGGGCAGGGGGAGGCCAGCGAGGGCCCGGGCGGGCTGCGCGCCGGGCCTGAGGTGTGGATGCGGCATTGCCGTGACACTCAGGGAGCAAGTGGGAGGAACTGAGAAGCCACAGGCCATTTCAGTGTCCCCACACCTTTCTCTGGTTTCAGAGCTGTATACACCGGCAACCTACCAGCTAACTGAAGAGGGCTCCTTTGAGATGGTGGACGAGGAGGCCATGGCGAAGGTGTCTGCCTTGTTCCTGGGCCCTGGCGAGAGGGAAGGGTCAGAGCCTGGTCTCTGCGGAGCAGGCGCAAGGGACCTGGGGAGGTGGCACCTGCTTCCGAAAGATCCCTAAGTTGGGGCTCTCCCGGTGCCGAACAGGGCCAGGCTCGTGGGCTTTACCTTCGGAGGGACACAGCTGCAGGGCCTGGGGGCTTTGGGCCTGCTCCCCGGCATCCACTGTGTCCCCAGGTACCCTGGATCCCACTGGACCCGCTGGCTCCAGATCTGGCCCGGTACCCCAGTTACAGTCAGGCCCGGGCCCTTCACTGCACGGTGCGGGCCGGAGAGATGCTCTACCTGCCGGCCCTGTGGTTCCACCACGTGCAGCAGTCCCACGGCTGCATTGCGGGTGAGAAGCTGGCCCAGCGGGGACGCTCGGGGTGGGGTGGGGAGGCGGTAGGTTGGAGGGGGACCTTCGTGCTCAGGTGTCCGTTCTCTCCACAGTGAACTACTGGTACGACATGGAGTATGATCTCAAGTACAGTTACTTCCAGCTGCTTGACTCCCTTACTAAGGCCTCGGGCCTCGACTGACGGAGCCTGTGACAGCTGGGGAGAAGGTCGTGTCAGTCCCCGGCCAGGTCACCTCCAGAGGCAGCCCGGAGTCAGAGTGTGCTGGCTGCTGGCCCAGCTCGGCTTGGGATTAGAGATGGAGGACTTAGGGAGGTGACCTGGAGGTCCGGGAGGTGCCAGACAGGTCTGGGTGTGGGCTCCCAGGAAGTTGCCACACGGGCGAGGCGGCAGCCTGTCCCGGGGGAGGCGTGGGGCTCAGGCGCGGCGCCGCCTCTCACCGGCACCATGGCCTTGGGCAGCCGGCCGCCTTGGAGCACGGGTGTCCTGTCAGAGAAAAGGCTGCTTCCTCCCCCAGGGGGTATTGGGAGAGGGAGCCTTAAGGACCATAAGGGCCGGCACGGAGGGAAATGCACAATAAAAGATGACCGTGATTTACGTGTGCCCAGACTCCCTCTCGGAGGTGCCTTCTGTGGTCTGGTGAGGGCTGGAAGGTTCGGGTAAACATTCCAGGGTTACTCTGATGGTGGCCGAGGGCCGGGTCTAGACCGGAGCCCGAGGAGCTCTCTGTTGCCAAGATCCCTCTATCTGTGACAGTCATCGAGCCTCTCCCAGGGCCAGCGGACTCACCGACCCGGCCCGGGAAGCTGTGCTGAGCTTCGCTCTGGCCTTGTCGGCTGTCCTCTGGGTCCAGGGCAGCTGCTGGGGTCTGGGGCCCCCAGGGGCATCCCTGCTTCTCGCACAACAAGGACAGGTAGGAGGGGACAGAAACCCCTGCCCCTTCCCTCCACAGGGGTCTCCGCACTCAGACTGCCTCCCTCCCTGCAACCACCCAGACCTGGAAGAACCCCCCTCCCCAGATGCCACCCGGAGCCTCATCGTCCCAGCCCCCCGGCTCCAGGGGCAGAGGCAGCCACGCGCAGCTTGGGAGGGCTGCTTCAGGGAACAGACCACACCCCTGCCGGGCTGTGACAGGCCCGGGGCACTCAGGTTGGCCAAGCGCTTCAGTCAGGACTGGGCATTCCTGTCCTACTGGCACCGGAGGTTGTGAAAGACCCTGCGATGGGACGAGGCTCTTCCACTTCTGTCCCGGGCCCACTCCCGGCTTTTAGGCATCAGTGCCCTTCTGGGCCCAGACACAAGAGCGGGGCTGGGGGGGTTGGTGCTGATGGCCATGGCTGGAGGGAGCGGGTCTTCATGGGTGGTAGGCCCCCGACACGGGGGTGTCTGGGCTCCGCGTAGGTTTAAGGTCCCTCGTTTTCCTTGGCAGGTGGCTTGTCCTGGAGTGGGCGTGAGGCTTGGGTGGAGGCAGTTGGGAGGGACCAGGGAGGAGCGTGGGGCCAGCTGCTACATCACTGGCTCTGGGTTAAAAAGCCAGCAGTCCTCGGTCCTGCGTCCACTGCCTGCCGTCCGTGGCCCTTGAGGACAGTCAGCCTCATGGCTCTGGTAAGACCTGCTGGGCCACTAGGCCCACACCCTGACCCTCGGTCCTCCTGGGCGCTGGTGAATACTATTTCTTTATTATTTCTTTTTTTTATTGTTTAAATATTTTGTGCTTTGAGAGAGAGTACATGTGTGGAGCAAGGGGGGTAGAAGGAGTCTCACGCTGACTCTCCCCTGAGCTCGGAGCCCGATTCGTGGGGCCCGACATGCGGGGGCCTGTGGCTGGTTCTCACCTGAGCCAGAATCAAGAGTCGGATGCTTAACCGACTGAGGCCCTCAGGTGCCCCCCAGCCTTAATGCTATTTCTTACTGGGAGCTGTGGGCGTCTCTAGGTGTGGAGATGGGAGTCTGCCAGTGTCGGATGAGGGCATCCTGCCCTGGAGATGGGCTCCAGGCAGAGTTCGCTGGCCTTGTGGGTTTGGGCCCTGAGAATTCGGGCTCCCGGAAGCAGCTGCTCCTAGGCTTGGTCCGTGGGGGCCCAGGGTGGACACTGACAGATGCGTTTCCCCAGCTCTGCCCTGGACTCCATCCTTCAGGACCCTTCGGAGGCCAAAAGGAATAGTCAGTACAGGCTTCCCTGGCACCATGGTTTATAGCCCCAGACCCACGTTCCTGGGTTTGGATGGACCCACCTGGGGGCCCCCTTTTGCTCAATCCTGTAGCCCCTGGAGGACTTGAAGACCTGTGGGTCGTGGGAGCCGCTACCTGCCGCTCCTACTCAAGCAGAGGGCTCATTTCCAGAAGTGATCCTGGAAAGCCAAGTCTGTGCTCTTCATTCCTGCTTCTCCAAATAGAGGGTTTGCTTAACTGGAGCTTGCCTCCGCTGAGCTGCTGGGTCAGGGGAGCGGCCCCGCCAGGGGGCCCAGCGCCAGGCTGGGTCTTAACATACTTCTTGCTCTCTCTGTGGAGAGAGCCACCCAAGGCCTGAATCTCTTGGCTGTTTAGCAGGGGTTAGGCAGGGCTGTGGGGTGGAAAGACTGAAGGGCACTATGGCAGGAACTGGAAGCAGGCGAGTGTGGGATTGAGAGCGTGAGTCGAGCCAGCCTGGTCCAAGCCTGGCCCCGGACCTCAGGCAAGTGACTAGCCTTCCCGTGCTTCTGTTTCCTTGTGGAGATGCTCGTAATAAGTAGTCCCTACACGCAGGGTGGTTGTGTGATTAAACAAATGAATGTACATGAAGCCCTTGGACCAGCACCGGCCCCGAGTGTTGTGTAAGTGTTGGCGGGCGGCAGCAGCTTCCATAGCCTTGCCATTCAGGGCTCCGATGGGGTGTGGGGCAGCCGTGTGGCTGGACAGGGCCAGTCCCTTTGGGTCACGATTAGTCCTGGAGGGGTCACTCCGGCCTCGTCTTTGCCCCTCGCCTCCGTCGGGCACAGCAGCCTGCAGCAAGCCTGTCCTCGCCCTCCTCTGCAGGCAAAGGTTCCTGGGATCTGCCTGCTCACCGTTCGTGTCCTGCAGGCCCACGGCCTGCCCTCGAGGGACCTAGGTGAGTGCTGGGCCCAGGGAGGACAGGGATTGTAGCTGGGTTCCCAGTGGGACAGGGCCAGTGGGAAGAGACTCCAGGGCTGGGCGTGCAGGGGTCCCGGAGAGCGTGCCAAGAGGAGGGCTGGGTCGAATGTCCGGTGGGGCCTCAGCCTCTGCTCCTCCTGCGTCCTGACCTAGCCCCATTCCACAGGGCTCTCGGCCTCCCGGGGCTGCAGGGATGGAAGGTCGTGGACTCTGGGCAGCTGGGCTGGGTCGGGCTGTTGGTCCTCCCCAGGCACTTGTTCCCCCTTCCCGCAGTGACCCCCTCTGACTGCTATGTGAGTCTGTGGCTGCCCACAGCCTGTAGCCACAGGCTTCAGACACGCACGGTCAAGAACAGCAGAAACCCCATCTGGAATCAGAGCTTTCGCTTTCGAATCCACAGCCAGCTCAAGGTAGGCCAGCTGTCAGCCGCTGTCCGGCCCCCTGTCCCTGCAGGCCCTCATTCGGCACGCTGACCCGCTCCCCTTCCTGCTCCGCTCCTCCTTCCCCTGCAGCTCCTCACTCTCTCCCCTTCCAGAATGTCTTGGAGCTGCAAGTCTTTGACCAGGACCTTCTGACCAGTGATGACCCCATGTTGTCAGTGCTATTCGACTTGGGGACTTTGCAGGCTGGAGACTTCCGCCGAGAGAGCTTCTCACTGAACCCTCAGGCAAGGCTGTGCACAGGGTAGCGGTGGGCCTTAGCCCTGCGAGAGGAGAGGCTTTGGAGGAGAGCCGGCCGCATGGGCCTCTTCTCCAGTGCATGGTCCAGCCTTCCCCGGCATCTCAGAGGCCACAGTCAGCCAGGAGCTGCTGTCCCTGAGGAACAGGCCTGTCTCCGACCCTCTTTCTTGGCCCTTAAGCCAAAAGCAGCTTTCTAGGAGCCCCCAGAGAAGGCGGACAGAGCTCTTCCCACCTTTGGGGCCCCAGGAGCCCCAGCTGGCGACTGCATTGAAACCTACACACATACTCCTCACCCTTTCTAACTTCTTTATTTCTCCAGGGCGAGGAGCGGCTAGAAGTTGAATTTCGGCTGCAGAGACTGTGAGTCAGGGGCGATGGGGTGATTCCTGGGTGGGAGTGTTTCCTTTGGGGAAGGACCGACCGAGCCCAGCACACCCAGAGCTGACACCCTTCCTGGGAGACCTCCAGTGACAGTGGGGGGATGTCCTGTCCTCTGTGACGGGTGAGAACCTGGAAAGCTGGGCTCACACTCAGGGTCACTGGGGGCTCTTTCCAGGACAGACTGTGCCGAGCGGCTCGTCAGCAATGGCATCCTGGTGGTGAGTCCGGAGCCCCTCTCTCATGCCCTCTTTCCTAGGCCTCAAGCTTGGGCTGTTACTGGGGAGTCGGGGGTTGAGCTAAGTTGGGGGGGGCGCTGTGGGATTTCAGTTCTTCAAGCACGTGTTTGTTGACTCAGGGCCAGTGTCATAAAGTGCTCAGGACCAAAACCAGGGTCCTGGGAGGGTGGGGGCCTCTAGCAGGGGAGGGGTGCGAGTCTGAGGGGCTTTCTTAATGACTCAGGCCCGGGAGCTCTCCTGCTTGCATGTTCGACTGGAGGAGGCAGGGGACCAGACGCGTAAGTCCCCAACCCACTAGGATAGCCCCCAGCCCTCCACCCTCGCCTTCCCCTTTCTATGGGGACCCTGGAAGGGACCTCTCGTTAGCCGCCCTCAGCTCTCACGGGCAGCAGTAAAGGTGACGGGCAAATCCATGCGTGGGCTCCCCAGGACTTGAGTGTGTCCCCTTAGTCCACAGAGGGGCTGTGGTGGGGGCTCTGTCACCCAGCCCGGGGCTGTGCAGTCTTCCCTCATAGTGCGGGGAGGGAAGCGGCCCTTAGGCTCCTTAGGCGAGACAGCCTTGGGCCTCTGTAGGCCAAGATCTTACTCGCAGCGTCTCTGCTCTGGTTCCTATTTCCAGAGTCCGAGGGCACAGTTCAGCTTGTGGTTCCTGGGTCCTGTGAGGGTCAACAGGAGGCCTCTGTGGGCGCCGGCCCCTTCTGCTTCCACTGCCCGGAGTGCTGGGAGCAGGAGCTGGAAATTCTTCTGCAGGTAGGGTGCGGCTCGCTCATGGGGGGCAGGGCCTGCAGGGTCTTCCTCCCTCCTTGCCTCTTGCTTCCTCCTAGCTGGCCCCGTGCCCCGTCCCCCGTCACACTCCGGCAGAACCAGGCAACCTGGGAAGAGGGTTGGGTGGACGTTGGCCTCCTACCCCTCTTCCTGCTGCTTTGTCACTCTCCGGGGGACAATGAAGGGTCCTTGCTGCAACCCAAGGGTCTTCTGAGGTCTTCTTTCATCCTCTATGCAGGGTGCCCCCCGAGAGCAACTGAAGGTGCCCCTAAGGGCCTTGCCCTCCGGCCGGGTGGTGAGGCTTGTCTTCCCTACATCCCAGGTACTTGATCACCCAGAGGAAGAATGCCAGGAACATGGGCTGGGCTGGGCCCTAGGCCTTGCGGGGCTGGCCTGCTTTGGTCGGAGCTGCGGTCTTTGGGCCAGGCTCGGGGGAGAGGGGGGTCCTCTGAGCAGCCCTGCCTTCAAGCCTCAGGCCTTGCCCCTGCGGAGATGACCGGAGGCCCAAGGGAGCATGGGGGACATCATAGGGTGTGACGGGCTGGGGTGAGAGGAACATGGTGGCCGGCTTTTGTGACTGGTGTTCCTGGTTTCCAGGAGCCCCTGATGAGGGTGGAGCTGAGAAAAGAAGAAGGGTGAGAGCCGGCCCGGGAGAGAGCGGGGGAACCTAAGCTTGAGACTGAGGCTGAGAGAGGGCAAGGGAGCTACCAGAGGAGAGAAATCGCGCTCCCCTTGGGTGGCAGCCATTGTGGTGGACCTTAGCTAACTTTGCTGAGACAAGAGGAGTTCCCCACCCGGGCCTTTCCTCACATGCCTGGAAAACTAGCTTCTCACCTCGAAGAGGTGGGAGCATTGTCTCTTCTGGAGTCGTTTTTGGGTGGGGGAGGGAGCAAAGCTCAGAGCAGGGGAGTAGATCTGCGGCGGGGGGGACCCACCCAGGGATTGCCATGCAACCTGGGACCCCCGCATTTCTAGCCCTGCAGATCCGCTTTGTTGCCCTCCCCGTGTTCCTGCCGGGGTCCGGGTTCACCCCCTCCCCTCACAGCCACACGCCGTGCGGTTCGGGCTAGGCCAGGGTGAGGGCTGGGCAGAGGGGTGGGAGTCGCCAGGGGTTTCTCCGGGGAGGCAGACCCAGCTTCCTCGTCTGTGACGAGGCCCGGAGCTGCTTGCTAGCCCCTGCCCTCCCCCCAGACCGAGGGAGCTGGCGGTGCGGCTGGGCTGCGGCCCCTGTGCTGAGGAGCAGGCCTTCCTGAGCAGAAGGAAGAGGCTGGTGGCCAGAGCGCTGCAGCAGGCCCTGCAGCTGGATGACGGCCTGCAGGAGGACGAGGTCTGTGGGCCGGGCTGCGCCGGGCAGGCAGGCACGGGCCTGGAGCCGAGGGCTTGTTTCTTCAGCAGAGCAGAGCTGTGCCCACCCCACGGGCCCGCCCCTGCGCTGCTTCCCTCTCACGCCGCAGAGCATCGCACCGGGCACCTGGCGCTCCACACTGCTTTCCTTCTCCTTGTTTCTCGATTCGCAGCCCATCCAGGTTCGGGGACTTAGGTCCAGTCTGCCTGATCAGTGGGACACGCAGCCTGAGGGCCGCCCGCGGGCCTGGGGCAACCCTGGAGGTTCACATCAGTCCCGGGCACCTCCGAACCAGCGGGAAGGGGGTGGCTGTGTGGGAGACTTTGGAGGTGGCCTCGGGGCTTCCAGAAAGTGGTTGCCAGACTCCTCAGGGGCTAGGGTTGAGGAGATGAGGCCTGGAACTTGTCCATTTTTCCTGCGGTTCTTAAAAACCAGATCAGCCCAGCCCTGAGGGGCTGCTTCTGATTAGATCCTCCTCAGCAGGCCTGACCAGAACGGATTCCAAGAGCCCTGATCAGCTCGTGACCGCCCTGGCTGTGCTCTCTTCCAGATCCCCGTGGTCGCTGTCATGGCCACCGGCGGCGGGATCCGGGCGATGGTGTCCCTCTATGGGCAGCTGGCTGGACTGAGGGAGCTGGGGCTCTTGGACTGCGTGTCCTACATCACAGGGGCCTCGGGCTCCACCTGGTGAGCTGGCGGCAGGGGCGGTGCAGGAGTCTGGGGGTGGCCGTGGCGAGGCTCTCGCAGGCCTCGTGGGTGCCTCTGGGCCAGTCGGGAGAGCTGGGAGAAAGGACGGGCCGGAGGGGCGTCCCGCTCAGCGAGACCGTTAGAAGGTGACTGCCAGACTGGGGGGGAGAGCCCACGGGGTGCGGCGATCCGCTGGGCTTTGGCTTTTCCCAGGGCTTTGGCCAACCTGTATGAGGACCCCGAATGGTCTCAGAAGGACCTGGCGGGGCCCACGGAGGCCCTGAAGACACAGGTGACCAAGAGCAAGCTGGGCGTGCTCGCCCCCAGCCAGCTGCAGCGGTACCGGCGGGAGCTGGCCGAGCGGGCCCGCCTGGGCCACCCGCCCTGCTTCACCAACCTGTGGGCCCTCATCAACGAGGCGCTGCTGCACGACGAGGTGCGGGGAGCGGCGTGGCCAGGGCGTGGTTGGGAGATGGGGAGCGGCCCCGGGCGGCAGGGGCGGCAAAGGTCCCGGGCCCCGGAAAGCCACAGCTTGAGGTTCAAATTCTCTCCGTCCACCAGCCCCATGACCGCACACTCTCGGACCAGCGGGAGGCCCTGAGTCGCGGCCAGAACCCTCTGCCCATCTACTGTGCCCTTAACACCAAGGAGAAGAACCTGACCACCTTTGAATTTGGAGGTGAGCAGCCCTGGAGCCGAGCGCGGCGGCCTCGTGGGACAGGGGGAGCCGGGCGTGTGTGCAGGAGACGGGCGTTACCGCCCCCCTTCGGGCCCAGGTCCCGTGCTTGCCAGAGACTCGTCCTACTGTCCCTCGGGCTCTGGGAGGGGGTCGGGTCCATGCTCAGGGTGCGGGGTCACCAGGCTGCCCCAGTGTGAAGCCTGTGGCGTTGGAGGGTGCTGGGGTTCTGAACCCCATGGTGAAGCTGTGTCGTCCCTCACAGAGTGGTGCGAGTTCTCCCCCTACGAGGTTGGCTTTCCCAAGTATGGCGCCTTCATCCCCTCCGAGCTCTTCGGCTCTGAGTTCTTCATGGGGCGCCTGACCAAGCGGCTTCCTGAGTCCCGGATCTGCTTCCTCGAAGGTGAGGGTGGGGGGTGGGGAGAAGGGGCCCGGGGCAGGTGGCAGGCCTCCACCTCTTGGCTCAGTCCCGGGGCCCTTTCCTGGTCTAGGATGGGTCGTGTTGTGATGGGGTGGGGGACTGGTCCCCTCATGTCCCCCTCGTGTCCCCCTCATGTCCCCTCTCTCAGGAATCTGGAGCAACCTATATGCAGCCAACCTCCAGGACAGCTTATACTGGGCTTCGGAGCCCAGCCAGTTCTGGGACCGCTGGGCACAGGATCAGGCCAGCCGGGGTAGGTGCCTGGGCTCCTTGGAAGGAGCTGGAGACGCAGCCGTTGGGGTACCTGGGGCATGGCAGGCTGGCCTTGGGGAGTCCATGGGGAGTCCACAGGAGCTGGGGTAAAAGCGCACGGGTCCCCACTTCCTAAAAGACGCTCCACTTTCCGCTTTCTTGACTGCGCAGACAAGGAACAGGTTCCTCTTCTGAAGATAGAAGAGCCTCCCACAGGGGCCGGCAGGATCGCGGAGTTTTTCACCGACCTTCTGACATGGCGCCCACTGGCCCAGGCCACCCACAATTTCCTGCGCGGCCTCCATTTCCATAAGGATTATTTCCATCATCCATACTTCTCCACCTGGAAAGGTATCGCTTCTCTCCCTGGCCCCCTGAGCCTTGGGTCCCTGATCCAGACACCGACACCCTCTGACCCCTGGGCTCTAGGCACCTTTGAGCTTAGTTCGCTGGGCTGCTTAGACCGGTGAGCCTTTTTCCTCTCCTTATACTTTGGGTCAGGGCCATTCTGGAGGGTCTCGGGAAGTGGGAGGGTGACTCTGGCAGGAGAGATCAGGGACCAGAGCACAGAGTCGGCTTCTGCCAGCAGCAAGGAGCTAGCATTAGGCTCGAGGGGTCCGGTGCCCTCAGCACCGATGACAGCCGCTTTCCCACCCCATCCCCCTAACCTTGCCAGCCACCAAACTGGATGGGCTCCCCAACCAGCTGACACCTGCAGAGCCCCACCTTTGTCTGCTGGATGTTGGCTACCTTATCAACACCAGTTTCCCACCCCTCCTGCGGCCCACACGGGATGTGGACCTCGTCCTGTCGCTGGATTACAACCTCGAAGGCGCCTTTCAGGTGGGTTGGGGGGCAGGCTTGGGAGGCTGTGGTGTGACCCCCGGGCCTGGCCTGACGTCCTGGCTCCTGCCTCAGGGACATCTACCTTAGAGTCCAGTATCTGGTCCGGCTTCCCTTAGGGATTGAGGAGGAGACACTATGTGAATGGCGTCCTATGAATTCTGGGTCCTGTGAATTTACCACCAATGGAAGAGTGACAGGGAGAGGTTTTTAAGTGTATTTTCTATCCAGGTCCCTCTGCTACCCCGCATTCGGTCCTAGACCTTGGGAACCCTGTGCTGGGAGTTTGTGTGTTGGTGCCGTGGAATTTCTGGCAGAACCTGGGGGTTGTTAGCAGCCCCTCGCAGTGGGGCTCAGCATTCGAGCACTCCCCCAAGTCCGGCCTGGCCCTGTGGGTCTGCCTGGGTTGGATTTGGCATCTGGGCGCCAAGTCCCAGGGTCTCGGCCGACTCCCTGTTCAGGTGGCCCGGGCCCCCCCCCTCTGACCCCCCCTTTTTCCTGCCGTGCAGCAGCTGCAGCTCCTGGGCCGGCTGTGCGGGGAGCAGGGCATCCCGTTCCCGCCCATCGCGCCCAGCCCTGAGGAGCAGCGGCAGCCTCGCGAGTGCCACTTGTTCCTGGACCCCGACTGCCCCGACGCCCCAGCGGTGCTGCACTTCCCTCTGGTGGACGACTCCTTCCGGGAGTACTCGGCCCCAGGTGAGCCCCCGGCCCCTTGACCTCCCCGCCTGGCCTTCGTGCCTCGGCCCGGGGGACCCCCAGCCTCAGCTCCACCCTCTCCCCAGGCATCCCACGGCCCCCCGCAGAGAAGGCGGCCGGGGAGGTGAACCTGTCTCCCTCCGACTCCCCCTACCACTACTCGAAGCTGACCTACAGCCCCGAGGACACGGACAAGCTGCTCCGCCTGACGCACTACAACATCTGCAACAACCGGGAGCGGCTGCTGGAGGCCCTGCGGGGCGCCGTGCTGCGGCGGCGACAGCGCCGGCGCCACCAGCCCCAGTGAGGGCGCAGGGGGTTGGGGCGCCGGACTCCCCCCTCCCCGTCAGACCCTCCTCACCCCGGGTTCCAGAGTCCCTGGGGCCTGGAGGGCCACTCCTGGCCCTCCGTGGGGCTTCGCCAGGCGATGTGCCTGGCACCACCCTGACGGGGGCCGCGCCACCAGCAGCCTGGCCCCCTACACGGGCCGGGGCTTGGGCGGCCTGGAAGGGCCGGGCCTGGTCTCAGGCTGGAGCTGGATCCCTCTTCGAGCAAGGAGAACGTCCCGAGGGCCTGCAGTCACCCACGGTAGACATGGGGGGACAACGGCTTGAGCCCAGAGCGGTACGGATCCTAGTGGTGTAACCCTTGAAGCCCTGGGCCCCTCTCGCTTGCTCCCTTGAATAACTGTACGGCGTGAAATAGAGCGGTTTATAGATCACGGAGGCTCGTACAAATGTGAGGTGGGAACAGGTGACCGATGGTGCCAGGCTCGTGGTTACACATAACAGGGACCGGCTTGACAAAGCTCTCCCCACGCCCCGTCCAGAGCTAGCGAGCAGGTGCGTCCACACTTCCCCTGAAGAGAAGGCCACGTCTGCCCTGCTGGGGGTCACCCTTTCCAAGCAGTGGGGAGGCCCGTTCGGCCCGGGGGTTCTGCCGCAGGAGTGCTGGCCCTGTGCAGGTGAGTGGGGACACTGGCAATGGCAGCCGGCTGCTTCCTGTCCCACAGCAGGGGTGGCCACGCCTGCGGTCAGGAGCCACAGGGACAAGGGAGAGTGACCTGACCTACTGCAGCAAGCTGTGAGGTTGCGCTGCTTCTTAACAAGGAACCGTCTATTCCAGGCACTGGTCCAGGTAGCGGAGTCTTGGGCTGGTCCCCTGGAGGTTGTCCTTTGTGGTAGCCCCCAGGCTTGCCGCCACTTCAGGGTTTGCTTCAGGGCCCAGACCTGTTGGGGGGACAGGGAGGCAGCGTGAACTTAGGGCCTGGCCTCCCTTAGAACATTCCATCTCCTGCTGGGACTGGGGCTGACCGGCAGGTGCAGGACTGACCGTAGCGTGCAGAGGGTGGAGGGGAAGGAAAGGGTTCTTGTGTCCCGGGTCCGTCTGTGTGCTCTAGCAGCAGGGCCCCAGCCTCAGGGGGCCAATCAGTGGAAAAAATGGCAGCCCTGGGACCCTCAGAAGCCACCATCCAGGGACAAGGCCTATTCAGTCAGCAACATGTTCTCTGGATCCGAAAGTGGAGCCTGTGGGCCCCGCAGGAGCTGTGGCTGGCCTCCGGGGAGCTGGGAGCACTCCTCGAGCTTGAACTGGGGTGCCTGTCTCTGAAGGAGTCTGTGTGAGTGTGTGGGGTGACAGCCGGACTCTGGCCTGCTCGAGGACAGTAAGGCAGGAGAGGGCAGAGCACAGGCCAGAGATGGCTAGCCGGTAGCCCATCTTCTGTCTTGGCCAGGAAGAGGAGGCCGAGGGGTGAGCCGTGTGCGGACACCCGGGGCATCCTTACCTTGGGCCTGGCCGGGGCAGGGAAGGCAGGGGGAGCTGGGGGTAGGTGCCCGGGTAGGGCCTGCAGCCTGCAGGCACTCCGAGGGTTGCGGCTGGCTGTCGGCGCTCACGGTCGTCTCCCTCAGCGAGGAAGTCAGGGGACAGGTGTGGAATCTGTGGAGAAAGGGATCCTCAGAACCTGGACTCTGAGCAGAGGCTTGTACCTGATGCGGTAGGTGCTAGGATTTTCTATTGCTGAGGGTCTCAAGTATGGGGGTCACCCCCTATCCTAGCAGCTTAGGGCTGAGTCTCCCGATCTCGGGGTGGAGAGGGTTGCAGCTGTGCCCATCAGGAGGCTCAGGACTCCCCCGCCCACAGCCGCAGGTGCCCTACCTGAGTGGGGCGGCCGGGCCAGGCACTCTCTCAGCAGTGTGCCCAGCGGGGAAGGCCCCCGGTCTGGCTGGGAGCTCCAGGCTCAGACTGTGGCCTGCAGAGCAAAGGGAGAGCATTGGTCAGTCCTGGCCCCCTTGCTAGGCCCGGGCCCTCTGCAGTCAGCAGACTCCCTGCATGTTTGTGTCTCCCCCCAATTCCTATGTGGAAATCCTAATGCTAAGGGGATGGTATTGGGAGGTGAGTAGGGGAGGAGGGGAGCCCTTACAGAAACCCAGAGAGCGACCTGGCCCCTTCCACCAAGTGAGGACACGGTGAGGGGGCACCACTCACAACCCGGACGACAACTCTTACCAGACCCCGAATCTGGCGGCGCCGTGATGGTGGACTTCCCAGTCTCTAGAACTGTAAGAAATAAATGGTTCTGGTCTGTTACCTCCGCAGTCTGTGGTATTTTTGTTGAAAGCAGCCCGAACGGACTGACGCGCCTGCTACCGGAGGCCGGGCGCGCTCCGAGCCTTGCCCATGTGCCTCCTTAGGAGGCCGAACGCAGACGGGCTGAGAAAAGCTCAGTCTGGAGAAGACCCTGAGAACACTCAAGAGGCCTTTGGGATTCTGGAAGGTCAGGCTCAGCTCCCAGGCGACCAGAGACAGTGTCAGGAAGGGAGCCAGGAACCCCGAGAGACTGGGAGAACAGGTAAGGGACTCCCGGCTGGGGCGCACAGCAGCCCGAGGACAGGACCTGACCACGGTCTCGGTGCAGTCGGACAGCCGCGCCGACGGGGGCGGGGGAGACGAGACTCCTGGGGCGGGGGTGCTCTTCGGGGATCCCCTCTGCTGGACCTGGGTGTGGCCGCTGTCCACAGGAGACCCCAAGGGCAGTGCCTGCCGAACTTTTTGAGGACTGGAAGGTTGGAGAAGGCCCCAGGGTCACAGAACAAAGCCTGGGAGCATGCAGGGGAGCCGAGAGGCGGGCTCCAGCGGGGGCAGGCCAGGGCTAGGAGGCAGCCAGGAGGCCCAGTCCAGCGTGCCCCGCCCTCGGGTACTAATTAGCTCTGTGATCTTTGGCCCCTGCTGGGCCTTCAGTTCTCCGGGAAGGCACGAAGTCCCACTTACCTCTCTGACCGGAGAAGTACTAGAGGTGGCACTTCTGAGGATGCCTGAAACAGAAGTTGGGGGCCCAGGGACTCAGTACCCCAAGTCCCTCCCCTGGTGCTTACCGGTCGTGCTGCTCAGGGCTCGATGCCCACTCTCGGCCTGCCCTTCCGATGGTGCTGCACATGGCGTCTCCACCCCGCCGCTGAGCCTGCCACCCAGAGAACCAGGGGTCAAAACCCTTCGCCTCCCATGGGGGGGACCCCTGCCTCCGGCCCCTGGGCTGCTCTTGGGAGGCTGTGCCTGCTGGGTCGGAGGGCCCGGGGCTGTCGTCTCCCTCTCCACACGGCCCTCACCTTAAGGAGAAAGCGTGTTTCCTGCCACACTGGTGCCCCGGCCTCTCACACTGGGCTCCTCTGAGGTCAAGGGCGGCCACCGGGGCCATATTCTGAGAAGAGACGAGAGGGGTCACCATGGCTGCCATGTCTGCTGCTGTCCTCTTGTCCCAGAAGAGGCTGAGGGAGCTGCCCCCCAGGGTCCCAAGGCAGCCGTCCCAGGGGCTCGAGCAGGGCTGTGGAGAGAAGGCGGGGAGGCTGCAGCAGTTGGCGTGGAGGGGAGGTGGCAGCCTGGCCTGGTGGAGACCTGTGTGTCTCCAGAGGCTCCCAGGCCAAGTGCTGGACTGGCCGAAGGCATCCACGGGAATGAGGTACAGGGGAACCGGGAGAGGAGGAGGAGGGCCCCATCCCCCAGCCCTTGTGGGGGCAGCGCTGAGGTAGCTTAAGAAGGAAACTGTCTAGTGACACCAGGCCGGCTTAGTCAATAGTGTGTGTGACTCTCGATCTCGGGGCCGTGAGTTTGAGCCCCACGCTGGGTGTAGAGATCACTTAAATAATAAAAAGAATGAAACGGTCTTAAAAACGGGGGCAGGGGGTTATCCACCATCACGTCAGGATGCCAGGCCCTGATGGCCCGAGGAGAAGTCCCTGGAGAAGAAAACTTCCCATACTTACCTGCCTCTCTGCAGGCCGGAGGTGCGGCTGGAGCTAAAGATCCCTCCGTGGTGGGGGCACCCTTAGCCTCCCGAAAGGGGAAGATCCAGCAACAGAGGACAGGCCCCCTCTGAAAGGTGGGCTAGCAATCTACCCCTCTTACCTCTTCACACTGAGGACTCTCGGCTCCTAGGCCCAGTGCCCCCCGCCCCCCGCCCTCCCTGGGGCTGTGCTGGCTCCAGGGCCTTACCTCCGCGGCCCTAGCCCCACTGGGCTCCTGCTGCTGGGCCGCAAGTTCGAGGGAGACAACCTTAGCAGGGGGTGTGGGCGGCCCGACGGGGACACCTGGCTGTAGGTCCCTGGTCTCCGCCAGCTGTACTTCTGGCCACCAGCTTCCACAAGGCCTCTGCTGCGGGGAGGCGAGCCCATGGCCAGCATTCTCGGGCTTCAGCCCTGTCACCTGCTGCAGCAGCTTCCAGTCCACCTTGCAGAGGAGAATGAGGTGAGCCAGGTCAGGGCTCCAGACTCTCCTCCCTGAACCCCTTCCCCCTAAGGAGAAGCCCCGCCGCCTCCTGGTTCTTTCATCTGTTCCTGCTTCAGCTGGCTTAAGACACTTCCCCGTCATCCTAGGCCACAGGATGTGGGGGTGACAGGGCCCTGCAGCTGGCCTGGCAAACAGGGTTTTCCCGAGGGGTCAGATGTGGGCTCAGTGCAGGGGGCAGGGGGCGGCTCCATTCTCAGCTTGCCCCCGCCCCAGGCCCACAGCGGCCGGTGGACCCTCCCCCAGCCTCCTCTCACCCCTGCCTTCCTCCGCAGCTGGGCGAACTTCTCTTCCTGGGCCGCCAGCAACTTCTCCAAGTCCTGGTGTCTGCAGAGCAGCAACTTCACGTCGGACACAGTGTGCTGGGGAGAAGCCAGCCAGGGTGAGGCCCAGCTCCAGGGGGCCGAGAGCCTCTCCTCCGGGTCCGCAACCCGGGTTAGCGGGTCAGGGAGCCGAGGGACAGCAGGACCTGCCCTTGGCCGCAGCTGCCAGTAGATGCGGCTATGGGGGGGACTGGACTCACCCCACAGTTGGGGTCTAGCAGCAGACCCTCCCGGGAGGCCAACCAGGCCTCGGCGCGGTCCAGCTCCTGCCGCAGCTTCTGCAGGCCCCAGTTCTCCTCACAGCGCTCCCGGCGTAGGGAGCAGGCCTCCCTGAGTGCCTGCAGCCGCCCCTCTAACTCCTGCAGACACGCTGTCACCTGATGGGAAGGGGACCCCGGGTCATCGCTCGAGCAGAAGCACTGGGGCAGAGCAGGCCCGGAGACCCCAGCAGAGGGCCCCAGGGAAGGCCCAGGCCCTCCTTTTCCCTTCTTGGCCTCTCTCTCTGCTCCATGCCTGCCTTCTCCCGAGGGCCGCGATTTCTGCTAGGGGTTCCAAGGCCTTGGGTAGTTGGGCTCCATCCCCTTTGTGCTCCTACCTCCGGGGACATGAAGTGGCCGCTGTCTACCAGCTGCCGCCCTTCCTTCTGTACATCCTGGGCGCGAAGGCAGTGCTCCTGGAGTTCTTGCCCCAGCTCCGCGTGCTGCGCGAGGAGCCGCTCGGCCCCCACCACGTCCCCGGCCAGCTCCTCGGAAGAGACCAGAGCTTGCTTCTCCTGAGCCCATGCTCTGGGGGCAGGGAGATGAAGCTGCCGTCAGGCCTGGGAGAGCAGCCTCGGGAGGCAGGGCCTGAGGTGTGCCGGGGGAAGGGGAGTCCGGCTCCCCGAAGACCTGGGGTGAACCCCCCACCCCGCGGGGCAGAGCTGGGCCAACACCAGGGCGGATGCCACCTACAGCAGTTCCCAACAGCGGCCGAGGAAGGCGTGGCCCCGGGCAGCCTGCTCCAGCCGCCGACCCCGCTCCCGGGCCTTCACGTCCAGGGCAGCCTTGGCCTCCTCCACGCTGGCCAGCTGCTCGCACAGGCCCTCCCGAGCTGCAGGGTGCAGCTGACCCAGCCGCCGGGCCTCCACCCGCAACCAGGCCACCTCCTTCTCCACAGCTGCCAGGTCCCGCTGCCACCAGAACGCCCGGTCAGGCCTCACCCCCCACAGCCTGGCTCACGGCCCTCCTTCAGGGAGCACCGGGCCTCTCTGGTGGGGGGGGGGGGTCCTGTTTCCCAGAATTCCCCAAGCCAGCTCCACTGTGTTCCGCACCCGGGGCAAGCACTCCCGGGCTAGGCGGGGCCTTCCCTCTGGGGGGGCCTCCCCCCACCCGCAGGAAGACCGTGGGGCAGGCGCCCTCACCTCCAGGCCCCTGTGCTGTTGCTGCAAGGT
Source organism: Nasua narica (assembly GCA_028533885.1). NCBI lineage: Eukaryota > Metazoa > Chordata > Mammalia > Carnivora > Procyonidae > Nasua > Nasua narica. Next base: position 51,662,837 of record CM052797.1, on the reverse strand, counting down.
CTGCACTGACGACGGGCTATAGTCACAGATGTCTCTCACCATCCGGGTGGCCTTCTCCTGCATCCATTCCCGGAGCTCGACCGCTGCCTGCTCGAAGCCCCGGACCTCCCGGGCTGTGGCCAGGTTCTGGGAGAGGAACGAGGGCCCGCTCTAGGTTGAGCTCATTTCCAGGGTCCTCTTTCTCTGGAGACATGGCCTTGTGGGCCACCTCCCTTTAAATAACGAGGACCAGTGGGCTCGGGGACTCGTTCGTCACCACCAGATACAGAGAACGTCCCAGATGTGGCAGGTGCTCAGTGAGTGTGTGATGTTACTGATGAGGCGGTAGGGCCTCCGGGGGGCACCGTGTGACGAGGGGGCCTTTGCCGTACAAATCACGAGAAAGGCAGAAATGGAGGCTCTGAAGCAAGGGGGATGGGTCCCCGGGAGGGAGGGGTTTGGTTTCTGGAGGACTGGCTAGGAGGGGAGGGTCGGCTCAGGAGGCTGCCCGGGGTTTTAAGGGGCTTTCAGGGGGCGGTCTGTTTCATAGCAAACCAGCAGCTCTGGCTGAGAACGCAGGTCAGGGAGCAACACGGAGCCCATCTGCTCCGGGGACAGAGGCTCAGAGAGTGAGGGGGGCGCAGGCAAGGACCCAGTTAAGTGTGTTTGGGAGAGGACAGATCAACACGGTGGGTAGCTTTGAACCCCATGCCTCTGTTGGGGGGGAGGGAGAGGACACCCCCCCCCCCCCACCGGTGGGCCTGCTTGCCCCTGACCCAGGCAGAAGGCACTGATGCTGCTGCCCCTTGGCCGCCCCTAGCCTGGCCTGGGGGGCACTTACCTGGGCGCGAGCTTTTATTGCCCCATCCAGCCTCTCCCAGGCGGCCTCGATGCGACTGCTCTGGGCTTGAATCTGGGGAGTGAACGCGGGTGCCGTCCGTTCCAGGGAGCCTGCCCGCTCCCTCAGGGCCTGCACCCTGGCCTGGCCCAGACTCTGAATTTCCTTTCTGAAAACATTAAACTTCTCTTCCAGCATCTGCAGGGATACAGGGCCGGGGAGGGTCACTCTGGAGGTGGCTTGCAAAGGACTTGGCAGCGTCTAAAGTCCCCCCACTCCGTACTGGACGAGGCAGGAGCTGTGTCCCTCAGCTCCGACACCATGAGGGTCCGCCCAGAGCCCCCTTCTTCCCTTCAGCTCATGCCCTTGCCTCCCTCTCACCCAGACGCACGCCTCCTTTGCCCTGGCTCGGCCTCCATCCCCTCGGCCCCAGGCTCGCTCAGGAGAGACTCACCGTGACGGCCTCTAGGTCCTGCCCGTGGCCCTGGGACTCAGCCGCGGCCGCCTTGCTGGCCAGCCAGGTTTCGAGGAGCAGGGCCTCCCGTTCCAGCTGGTGGAGCTGCAGCCGATCCCGCGAGCCCTGCTGCCTGTCGTCCGCCCTCTGCAGCAGCCAGGAGTGGGCCTCCCTCACCGCCCGCATCCGGGCCAGCGCCCTGCCGCTGTGGCACGAAGGGCAACCCTGCTGAGGCCCTTCCTCTCTAGGCCAGAATAGCCGCCCATGCGTGCCGCTGAAGAGAGACCCCTCCCTGCGCCTCCCTACGAGGACCCGGCTCCCCCTCACCTTTCCGGGTTCTGCCTGCTCTCCAGGAGGGCTGCCGTCTGCTGCAGCCTCTCAATGCGTGGGCTGAAGGCCTCTAGGTCTCTCTGGGTGGCCTCCAGCCGCCGCAGAAAGGCACGTGTGGCCTCGGCACTCTGGCCCACATCCTCGATGTCCAGGACACAGCCCCGTCCTCCCAGCCAGCCTTCTGCCTCCTGGAGCTGAGGTAGCAGGAAGGAGGATCTCCCATGGGTCACAGCCGCTGGGGCTCCCAGCCTGGGGTGCGCACAGCCTCGAGAGTTTCGAGCCCCTGTCTGCAAGCGGGAAGCCCCCCAAGCTTCGACGCTCCCTGTGCCTGGCCCTCAACCCTCAAGATTCTGATCTGGTCTGGGGTGGAACCGGAGTATCTGCATTTCTTTCTTTCTTTTTTTTTTTTCAAAGTGTGACAAAATTATTTTTTCTCCCCAAATTTGTTTAATTTTTTAGTGCTACAAGATTGATTGTTCATGCACCACACCCAGTGCTCCATGCAGTGTATCTGCATTTCTTAAAGTTCCCAGGTGGTTCTGACGGAAGGCCATGACTGAGAACCACCGGTTTGGAAAAGACAACAAAACAAATCATACCCAACCCAGGGAGGGGCCCATGCTCCCGGTGACTTGCAGAAAGAAAAGCTGGGGGGGGGGGGGGGGTTGCGCAGAAGAGCGCTTAGTGGAGGGAACAGGGGACACACGCACAGAGAGCCCGGAGCCCCGCCTATGCTCTGGGTTTCCTCAGGCCCAGCCCTGCTCCGCCCCGGCCCCTCACCTCCGTCAGGAACTGCTGGGCCTCCTGAGCCTGCTGTAGCTGCAGCCGCCTCCGAGTGGCCTCTGCCTGCAGGCCGCCCAGGGCGCTCTCCAGCTGCTGCAGCCGGGCGGCGGCCTCGGCGGCGAAGTGCCCGGCCTGTGCCAGCTGCCGTCCCGCGGCCACCACGGCCTGGGTCAGAGCCTCGTGGCTGCTTATCTCGCTCTCCAGAGTCTGGGGAGTCGGAGGAAGACCCTCCTCAGAGGACCCAGAGTCGTGCTGGAAGCCTCGTAGGATCCCGTGCCTCTGCCCCTGAAGACTTCCCTGTCCCGGCCCACAAAGAACCCGGGGTGTCCCCAAAGCTCCCCGCGAGGCAGAGAGCTCCCAGCACCACTGGCTGGGACTGGTGCCGGATCTGAGGTTCGGGGTGAGGGGCCACACCTGGTGCTGCTCCTGCAGCTGTCGCACGGCGCTCAGGCTTTGCCCGCAGTCCCGGGCGGCGGCCAGGGGCAGCTTCTCCCGCACCCAGGCCATCTCATCGTCAGCGTCCCTGAAGAACTGCAGGAGGCGGCCCCGGGTCTCCAGGGTTGCTCTGCGCTCCCGCAGGGGCTCCCGCAGGCTCTCAAGCCTGCGACAGTGGAGGATGGGGACGGGACAGGCAGGGGCTGGAGCCGGACGGTGACCCCAGAGCTCACCCACTCAGTGCCCCTCACAGGGGGCGGGGGGCGGCCCGGAGGAGACAAGCTGGAGGGCAGGGAGGAAGGGGGCGAGCGGGACGCACGTGGGCCGATCTACCTCCGAAGCAGCTGCTGGGCCTGGTCTTCCACGTCCTGGGCGAGGCGGCGGCCTCCCCCTGCAAGGACCCGGGCCTGGCCCAGCAGCCACTGTGCCTGCCTGGCCTGCCCGTCCACGGTGGCCTCCAGCTCTCCCTGTGCCCCCAGGAGCTCGTCCAACCCAGGCTGGTCCTGGTCCCCGATGGGGGCTCTCAGCTGCACCTCCACAGGCTCCAGCCCGCTCTCTAGTTCCTCCACACCCCGCCGGAGACGCAGGGCCTGGGGCAGAACGCAAGGTGAGCACGAGGGGGAGAGGCCCAGCGCCCCCTCGGGCCTGCTCCGTGGCACACCGAACCCACCTTGCAAGCCTCCTGCAGTGCGGCTGCCCTCCTCCGGCTGCTGGCCTGCACCTCGTCCCAGAGCTCCCCCAGCTCCCGTAGCCGCTCCCGGACGGTCTCTGAGGCCGGGTGGCCCTCGTGCAGCAGCCTCTGTCCCTCCTACAGCCCCACAGGGCGCAGCGTAGGGACTTAGGACAGCTGGTGCCGGAGACCGGTGCTGGCTCCACGCCCCCCCGCCCCCGCCTGTGTGCTCGCTGTGTGACCTGGGCAGATTCTTGAACCTCTCTGAGCTCATTTTCCTTATCCGTAGAACAGAGAGAACAATGGTTATTTCGTTTAAATGAGATAAAATATTAAACATTTTTAACAGGACACCTTATACTAGAGGGAGCCAGCCTGGGGTCAGGTCCTGCCCTTTGTAGGTGGGAGAGGGTAAATTTAAAAGATGCCAGTGTTTGGCTCCTTTACCCACAGGCCTGCTTGCTGTGGCCTTTCTCTGTCCCCTCATGTCTGTCCAAGACGGCTTTAAAAACTATCCCGTCAATCTGTGATTGAAAAGGCACTATTTTGGGAGTGGGCGCCGCAGGAAAGCTACCGCTTGTCGCTCCCCTTGGGTGCTTGGCACCGTGCCCGTCTACAGAAAGCACTCGACGAATGTCGGCCATCTGTGACTCTGGATCAGAGCCCTTGCCAGGGCTCTGCGGGGTCTCCCCATGCTCTCTAGCCGGCAGGACTGTCCCAGGGTCCCAGGGCCTCACCGTCTGCAGCCTTTGTCGGTGGTGGACACTTGCGTCCAGCTCGGCCTGGAGACTCCGCTGCTTCCACAGCTGCTCCTGCAGCAGATCGGGGTCCCTCCAGCCCTCTTCCAGGGCCACCGAGTTCTTCTCCCTCAGCCACATAGCCACCTGCACATGCATGGAGGGCCAGGCTCAGCTGCCTCAGGCTCTCCCCTTCCCCCAACCTCTGGGCTACCCCGAGGAAGGCCGGCCCCTTCTTTCCCCCCACAACCACTACCAACCCCCAACCCAGGGAGGACCTCAAAGGAATCCTGCAGGAAAGTCTGCAGCTGCTGGAGCTCCTCCAGCTGGCGGCGACGGGTCCTGGCTCGCTCCACCAGCGCCTCTTTCCTGCCAGAAGGAGGGTCTCATGGGCCTTCAGGTCCCCTCCCCGGGCCTGGAGCCGCTCCAGGGGCGTTCACGTGCCCTCCCCGCGGCCACAGCCCTTCTTCTGGGACAGTATGCCTGGAGCCTGGGGTTCCCTCCGAAATGGAGAGACCTTCTACTCCCACTCTTCGCTAGTGCCTATCAGAGGCTGACTGGTGTCCCCCCACATCTTTAGGTTGAAGTCCTCATTCCCACTACCTCACAGTGTGACTGCCTCCGAAGATGAGGTTTTAAAGAAGTTAAAATGAGCTGCTCAGAGCTGCTCAGGGCGCCCCCTAACCCACCACTTCAGGGGTCACACACAGGGACAACCACGTGAAGGGAGGAGGACGGCGGTCTGCACGCCAAAGAGAGGGGCCTCAGGAGAAACGCAGCCCGCCAATGTCCGGACTGAGGACTTCCGGCCTCCAGCACTGTGAGGAAACACGTCTCCAGCGTTGGAGCCGCCGGTTAGATTTTGTCGTGGCCACCCCAGCTAACTAGTACAGCGTCCAAACCGCTGTTCGCGTCACGCACTGCTCTTAGGAAGAACTCTGAGCGGGTGCCCACCCAAAGATGTATGCGTGTGTGCCTGTGTGCGTGTGCGTGTGTGTGCCTGTGTGCGTGTGCGTGTGTGTGTGTGTGTGTGCGTGTGCACTGATTTAGATACGGGCATACCTCTCTCTGTACCAGTGTATTAAATACATTGCCATACACACAAGAAATTAGACCCGTGATCTAAAAAATAAATGGGAACAAAAGTCGAACACGGCCCTCATCCGTGTCGTCTCCACACCGGCACTGAGTGGAAACTTGTCTCCCCCTGCTGGGACTACCAAAGGGTGTGGGGGGCGGACCTGCAGGGAGGCTTGATGGAACGGGAACTCCCCCTCCCCAGAGGATGCCAGAAGCCTAAAGGGGAGGGGCCAGAGTGGCACTGTCCCGGGGGACAGCCAGGCCTGCCAGAAACCACCTAAGGCGATCGGGGGCCCATGAGAGGAGGGTGCTGACAGAGACCCGCAAACCAGCATCTGTCAACCGTCCATCAAAGACCTCCTGGTAGCCAGGTGGGGTCCCACGTGCAAGGAGCGGGAGCGAACGGCCCAGCCCTCCCCCTGCCAGAGGGCCTGCACAAGGGCTGGCAAGCACTGTGAACCCCAGTGGGCTCTCTGGGAAAGGCAGAGACCCCCGCCGGTCTGAGAGCCGGCTTTTGGCCACATCGGCCTGGCTCTGAAAGTCTGAGAGGCTGGATGACTTAGCTGAACGGGATGGACTTTTAGGAAAAGCGGCAGAGCCTGCTGTCCCGTGAGCTGTGCTGGCGTGAGAAATGTGCCGACCTGTCCGAGTGCCGGCGCCGTGCCAAGACATCCGGGGCACCTTCTCGAGCCTCCCCGCTACCCGAAGAGGCAGGCATTGTTACCCCGAGACTCTGTGAGGAACGTGCCCCGAGTCCCACCACGAGGGGGCAGTACAGGAACTTAGGACACCCTGGCCCTGAGGCCAAGGACACTTCGCCACTGGGCTCTGGCCAGGTCCTTCCAGTAGGTCACCCCTCCTTCAGTTTCCCAGGACACGCGTCTTGATACAACTCCCTTTTAGCTCCCCTTGGGGGCCATATGCTGAGCCGGGCAGGGGTGCTGGGGCCTTGGCATTGACCTCAGCCCCTGGAAAAGGCTGGGGAGCTTGCCCCCCCGCCCAACGACCCAGACATACCTCAGGAGCATGGCCTGGCACCGACCCAGGGCGCCCTGGGCCTCGGGGTGCCCAGCCCGGTGCAGGCTGCAGGCCGCGGCCTCCAGCGCGCTCATCTTTTCAGCCTGAGCCTCCAGGCCGCGCTCCAGCACCTCGTGCTTCCTCAGGAGGGTCTCTGCAGCGGCCCAAGAGTCCTGGCAGGAGCAGGGAAGCCAGTACCGCTACCGTCCCCGGGGCTGCCCCTCCTGTCCCAAGCTCTCTGCCGGCCATGCCACCCAGAGCTCGCCCACACGGTGGGCGCTCTGCCCAAACCTGTCCCTCTGAGGTCCCAGGGCCGCATTTGGCTTTAGGACAATGATTCTTAGCCAGGGAAGGTACTGGGGACGGGAGTCAGGGTCAGAATTTTCAGGGCACAGGGAGTTTTACCCAACAGGAACAACCCCTCCTCTGCACTCCCATAAGACCGAGTCGGCACAGGACAAGCTGGCCCCTAATTTTTCTGGGGTCTCCCCTGAGTCAGGCTCACCGGCCACAGGGGTTGGGCCAGTGGCGGGAAGATCAAACCTCAGCAGAGGGACGTGAGGAGGGCAGAGGTGAGAAGTTGTGGGAAGGAGGCAAGAACGGGTCAAAGGGCGCACACTCCCCACTCTCAGGTCCAGGGACATTCCCTGTGGGGCCGAGCCCCGGGTGCACGAGAACCACAAATGTGGAGGGGTGAAGGCTTTGGGGACGGATGTGATAGAGGATGGGGAGCCCCCCACCCCGAGCCTCGGAAGCTCAGGCAGCACTGGCCACTGCTTTGGTAAAACCCGGGTTGGCACCCACCCCGAGACCCTCACTAGCGGGGCAGGCCTCCTGGCTGCAGAGCCAACTTTCCATCTGCTCCATAGAACTCAGAACCAGCTGTCAAGAAAGGAAAAGGCAAAAGCAAGTGAGCAGAGGGTCCTCTTGCTGCAGATGGAGTAAGCCTACGGGTGCCCTGAGGAGAAACCAGGGACCGAGACCTTGGCTCAAAAGAATGAGCACACAGCTGGCAAGACTTGCTGCGGGCGAGCTGAGCGCTGGGCGAGGCCCTGGAACAGCGGCCTCTCGGGGCTTGGCTTCGACCACAGGCCCGTGGGGCTGATGGTGGCAGGGTGGAGGCTGCCTACCTGAAGCTCCAAGGCCTGCTGCAGCTGGAGCTGGTGCTCCTGCCAGGCCCCTTCCAGGCTGCTCAGCTCCTTGTCTAAGCCAGCCAGGGCCTGGCGGAGGTCGGGGGTAGCTGGGTGCCCGGCCGCAAGCAGTCGCTGCCCGGTGCTTCGGGCCAGGCTGATGCTGTCTGTCCGCGAGTCCAGCTCGGCCTGTCATAAGATGGGGCTCAGACCCCCGAGGCTGGGACTCCCTCCGTGCGAGGGAGGAGGCGCAAGGCGAGGACACAGCGGAGTGGATGGGATGGAAGAGGAGAGAGGCCGAGGCGGGTGAGGGAGGAAGGGCTCAAAGAAAGTTGGGACAGGGTCCCGGCCCTCACCTTGAGCTCCTGGTGCTCCTCCAGCCTGCACCGGGCCTCCGCAGGGCTGTGTGGGGCGCTTCGGGCCTCCATCTCCGCCCGCAGCCCCCGGGCCCAGACCGACAAGTGCCGCAGCTCGGCCTGCAGACTCTGAGCTTCCTGTAAGGCCTCCAGGGACTCCCTCCTGCCCACAGGTTCATTGGCTAGCCCTGCGCCCTCTGAACCTCCTCCTTCCCTCGCACCCACACCAGTGCTCTCTATCCCCGAATCCCTTTGGCCAGACAAGGGCCCAGGGGCTGGGGATTAATAGGGGGACAATACCAACGGTCATCTGAAGGGTGGAGAAAGGCTCTCAGGGAGACCAGGGTCAAGGGGAGAGGCTACCGGGACTCAGTGTGTGAGGAAAGAGGCCCAGGGGTCCGTACCACTTCTGGGCCCCCTTCCAGAGCTGCCACCAACTGTCCATCACCTCCTGCTGCTGGCGGCTGAGGCTGTGGGCTGTCCCAGGGCTTTTCTGGCAGACGCGGCCCACCGCCCGCTCTAGGGACTGCGGGGAAAGCTGGGCTCAGGGGCTGGGGCAGGGGCTGGGGCAGGGGCAGGGGCAGGGGCAGGGGCAGGGGCAGGGGCAGGGGCTGGG
>CM052797.1:51506162-51654312 GCA_028533885.1 Nasua narica | reverse complement strand
TCCGGAGGGTGTGCTGTTCAGTGGAGTCTGCTGGCTCCCGCGGTCTGGAAGCCCTCCCACTCTCTGTGCCCCTGCCCAGCGTCCTGCAGACGAGGCCCCCCTCCGCACCCAGCTGCGCACCTCCACCTGGGCCTGGAGGAGGCCCATTTCCTGCTCCAACTCCTTGTGTTTCCGGATCAGCCTCTGCACGCTCTCTCGATCTTTCTCACAGTCCAGGGCCTGGACCAGAGCGGCCTGGGAAGGAATACTGGTTTCACCTTTGCCCCAGCTCCCCCCTTGCTGCCGAGGGGTCACCGGCCTCAGGGTTTCTGTGTGAGAAGTACCTCACCTGATTCCCTTCCCTGTGCCCTCTGCTGACCACAGGCCCCTTCCTTCTGTGAAGAAGGACAGTGCCCAGGAGAGACCAGGGGACGGAGTTTCTCCTGACCCAGTCATCTGTGTGCTGCCTCCACACCCAGTCTCGGTGGTCTCTCATTCCTCTGGGGGGAACTGAGCGGGGCCAGCCAGCCAAGCCTGGCTGGCTCGGGGCAGGAGTAAGAGGAGTAAGGAGAGTGAGGCAAGGGCCCCTTCACGCCCAGAAGAAGGCACCATCTGGGTCACACGGGACTTCCTGGGGGGCGGACTTCATACCCCGCCCCCCGGCCAGCCTTTAGCCCCCGTTTCTCTGTGGTTGCTGACATGCTCCGGGCCTGGGCTCCTGTCGCTCTGGCCGTGCTCAGGGACCAGACTGAAGAGTGCGTAGGGGAGCTGTGCTCTGGCCTCTTGACCCACAGTGTTTCTAGAAGCCAGGTAGGCCAGCCTCCAAGCCTGTAATGGGGGCTTCTGGGACCTGGAGTCGATAGCCGGAGAGCCCCTGGCAGACCCCTCGCAGCACCTACCTCCAGTACCCGAGCTGAGGAGGAGAGGAGGGCCGGGGCGAGACACATGGGAAACCCGGGGTGAATGCTCCCGCCTCCGGCTGCTACGGTCTTCGCTACTTACCTTCTCCCCAATCCGCTCACTGACGCCATCCAGCTCTTGGGACAACGTATGCATCTCCAGGGCCCCTTCAAGCTGCTGCTGGTACCAGACTAGGTTGCCGTGGAAACTCTTCCATCTGGGAAGGAGGGCGTTAGGCTGAGTCTGAGGTGGTGGCCCCCTCAGACCCCCTGGCCCCCTCCCCTAGCCCCACTGCGTCCCCCTCGGGGACCAGCCTGCCGTTCAGCTGCTGTCGCCGCTGGTGGATGGTCTCGACTTGCTCGGGGTCCAGGTTCTCGAGCTTCAGGGACAAGTCACTGATGCTCCTGATGCAGGTGTCATCCACTCTGCCCTGCAGGGGGGAAGGGTGAGGGCTCCGGCAACACTCGCCCTGAGCAGTCACAGCCCGTGGAGGGTCTGCCTGGGCCTGAGAGAGGATGAGGAGCAGTGCGTTAAGTTGCTCAGGAAAGCAACGGATAAGACAGCACAAATAAGAGTGGAGAATAGGAATTGGTAAGCAAAGCAAGTGGTGGAATGAAATGGCGAGCTCGGGTCTCCTGGTGTGGAAGTGCCTGTGACCTTGGGAGTCCTGGGCTGGGGCTGCTTAGCGAGAGGGGCTGAGGGGTCCACGGGGCGGGGTCCCCGGCGGGGGGAGGGAGTGCAGGGGTCCTGCCCCCAGTAACAGCAGCTCATATTCCGAGAGCTGGTTAAAATTCCCGAAGTGCTTCCGAGGAAGGCAGGGGCTCCCTCTCCTCCTGCGTGCGCCAGAGCGGAGTCTCAGGCTACCACGGCTGGTGTGCGGCAGGCCCGGGATCGGAGCCCCGCTCCTTCAGTCTCTCTGGTGCTCCCTCTACCACAGCACTCGGTGAGACTGTGAATTCCCCCAGCGGCACAGGGGGGCTCGGGGCGAGCACCGCGGCCCTCTAGAAATCATACGTGCTGACGCCGGACAGAGCAGGGGGGCGTGTCTGGTCTCTAACACTTGACTGTGATTACATTTGTCCTATTTCTTTCGTCTAGAGCACATGAGATTTTGGGGATGCACGCGGAGGTACTGAGAGGCTGAACGAGGGCTCCGGGCAGCTGGAGTTAATGGGCAGATTGCCCACTCTGTGCAGGTACACGTGCATTCTTTTTAAAGTCTGAAATAATTATAGACGTACAGGAAATGGCATAATTGCAAAAATAAAAAAAAAAAAATTAGTACGGAGAAGCCCTCCGTTCCCCTTCCCCAGTTCCCCCGAGGATAAAATCTTATATAGCTGGGGCACAAAACGGAGACCCGGAAAAGGAAGTGATAACTGTGGACCCAACCACAGGCTTTATTCAGAGTATGTCTGTTTCTGCACAAGTGCGTGCGTGTGTGCGTGTGCGTGCGTGTGTGTGGACAGTTCTCAGCAGTTTTATCGCATGTACTGATTCACGTAGCCATCACCACCGGTCCTTGCTCCCTTACCTAGGAGGCCAGTGTTATCCCCATTTTAAAGATGGAGGAACTACGGCTTGGCGAGGTGAGGGGCCTGCCCAGGCACATGCAGGGAGTGAGCCTGGGGCTGCGGCTGGAGCCCTCCCCTGACCTAGTCTGAGTCATTATTCTGAGCAGTTCCGACCCCGTGGGGACAGGCTGACTGACCCTCCCCCCACAGGGCTCCCCTTACCTGGGCCCAGACTCCTGGGAGCTCGCGGAGACTCCTGCGGAGCTGCAGACAGTGCTCAAGGTCCTGACCCAGGTCGCCCAGGTTCACCATCGCCTCCTGCGGAGGCCAAGGGGTGAGGGTCTGGGGGCGGCGCTCTGAGCCCCAGCACCAGGGCATCCAGCCCGGGGAGCAGTGTTGGGACAACTTCCTGCTGGGGCTCCCGCCTGTCAGGGTGCCTGGCCTGTCTCTGCCCCCGTCTCTCAGCCCCGCAACCCCACCCCCAGCCCTGCCCCTGCCTGGCTGGGTCTCACCATCTCCTGGATCCAGGCATCTGTAACATCAGCTCTCCGCAGAAACTCCAAAAAGTTCCACCTGTCCTCCAGGTCCTGGCCCCGGAGAGCCACCGCCTGCCTCAGCTTCCGCCAGTGTTCCCGCAGCTCCTGCAGCCTCTGCGAGACCTCTCCTGCCCGAGGGGGGCTCTGGGCCAGGAGAGCCTCGCCGTTCTGGGAGACAGAACACCCGGAGATCTTGCCTGTCGCCCCTCCCACTGCCTGAGGCCTTTCCCTGTGGCCACCCTAGAGCCCACACTTTGGGGTAGGACTGGGGCCGAGGGCCTGGCTGTTACCTTGGTGACAGAGGTTATGACCTCCTCATGGGCCTGGACCTCAGCTTCGAAGGCCTGGTGTTTTCGCAGGAGCCTCAATTTATCTTTCAGGTCCCCAGGAGGGATTGGCTCTCTCAGCTGTTGGACTCGCTCCTCGATCCAGTCCTGGGCCTGGTGGGAGTGGGGACATGAATCCCATGATGCTGGTGCTGCTTCAGTCCCCAGGGATGTCCCATGCACTCACTCTCAGCTGTGCCCAGGGGGTGGACTGCTGGCCCCCAGGGCTGGGCGAGGCCGAGCTGGGCAGATGCCATCCAGTGCTTCTAGCCCAGGAGGATGTGCTGCAGGCCCAGCCAGCCCCCAGCCACAGGGAAGGGCTGGGCAGGCCCTCTGGAGGGGGGGGGCTGGTCAGCTCCCAGGCCCTGGATACTCAGCTCCCTCCCTCAGCCTCCCTGCGTCTCTCTGGCCTAGCCCTCAAGGGCTCAGGAAGCACCAGGAGCTCGGCTCACAGTGTCTTTGAATGTTCTAGGTCCCAGCAAAGCCACTGAACCTTCCAGACTTCAGTGTCCTCATCACAGGGTGTGGTGAGGCCTGAAAGAGCCTGTGAAGGTGAAGGTCATCGGTACCCTGTAAAATGTGGCCCGGGCGGAAGGCACAGGATTGGGGGTGGCCCTCCGACCTGGGTCACGGCCCTGGTGAAGCCAGTCATCAGCAGACAGGTGTGCAAGGCTTGTCCCCGGCTCTCTGCCAGGTCCTTCACTCGAGCCCGATGCTCTAGCACTGTGCGGAGCCGATCCTGCACGTGGGGGCCCCCGAGTGTCTTCACCTGCTCACACAGGGCTGCCTCCTGGAGGAGGGAGGGTTGGGGGCACAGTCTACTGTTCTCCCACGCTGGGAGGCTGGCCCACAGGGAGGCCCTTCCCTCAGCCAGCAGGTCCTCCCGGCAAGCCAGAACCAAACCCATAGCTCCCCTGGGACCACGTCATGTGGGGCCAAGTGGCTCTGGGGTCCCCGCAGCATGGCCCTCTGCTTGAGCTGCACACCCAACTCTGCTCGGCCAGCCCCAGCCAGGCACACAGGCTGTCCCCGTACCCCAACATTACCTGTGGGTGCACACCAAGCACATCATGTCCCCCATTTGGAACTCTTCAAAGTTCCTAGACTCTACCCTCTTCCCTCACCCCCACCCCCCACTCCCTCCAATTTCTGACCATGCCTAGTACTCTCTGAGCCTCTTACCTTCTCATCTTGGGCAGTCAGAATTTTCTGGAAAGTCTTGTGCTTGCGGATCAACCTCTCTACCTCTTCCACTGAGCTTCCCAGGGCACCAGTTTTCAGGGAGACCTGGATGAGCCCATGGAGAAGTTAAAGAGGCCATGAGAGACTGTCCAGACCCCCACCCCCATTTGCAGTCATCTGTACTGAGGCAGTGCCCAGCCTCTGGGCCTCCCGTCAGGGAAAAAAGCCGAGTCCCAGAAGGCAAGGAAGTGAGTAAGGGAGAGAGGAGAAAGGGAGAAGGGGGAACATAGGAATGTGTGTCGTGGGGTCGGGGGGAGGGGGAACCTGCCTCCTGGGCTGTGAGGATCTGGTCCAGGTGGCCACACTTTCTGAGGAAGAGCTGCTCCCGGCACCTGGCCTGCAGCTTCTCTTCCTTCCGCTCCCAGGCCTCGAACACCTGCTCCCGTTCCTCCCGCAGCGCTCGCAGCCCTTCCTGGACCTGGGGAGGGAAACGTGGGGAGCCCACACTGGGCAGAGCCGCACGGACACGATGGCAGCCGATCTTGAGGGAAGCCCCTGAGCAGAGGCCAGCGTGGCACGGCGGGGCAGGGAGGTGATGGGACTCAGGCGAAGTCAGGGCAGGTGGGGGGGGGGACCGGAGAAAGGGGCCCACCTCCTTGATGGGTGTCCCTCCAGCCAGCAGTGCCTGCTGGCCCAGCTGGGAGGCCCTGTGGTGCAGCTCCTCCCGGGCTTCCAGCTCTGCCCGGAGCTGCCAGTGGCTGCCGGGCTCCTGGGGGCTCTCCTCTTCCTGCAGCTCCTGCCGCACAGCGGCCGCCCAGGAGGCGTAGTCCTGCACCTGCGGCCCCAGGAGACCGAGGGAGAGAGCTGGGTGAGCGCCGGGCAGGGCGGTGGGGAGCTGGCTTCTGAGGCCCAGCTACAGCCGGCCCATGTCCACTCGCTCATCGGAGTAACTGTTCCAGGTCAGAGTCTCCGCTGAGGCTCCAGGGGCCTTTTGTCACCAGGTTCCTCTGCTGTCATCCAACCTAATCCTTCCAGGTTCGAGAAATGTGCACGTTTGCCATCCTCATCACCCTCACCGGGACTCCTCACCTTTGCTTTTGGTGCCCTTCCTGCTTAGAAGCTCCTTCTCCTCCCCCTTCCATCTCTCCCCAGAGCACCTGCTCTTCAGGGGCCAAGGCCTCGTTCGCTTCACGAAAGCTTCCCTGATGCTGCAACACCTCGCTGCTCACCTTGTCTCTCGAGATTTCTGCTTTAACACTTACGAACGGTCTTCTGATCGGCGTACGCAGCACTAGAGCTGGAGTGGCCTTGGATCTTTGTCCAACACCCCATTGCCGAGGTGAAGAAAAGAGGGAAGGAGGGACTCACAGACAGAGGGCGACAACTAGGGCCCCGTGCCTTGCTCAAGCTCACTCTGCTAGAAAGTAGCAGAAGTAGATCCCTCAACTCAAGCCTTTTTGCAGGGTCAGAGTTTGGGCCTCCTGGTTTACCAGGCACTGGAATCTGGAGACTCCTGGGACAGCCTGCGGCCAGGGCCCCGTCCCCATCTGACTTCTGGAATAGGAGGCTTATCCCACCGGCCAGATAGGTTCCATGAGGACAACCAAGCCCCTCTTACATAGCTTCTTCATCACCCTTCTGTCCGCTCACGGCCCCCGGCAGACGGTGAGACCCAAGTTCAGCAGACGCAAACCGATCCCGAAATCACCGTCTAGAACTCTTAACTCTCCAGTTATGGGCTGCTTTTCTGCCCCAGGCCCGGCTGGGACATGTCTCCAGACTGCTCTGTTAATCGCTCTGTCAACACCTGGGCCAGTATTGACCCAAACCTAAGGAGTCCCTGCTGTGTCCCATGTGCTCAGTGCCCTGACTGCCCAGACAGACCTCCAGACGTCGCCACGTTCCTCTAGCTCGTGTCCACACTGGGTTTCCCTCCAGAGCTGGAGGGCCTCATTAGCACATGCACGGTGACACACACACATGCATGCACACACACGCACACACCACCCACGAGGAAGGAGCCCTCACCGCTCTGTGGAAACGGGCCAGGAGGCATGCCCGCTCCAGCCGGGTCCTGTGCTGCCCCACGCGTAGCTTCAGGGCCTCCCAGGCCTGGCCCAGAGCCTCCTGCCTCTGCCGCACGGCCTGGGCCTGGGGCCCTGGCCCCAGCTTCTGTACCGCGCTTGCAGCCTCCAGCAGTTCCTGCAGCTGGGGGCAGGGAGAGGAGAGGGAGGGAAGGGTCACATCCTCCTGGAGGCTGAAGGGCCCGCTCATCCCATGGAACCCTCCTCGAGCCATGCACTGCCATGCCCAGTAGGACCAGTTGGAGGCCCTGTGGGAGCACAGGAAGCCCGGAGGAAGAGATGGACAGGCCCGAGGCCAGACTGGCTCACCTGCTGCCCAGCACCCACGAGCTCATGCTCCAGCTCCTTGTGTCTCCTCAGCTGGGCCTCCAGCCCACGCAGGTCTGGGGCCACCTCACCGGGGAGGCTTGTGGCTTTCTCCTGAGGAGAGGAGATGGCCAAGGCCATCAGGAATAGAGGGTGGGATCCTGAGCCTGGGTGGATCCCCTTCTAGAAAGAATCCCCTTCCTCCCCTCGGGCTCGTACCTGGACCTGCGTGAGGGCTTCCAACAGATCTCTGTGGACTCTGAGGGTGACCTCGGCATCCTGGAGCCGGTGGCCTTGGGCCTGGGTCAGCTCCCACAGCTCCGACCAGGCAGCCCTGTCCCCAGGCGTGTGGAAGACCAATGGGACATCAGCCATTGGCTCAGCATCTCATTCCACCCTTGGCTAGTCTTGCCAGCCCTCTTCCTCTCCGGGCTGCATCCAAGACTGGCCCAACGCTCCCCTTCTGAACCCCCTTTCCTGCCTCAGGGCCTGCCTGGAGCCTTTCCAGCTTTACCACGAATTCAGTCCTTCTCTGCTATCACGCTCAGCCCTTGATTTCTAAGCTTTGTGGTCCTTCTTCCCCTCTTGTGTAGTCCAGTCTCAAACGTCAATCGGATTATAAATGTTCAAGGGCAGAAGCGACATCTCTCCATTTCTCACGCACTCATCCAACGCTCACTGAGCTTCTAAGGCTTCCACCAGGCCCGGCTCCTGGCCAGGGGTCACGGACAAGTCAGGCCCCGGCCTCAGAGCCCACCCGCTGGGGTTGGGGGGACCTATGCCAGCCAGGTGGCAGCTAGGCGTCTTTGCATAGTTCCTTCCCCATGTCTCGGGATCCAGGAGTTTGGGAAAGTGTCCCTGGGGGCCTGGGCAAGCTCCCCTGACCTGCACACCCAGCCCGGCCTCCCCTCACAGTCCGCGGTCACCAGGGCTAGCTCAGCCTCCCTGGGACCAGCGCCCTCTCCGGAATCCTCGCGGGCAGATGGAGCCAGTGTGGCCCTCAGAGCACCCTCTGCCCACACAGCTTGCTCCCCCAAGCCTGCACCCCCGGCCTAGCGCACTGGGCACTCACTGCAGGCGCTGCTGCGTCTGCCAGGCATCGGGGGCGGCCCTGTGCCCAAGCTCCTGCAGGTTTTCTGCCAGCCGCCGGCAGGCCGCCACCCGCTGGCCGCCCAGCTCCACTCGCCGCTGAAACCTTGTGAACTTGGTGCAGAGGTGCTGAGGACAAGAGGGCAGCGGGTGACAGAGTGCCCCCCCCCCAGCAAGGCAGCGAGCAGCCTGGGAAGCTGGTGCCTCCTGTCTGGGCAACGAGGGGCGGGACAGCCCCTGCGCCCACACACCTCCTCAGAAGGCCTGTCCTCGGCCAGCGCTCACCACTCCCACGGCCCCCTCCTCCACAGCCCTGCAGGCCGGCCCACTGCCCCTGGCCTGTCTCCTGAGGGTGTCTGTCCTCCCGGCCCCAGCCCTCTGCTCACGAGGATGTGCTCATGGTCTTCTCCGATGCTCTCGTGCAGCCCGGCCGACTGCTTCTGGCTAGCCAGCCAGGTCCGCAGCTCCTCAGCCTCCCCCATGAACTCCTGCAGCTTCAGGGTCCCCTCCAGCTCCCGGGCCCTGGGGGGACAGCGCATGGTTCCCACAGGTTGGTTGCCCACACCCCCCCGGGGCAGTTGGCCAGGCGGAAGGCGGGGAACCTGAAGGAGCTTATTCGCGGTCTCTGGATTCAAGGAGAAGTGAAGCCAAGGAGGACAGTGCAGGGCAGCAGGCGCATAAGCACGGAAGCAATGAGAACTGGGAGCTGGGAGCTGAGCTCCTGCACAGCGGGCCTTGCTGCGGACTTGATGGAAGGAGGTGAGTAGCCCCCAGCACGGGCTCCTGGGACACATCTCTGTGGGCCTGGGGCCAGGGTTTCCTTCCTCCTCAGGGTCATGTTATGGGAACGGTCAACCGCGGCTAGGCCCCCAGACCCAGAGCAGGCACAGTGCCCCTTACCGTGTGGCTGCCCACGCCCGCAGTGCCTGCAGCTGCTCCCGGAGCTTCTCCCGTACCACACGCAGCTGCTCAGGGGCCCCCGGGCCAGCGAGGATTTGCACCCTCTGGTCAAGCTTCTCCATGGAGCTCCAGCAGAGAGCCAGTTCCTGCTGCAGGGCCTGTGGGCGCACACCGACCCAGGCCAGGCGCAGACTGGGCGGCTCCTTCCTCTGTACATCCGTCTCCCCACCCAGCCCTTCGGCCACTGGTCTTCCGACCATCCATCTACCCACCTGTCCACCCATTCATTCATCCCCAACCCCTCCGTCCAGCCATGCATCCAACATCCACCTACCCCGTGCTGATGGAGTTCTTACCGTTCCACAAAAGTGAAGACACAGGGTGCCCCCAGAGGGCTATTTAGCAAGGAAGGGTAAGCGCTGGGTTAAGTAGGGCCAAGGGAGTGGGGGCGCAGGAGATCCTGCACTAGACCCCAATGATACAGTGGACAGAGATGGCCGGGGTTAAGTGAGCTGCCCAGGATGTCTGGGCCACCGAAGCCCCGCAGGGCGCGGCTCCAGGGACGCCCCACAGGAATGGCGGAGAGTCCTCAGTCCCAGGATGTGGCAACACCGACCACCGGGGCTGTGCGGAAACCCACGTCCAGACAAGAGGACGCTTCAGTCGGAACCAGGGCTCCCGTGGGGTCTCCAGGGCTGTGGGGTCCTGAGAGGCTGAGCCCAGGTAAGAGGAGGGTGCTCCGGGCCTCCCTCTCTTTAACCAGGGGGGGAAGCTTGTGGGGGAAGGTAGGTTTCAAGAGGGTATTTGGTTAACTCAAAGGGTGACATTCAAAGTGTGGGGGGAAGAACCCTGCGGAAGACATGGCGAGAAAGTGCTGGGGCACGAGAGGAAGAAGGCAGAGAAATCCCAAGGGCGCAGGAGTGTCACTGGGTCAGGAGACTAAAGAAGGGGGCAGGAGTTCTTCAAAGAGTGGTCTCTGAAGAAGGGGAGCCCCGGGGACGGGCAGGGGGGCTTGCTGGGCTTGGTGGGCTGGCAGGAAAGGAGCTGGCCGTGTCTTCAGGAAGAAACAGCAGGGCTCTGTGCCTCCGGGAAGGAGAACGTGCCCTTTGCAAGTGTGACAGCCCTCTCCTCATGGCTCATCGTCTCCCCGGGGCAGACCGTGTGGGGCCTCCCTGGGACGTGGTACCTGGTGCTTCTTGATGAGCCTGACGGTGGCTGCTTCGTCTCCACCACAGTCCTCAACGCCCACCAGCGGCCGCTTCTCCTCCAGCCAGGCCTCCAGCTCTGACGCAGCCAGCAAACACTGCCAGGAACGAGACGACCTCAGCCTGATGATGTCAGATGGGACCCCCTCGGGGACGTCGTGCTAGGCTCTCCAGGAGCCTGTGCAGAGAGCATTCTGTGCCTGTTGGGGACTCGCCAGCTTCTGGGCCGGAGTTCTGCCAACTGCCCCGCCCCTCTGAGAGGCCCGGCTCCTGCAGACCTCCCTCACAGAGTGACCCCGGGGGCTCTCTGCGTCCCACCTGCTCGAGAACCACAGCCTGCTGCAGGCACTGGGCCTGCGCCTCCCACATCCGCTCCAGCTCGGCCCAGCGGCCCTCCAACTTCCGGCACTGCTCCAGGACGCATGGGGCTTCAGGGTGCCCCGAGGCCGCGAGGCTGCGTCCGGAACCCAGCACGCGCTGCACCTGTCCCTGGTGGGCTCTCACCTCCGCCTGGAGCTCCTGCCACAGATGGGAATGAAGGGGCTGCCGCCTCCCGGGTTCCCTTATTCACAGGGGGCCTGGAACAGAGCCGTGGATGCGGCTCCGGGCCCCACTAGGAGTAACTGGGGGCAGAGACTCGGGAATCGGGACACCCTGATTAGTGACAGAAGGCTTCTAAGGTCTAGGAGTGGGAGTCAGGGATCTTGGGAGGAACAGGGAGCCGCTACCTCATGCTCGCGGCGAAGGCTCTGGGCACCATTCCGGCACTGGGCGGAGCCGACCCTGGCCATGCGCTCAGCCACCCAAGAGAGCTCCAGGTCGCTCAGTTGGTAGAACTGATGCAGCTCCACTGAGGCCTGCAGCTGTAGGCGCCGGGCGGCCAGAGGTCCCTGCAGGGACTCGAACCTGGGTGGGGGCAGAAGAGATGGTAGACAGTGGGAAATGGTGGGGGGACGAGGCCCTCAGGGCTTCCCACAGCCCCAGCGACGGACCCATGAGGAACGAAGCAGAGGACCGGGGCGGGGTGGGGGTGGGGGGCTCATCTGAGGACGGCGAGGCAGCTGGAGAGGACCCAAAGCCCAGCCCTTCCCAGAAAACCTGCTTGACTTCAGGTTGTGGGGTACTGAGGATGCCTAGAGTTGGGGTCTCTGGCCTTCTTCTCCTGGGAATGACCTTCCTCGTAAGGGAAGGAGATTTGGACAAGTAGGTCCTGTAGATGCCGCAGCTGGGCTCACTGGGTGAAACCATCCCCACGTTTGCGGGGTTGGGGGTGGCACAGAGTGGGATGAAGATGGGACTAGCAGATGGGTACCTCTGTAGGTACTTCTGGGTCTCCTCCTTGATGGTCTGGGAAGTGAGACCCTGGTGGGCCTGGGAGACCAGGGCAGCCATCTTGCCGGCCAGTGCCTGGCTCTCGCTTTCCAGTCGGCCGTGCCGTTTCTGTAGTGCCCGGCTCGAGCCCAGGTCCTGCCCTGTTTCTGCGCTCTGCAGGGCCCCTTCCAGCTGCTCCATCTTCTCCTTGGCATCCTGGGGAGAGTGCAGGAGTCCGCATTAGGCTCGCAAGTTCTTGGACTCCGAGACCACACTGCCTGCAGCTCGCCAGATTCACCGGGGACCTACTCGGGGGCCCTGACACCCGTCGTCCACCTCCCACCTGCCCACCCTCTGCCCCCAAGCCTCACAAACACTCCCGGCCCCCATGCTTCATCCTCCAGAGGGATCCCAGGTGTGCCAACTATACCCTGGGCACACAGGAGACAATTCTAAGTGGGCAGAGCCAGGCCCCACTTGCCATAAGCCAGAGGCCTCTCAAGATGGCAAGACTTCCCAGGGCCACTCCAGAGTTAGCAGAATTCCCCAGACTCCGCCCTACCCCCAGCCTGGCCCAGCACAGCCTCAGTCTCCCTCTTGTGCCCTGCCCCTCTTTGGCGGACCTGCAGCAGCCTCAGAAGCCGTCTAGCCTGCTGGAGCCGCTCCCCCTGCCTGGCCAGCTTGTCCTTCAACTCTTCCCACTTGCTCTTCAGGCCCTGCAGGCTGGCCTGCACATCTTCCCGGGCATAGTGCCCGTCTTTCAACAGCCGCCTCCCTGCCTGGAGTGGACACAAAGACAGAGGGAATTGTGTCGAGTTGCTGGTACCAGGAGGGGCCACAGCAGGTGGGACCCAGGGGGCAGAGGTGGAGGGGGGTGTGGGTAGTCGGCTACAGGTTGCATCCTCCAGGCTGCAAGGGCTCCGGCATTTCCTGTAGCCCCCAATCTGTGGGCGGCGGTGAGTGGGCTCTCCGCTGATGCCCCCGAGGTGAGCGGGTGAGCCTGCAGCACACTTGAGGCAGGAAAGGCTTTGTTCAGGTGGAGGCGGCAGGCGCTGGAGCTGCCCTGAGAGCTGGGGGTGGGCTGGGGGAAGGTGTGATGGGAATATTCTAGGCTGGTTTGGGCACCAAGACAGAGGAATACCCAGCAGAGTGGAGGAGGAACCTGGGGGATCCTAATTCCGAGGGGACTGAGAACGAGACTTCCTTCGCAGTTTGTTCCGTGAAAACGAGCCATCCTTCTGGGCTGGGGATTTGAAGAGGCGTGGCCCTACAGCCTCCGTCTAGGGCCCCCACCTGCTGCAGGCCCTCCATGTGCCCATAGGTGGCCATCAGTTCGCGCTCGGTGGCTTCGTGCCACCGGACTTGCCGCAGGATGTCGCTGGGCTCTCGGGAAGGCTCCTCCGCTGCCCTCAGCCCCTTCTCCTCTATCCACAGCACCAGCTCCGCCACGTCCTGCTGCCATTCCTGCTCGAGAACCAGGAGAGAATGTGTCTCGTGAGCAGGGGGTGGGGGGGAGAGCTGATGCATGGACCTCTAGGTGGGGAGGGTCTCACAGACTCCCCTGGAAAGAGCAGAACCTAGTGTGCAAGGTGGGGTCTGGGTTACCGCTCGCAAGTGGGGAAGCAGAGATGCGGAGGGAAAGGTTTCTCCTCACAGCAGGAGGCCCGGGGAGGCACGGCCTGGGCCCCCCATGGTGTCCTGTGCCCAGAGAACAGGAGCCCTTGGTCAGTCCCCACCACCCAGCCCAGCTCAGATCTGAGGCCATTTCTAACAGGCATATGCCACGGGAGGCCCGTGGACTGGCCCAGCTCTGAGCCCCGTGGGGGCTGAACAAGTATCTGGCAGAGCCCAGGTCTGCGGCGGGTACCCCTGGCCCACGTGTGAGCCTAGAGTGTGGCCAGAAGCGATGGGCAAGCAGAGTCGCCAGGGGAGGGAGGCCACGGGCTTTTATCAGGACTTCGAGTCCAGCCTGTTCTCACCTGGAAAAATCAGAGCCATAATGCCTGTCCCACGAGAGGAGCTATGAGGGTCCATGACAGAACATGGGGGTAAGCGCTTTGCTAACTGTAAAGGGCTCTGCACTGTGCCTGAGTGTTTGCTCAGCAGGTTCCTCCTAGGCCCTCCTCCCAGGAAGTCCTCGTCCACCCGGGCTGGCCCCTCACCTGCAGCTGGAGGGAAGCCTGCAGCCGCCTCCTCCGGTGCTCGCTCCTCTCCTGGACCCTGGTCCACTGCACCTGGACTCTCTGCAGCTGCTCTCGGACCCTGGAGGCCAGGTGGAGTGGGGGAGGGCTGGGGGTGGAGTGGGGGAGGGCTGGGGGTGGAGTGGGGGAGGGCTGGGGGAGGGCTGGGGGAGGGCTCAGCCCAGAATGTGCCCCGCTGCCGCCCCGCTGCCCACAGCCTCTCCAGCCTCCGGGCGGCAGGCCGTGCAGGGTGTGCCCTGAGCCCACAGGTCCTGGCTCACTTGTGTGCAGCAGGGTGTTGGCTCAGGGCCAGCTTCTCACCACGTGCCCGCAGGGCCTCTGCTCGACGACCAAGGATGCCCAGGAGCCGCCTGAAGTCCTGGTGCTGCTGCAGCAGGCTCCGGGCCTCCCCTACATCCTCCTGGGGACGCAGAGACCACGGGTCATGCTTGGGACGACGGGGTCAGCACCATCCTGCCCCCCGCGGGCCCCGAGGCCCACCAGCACCCCCCCAGGCCCCCCAGCTTCAAAGCTCCCCCCAGTGACGGGCAAGCAGCCCCGCAGCCCCGTATCCCCGGCCCCCTACCCCAATCTTGTCCTGCTGCAGGAAGGCCTCGTGCCTGGCACAGATGGCGGCAAAACCATCGATGTCTCTGCCAAATCTCTGCAGCTCCAGCCCCTCCTGCAGCCGCTGCCGTCTCTGCTCCCAGGTGGCCTGCAAGCCTGGGCCTTGCTGGCTCAGGAGCCTCAGGGTGCGGGCCACCTCTTGGGAGTCTGGGGAGTCCAAGGCTGAAAGGGGCTGGCCCTGGGCCTCCAGCTGCTGCAGCCTGTCCGGGACAGCAGGCAGAGGGTCGAACCCCGTCTGCACCTCTCATCCCCCCTTCCTCCTCTCTTCCTCGGTCACTCACTCTGGAGCTCCGATAGAGCGCTAATTAGCAGGGGGGCCTGAGGCTGGTTAGCCCCAGTGGCGCACTCATCCCCTAGGACAGCTGTGGCCCAGCTCACTAGTGAGGCGCACAACGTAAGGGGCCGGGCACGCTGTGAGGTCTCATGGCGGCCACGCTCCCTGTGGGTCACACCCTTGCTGCAGGGCCCCATCCCACTGGCCGAGCCCAGGCAGGTAGAAGAATCCCTCAAACCACCCCCGGGGCATCGTACGCCTACTGGCATGAGAAAGGGTGCCTGTCTCAGCCAGCTGAGCACATGGGCACACAGCTTGGGGATGGGTGACACTTCTGTGTGGATTAGGAAAAGGCTCCGCTTCCTCTGAGGTGAGGCAGCCCCGAACCATCATTAGTAGAGTCCGGAAGCAGAGGACGGGATGGGCTCGGCGCCCACTCAGCTATCTTCGGGCTCCCCTGTGTGGGCACAGTCTGGGGACGGTGCGTGGTGACCTGGCCTGCCTTACGCACCTGGGCCGTCACCCCTGCAGGTCCGGCAGTCTAGACAGACTGAGGGGGAGCCATCTGACTCAGGGAGCCTGTGGGCTCTGTGTTATCCAGAAGGGAGGACTCAAAGCAATCCATCAGGCTCACCTGGGTGATGTATGGCCAAATCTGCACTTCACAGAACCTTCCATGAAGCTCAGATTCTGCCCTGCATCCCCTCCCTGAAGTATGCAGGACGCCTGACCAGTCCTTGGTTACATGTCCCTCCTGAAAACCTGCCCCAAGCACCTGCTGGTCACTAGCTTGGGCTACTCCCCCCGGGTGACACCCTGCTTCCTGCCTCTTGCTTTCTGGTGGCTTGTCCCCTGAAGCCCGCCCCATCTGCCCTCCCCTTCTGACCTCTCCTGATGCAGCTGGATCTCCACCAGCAGGTCTGTGTGCTCCATCAGAAGCCGCTGGGCCGAGGCCACATCCACTACCTTCTCCTCGATGTGCAGCTGAGCCCAGACGCTCTCTGCCCACAGCAGCAGCTGCTGGCTCTCCCGCAGGAAGCTCTGCCGTGCCTGCGCTTCGGCCCGGGCCCTGGCCCGGTGGGCCACCTGCTGCTGTCCCCGCTCCAGCAGCCCCTGCAGTGGCTCCACCTGCTCTTGCAGGGACCGGCTCTCTGGGGGGCCCAGCTCCTCAGTCCTGGGAAATGGGGTCCACCGCCTCGTCAGGGTCCTGACCCAGAGGCCTGGTGTCCAGGCTCCGATTCCCCAGGGGAAGGGGTGGGGACCCCTCAATCCCAGATTCCCCAGGGGAAGGGGTGGGGACCCCACAATCCTATCTCCTCCTTGCTTAGGGACAGCAAGCCTGTGTGGCTCACGCTTTCCCCATGGGGGTTTCCTCGTGCCCTTCTCCCACCTGCGTCCCCGCCCTTCAGACAGTACATTCTGCCCCTTCTCCACTTTCTGTCCCATTCCCCATTCTACACCCCTGTGCAGTCCTCCCCTGCCTCCCGGGGCCAAGCCCAGGCTATACTTCATGGCCGCCTTTTGCAGGTAGTGGACCCTCCTCTCTAGCGTTAGCATCTTCTGCTGGGCCAGCTTCAGGGCACGGTGGCTGTCCTCGGACTGCCCCAGCTCTAGGGTTTCCAGCTGGAGAATCAGGTCTTGCAGTTGGACCTGCGTGGATTCACACTCGTGCAGAAAAGTACACACATCTGCTGTGCTTGCCAGCTGTATTTCCTTCTCTTTCTTCAGGGCTTCCAGCTTCCCCCACCTGAGCAGAGGGAGCAGGGATGTCTCCATCACAGGGACATCCCCATCCAGCCCAGGACCTTGGCCGGGGGCTCACCCAGTAGCTGCTATGAGGCTGGCCATCCCCACACCCTCTCCTCCCCATCTCTGACACACCCAGTGTTTCCCCCTGGCCACTTGGGAGGTAGATAAGCAGGCTCGCAGGCCCCGGGAACTGTATCCAGCCCGTCCTGTACTCCCTCATTCTTACCTCTGGCTCAGTTCCTCCTGCTGTTGCTGGATTTTGGGGGTATCTTCAGGATATCTCTGCTTCAGCTGTTCCGCATTGCTGCTGACCTCAGCCCAGTAGCCCCTTCCCACAGCGAGGGCAGTGAGGAAGTTCTAGGGGAAAGGAAGACACAGGCCTTGAGGGGGCTTCTTCTCTTCCCACAACTGCTCTCAAGACTACAGATGACCTCAGACATGCTCTGCTGCCTAGGGGTTTGAGCTGCTTCCCTCTCAAAGGACTGGGATCTCTGTCCTTAAAGGGCTGGGAGGGCTCTTCAAAAATTCACAGTCAGGTATCCAAATTAGAAAGAAGTAAAACTCTATTTGCAGATGAATGTGCATTATATACAGAAACCGTAAAGACACTACCAACAAATTGTTTCAACAAATACATGAATTCAGCAAAGCTGCAGGACACAAAATCAATCTACCGGGATAGCTGGCATTTCTATGCACTAATAATGAACTATGAGAAAGAGAAATTAAAAGAATTTCACTTCTAATTGCATTAAAAAGAATAAAATACCTAGAATAAATTTAACGGAAGAGATGAAAGACCTACCCACTGAGAACTATAAGACACTAATGAAAGAAATTGGAAAAAAACCACAAACAAATGGGAAGACAAACCATGCTCATGGATTGGACAAATTAATATTGGTAAAATGTCCGAACTACTCGAAGCAACTCACAGATTCAATATAATCCCCATCAGAATTCCAATAGCATTTTTCATAGAAATAGAACAATCCTAAAATTCGTACAGAAACACAAAAGACTCTGAAGAGCCACAGCAATCTTGAGAAAGAACCAAGTCAGAGGCATCAAGCTCCCTGATTTCAAACTATATAGTTCACTATAATGAACTATGGTAATTTTTTATACTAATCAAAACAATGTGGTCTTGGCATAAAAACATATAGCTCAGTGGACCAGAATAGAGAGCCCAAAAATAAACCCATGCACATACTGTCAATTAATTTATAACAAAGGAGCCAAAGATATACAATTGGGAAAAATAGTCTCTTCAACGGTCCTGGAAAAACTGGACAGCCACATGCCAAGTGTTAAACTAGATCCCTACCTTACACCATAAACAAGAAATTCAAAATGCTCAACACCAAAAGCAAATAATCTTCTTTCTCCAAAGAAGACAATACTGATGGCCAATAGACATATGAAAAGATGTTCAACATCACTAATCTTCAGGGAGATGCAAGTCAAAATCATAACCAGAGATCACCAGAAAATGGCTGTTCTCAAAAAGACTAGAAAGAAGTGTTGTTGAGAATGTGAAGAGGAGGAAAGGAAACCATTGTGCACTGTTGGTGGGAATGTAAATTGGCGTAACGACTATGGAAGAGAATATGGGGGTTCCTCAAAAAATGAAAAACAGAACTATCATATGGGGGGCGCCTGGGTGGCTCAGTCGGCTAAGCAACTGCTTTCAGCTCAGGTCATGATCCCAGGGTCCTGGGATCGAGCCCCACATTGGGCTCCTTGCTCAGCAGAGAGCCTGCTTCTCCCTCTCCCTCTCCCTGCTACTCTGCCTGCTTGTGCTCTGTCAAATAAACAAAATTTACAAAAGAAAAAACAAAGAACTACCATATGGTCCAGCAATTCCACTTCTGGGTGTTTAGCCAAAGAAAATGAAAACACTAACTTGAAAAGATCTCTGCACCCCCATGTCTGTAGCAGCATTACTGGCAATAGCCAAGATACGGAAACAACCTAACTGTCCACTAATGGATGGACAAAGAAACTGTGGTAGATATACACCTAACGCATCTGAAAGAATTAAATATTTCTATCATACCTTAAGAAAGAATGAAATCTTGTCATTTGGGACAGCGGGAGGGACCATGAGGGCATTCTAAGTGAAGTAAGTCAGATAAATACTGTATGATCTTACTTGTATGGGGATCTAAAAACACAAAACACGACTGATACAGAGGACAGATTGGTAGCTGCCAGAGGTAGGCAGTTGGGGGTGGGTGGCATGGATAATGGGGATCAAAAAGCGCCAACTTCTAGCTATAAAATAAGTCATAGGGATGGAATGTTTACCACGGGGACTACAGGTAATCACTCTGTGTTGCATATTTGAAAGTTGCTAAGAGAGCACATCTTGAAAGTTCTCATCCTAAGCGATGCCTGGGTGGCTCAGTGGGTTAAGCCTCTGCCTTCAGCTCAGGTCATGATCTCAGGGTCCTGGGATCGAGCCCCGCATCGGGCTCCTTGCTCATTGGGGAGCCTGCTTCTTCCTCTGCCTGCCAACTCCCCTTATGTTCTGACAAATAAATGCCAAAAAACCCCCACAAAACTTAACAAACAAACAAGAAGTTCTCATCCCAAGAAAAAAATTCCGTAACTATGTGTGGTGATGGCTATTAACCAAACTTACTGTGAGCTGTACATGTGTGTCGAGTCATCCTGGCAACAGAATGGTACGTGTCGGCGTTGACTAACCGTGGTAATCGTTTCACAAGATATACAACTATCTGACCATTATGGAGCATGCTGGAAACCACTGTCACATGTCGCTTATGTCGCAGTAAAAAACCTTCAAGGCCAGACCCCTTGCTCCTCCTTCCCAGACAGCACGAGAGTGCACAGGCACGAGGCAGGCACAGGAGCGAGTAACGGAGAGGTGGGAGCAGGCACAGAGGGAGGACAAGGAATAAGGAGGTGCGGGAGGGCCGCAGCTGAGACCCCCACCTCGGTGGGCGGTACCTCATATGTGAGCTGGGTGACCTCCAAGTTGTGGGCGAGGGGCTGCAGCTTTCGAAGCAGTGCTGTCTGGTTCTCCAGCCAGGACCGCAGCTCTCCACAGAAGCAATGGAAGCCCCACAGGGCTATTGCTTCCTCCAGCCGCGCCCTGTGGTGCTGAGGAGAGGCCGGCCCCAGGGGCTGGGGTGAGGGTCGACTTCCCCATAGGGCCCTCAGAACCGTCTGTCACCCGGACTCCCCCACCGCTGGGCCTAACACCTTCTGTCAGAGGCCCAGGGGAGGGAGCTGACAAGAGCTTAGTGTCAGAGTGTGCTCTTTTGATCTAGCCCTTGGCTCTTAGGGTCCTACTTTTGGGGGACCTGACTCTGCCTAGCCTGGTCCACCTCCCCTCCAGGCTCTCCTCCTGCTGCCTACCACTCCCACCTTCACTGCGGGGCTCCAGGCACTCTGGCCTTTACTCCTCCTGGGCCTCCTTCCTGCCTTGGCTTAGGTCCTGCCTAGGCTATGGTGTCCCCGTCTCCCCTACCCCCTGTTTTATCTGCTCTTAGCCCCTCCTTGTTCCAGTCTCAGCCCAAGGGTCCTTCCCTCAGAGATGCCCTCCCCAACTACCAGCCTGACCCGGGCTCCCGTCGCACCCACATCCGTCTACTGACTTCTCATCTCCTCTGCCAGCACGTTTGCATGTCCAGTAAGGGCTCCGTCCCTGGGCTCCCAGCTCAGGGTCCAGTACGGAGTAGGAGCTCCATAAACACCTCGGACACGGGTGTTACCTTTGCCAGAGCCCGCAGGCCCTCATAGTCCCGGCTCAGGCACTCCTGTGTCTGGAGTACTGTGTTAGGGTCAAAGTTAGCATCAGGCTCAGCCGAGAGGGCCATCTTCCCAGGGCCCAGGGAGTCCGAGTGGCAGGAAACCTCCCTCCAGGTCCCCAGGTGCCTCAGGCCTTTCTTCGGAGAGCCCAGGGCAGACACCACCTGTGCTGACAGGAGAGAGGGCAGCACGTCCCCTGGGGCTCCCCTAAGCACAGAAGGCACGGAATGGTGGGGCCAGGGGTCCTGCCTGGGCTGGGAAAAGTGAAGGGGGCATTCCAGCAGGAACCTGGTTAACGCCTGGAAACTGGCCGGCAAATGAGCAAAGCCAGACTATACTGGGTGACCTCCCTAAGCATATGCAGATGGGCTGGGCAGGATGCTGCTGGGGCAGGGGCGGCCCCCTAACCCCCCCCCCCACCCCCCCCCCACCCTCCCCAGGGGAAGCCCAGGCTTCCAGGATCCTCGGCCACAAAAAGCCCTCCCATCTCCACCTTCTGTGTGGTCACGGGAAACAGGGGCCACAATGAGATCACACGTGCATATGATCTCAGTGTGGCCCCTGAACTATGGAGGCCCATAGTCCTAGGGCCCTGGGGGCCCCCACACACCGTGAGTGACACCTGCGCTGCGGCTGTGCGGGCCTGCTCCTCCAGCTGCCGCAGCTCCGCCCCAAAGGCGTGCACCGCGTGCTCCAGCCACCGGTGGCGCAACAGCAAGGCCTCGGTGGCCGCCGGGTCCCGCCTGCAGGGAGCACTCTCCAGCGCCGACCGCTGCTCCCGCAGCCACGAGGCTGCATCTGCCGCGTCCGCCAAGTACTGCGGGGAAGAGGGGAGGCTGAGCCCCGGCTGCCCCCCGCACGCCCGCCAGGCCGCCCGCCGCCCAGCGCCCCGCTACCTGCCGGACGAGCAGAGCCGCCTGCAGCCGCGCCCCACGCCTGGCCACCCCGGTCCGGAGCCGCTGCCACGCGCCCTGCAGCGCCTCGGCCCTCTGGCGGGGATCTGGCCACGTGGGGGGCCCGCGGGCACCCAGGTCGCATCCCCTCCGCACGAGATCAGCGCAGACCGCCTGGTGGTGGAGCAGCTCGGCTTCCAGGGCCTGGCATGGTGCAGAGTGGGGAGCTGGGTGAGGGGAAGGGAAGAAAGGGTGGCGGCAAGGTGGGGACTGGCAGGGCTGCGGGCGGCAGGTACCTTGTGTTTCTGAAGGGCCGCTCTGATCTGGCTAAGGTCCGGTCGCAGGGCCTCATCCTCCACCAGCTGCCCCTGATCCCTCAACCAGGCTTCCTCCTCCTCACATTGGCTCAGGAACTCGGCCTGCCGCAGGCTCTGCTCCAGCAAGGCGCGCCTGAGGGACGGCAAGGGGCACCAAAGGGATTGGGGAGCGGGCTCCCCACCAGGCTCAGACACTTCCCATGGGACAAGAGTTTCCTTGTTCAGGATGACTCAACAGGGGACCCAGAAGACTTGGGGGTGAGGGTCCGTGTGGAGGAAGTTGCCAGGTCAGCAGTATTTTCAACCTGGGCAGGAGGTGACTGGGTTACACGAAAATTCTGGAGGAGGCAGAAGAGTGCGATGAGCTCTTACCGGGCCTTGACAAGAGACACCAGGCTCCAGTGGAGCTGGGCCAGTGCCTGGGCCTTGGCTTGCAGCGCCTCCACGCCAGTGCCCAGGGAGGAGTCCAGCTCCGCGGTCTGGAGGGCAAGATGGCGCACGTGGGCTCCGTGGGCGGACACCTGGGCCTCCAGCAGGTCCTGCTTCTGCAGCAGCTCCACGGTCTCTGCCAGCTGCTGCCCACAGGCTGTGGAGCTGGCCAGCACCTGGCCAGGGTGGACAAGTGAGCCCTGCAGCCCCAGAGCGCTGGGTCCACGGGAGCGCTCGTGCTGGTGCACCTGCTGTGCTGGCCTGGGGGAGGGGGCGTCCACTGGTGCAGGGCCCACCTGGAGCTCCTTGAGCTGGTTGGAGGCACTCTCCACCTCGTGCAGCAAGCCCAGCACAGCCTGCAGGTCTGCAGTCTGCTTCTTCTGCCCTTGGAGACGCTCAAGGAGTCGCTCCCAGCGCCCAGTGATCTCCAGTTGCCTGGAGGACATGAGAATAAGGGTGGCCTTCACTGGGCTGCGGTGGGGAAGCGATCTTAGGGGTCTACAGCTGGTGGGGGACTTGGTGGTCAGGGAGGAGCCTCGCCTGGGGTGGATGGGGCATCGTGTTCTTGCCTCTTAGACACAGAGAAGCCAGAAGAAGGTTCTGTGAGGTTCAGGTCTTCAGGACCCCCAAGCCTTCTTTCCAGTCACCATCTCAGATGATAGCAACCCCAGCCTTCTAAGTGCCTGTGCTAAAATCTGGAGAACTCGCTCTCTCACACCCCAGCTGGTCTGTCTGCAAATCCTGGTGGACTCAAAGTATTTCCAGAATCCCACCATTTCTCATTGCCTGTTACTTCTCTCTGGCCTAGATTATTGCACAGCCTCCTACGTGGTCTCCCTGCTTCTGTGCGTTACATCTGTCCCCGACATGGCCTCCAGAGTGATCACTGTAGACTGTGCCACTCCTCAGCGCAGGCTCTCCCACAACTCATTCCCCATCTGCCCGAGTAAATTCCATCCTTACGATGCCCTACAGATCCCAGCATGCTGTCTGCCTCCACCCTTTGGCTCTGTCCTTCCCAGACCTCAGCTACTGCTGGCGCCTTTGGTCAACACTGGCTTCTGAGCTATTTTTCACACACACTGCACCAGCCACTCCTTTTGCCTGGGAAGAGTCTGTCTCATCTATATGGCTACCCCCCCTCACTCCTTTCTGGTCTTTGCTCAAAAGGGAAACTTCTCTTACTACCTAACTCTCCCCCTCTGTTGGCACCCTGTAATTCCCTGTTTTATTACTATTTTTTATCACGATCTCATGTAATATATATATATTTTTGTTGTCTTTTGTTTTTGTCTTTTGTTTTTGTCTTTTGTTTTTGTCTTTTGTTTTTGTCTTTTGTTTTTGTCTTTTGTTTTTGTCTTTTGTTTTTGTCTTTTGTTTTCCTTAGTCACATATAAGCTCTGGGAGGGGAGGGATGATTGTCCTCTTCCCTACTAAATCCCCAGCACCTAGCCCAGTGCTCGGGACATAGTAGATGCTCAATAAATGTTTGTTTAGTGAGTGAATTAATAAGTAGAAAGGGTGGTGCTTTACCAAAAGGGGTCAATTACAGATGCTGGAACTTCAGGCGCCGGTAGGAGTCTGATCTTTTCAGGGGAGCCCTCACCTATAGATCATACCTCTATGGCCAGGAATGGGCACACAAAAAGATAAGGGTATGATATGAAGGCCTTAGCCTGTTTTGAGGATTTCCATGCCCCAGGCTCACCTGCAGGCCACATCTGCCCAGCCAGGGTGCTGCTCCTGCCGGAGGACATCTGCGATCTCAGCCAGGGCCTGGAAGCGCCCCTCTTGGGACAGAATGCTGGCCTCCAGCATGCCCAGCCTCTGGGCAGATGCCTCCACGGTGGCCAGGCTGGCTGGCGGGGCTGTGGCCGCGGCCCGGTCCAGTGTGTGCTCTGTGTCCTTCAGAAAGCTCTCCCTGAGGGCAGCCTTGTGCTGGAAGCGCCGGGCCAGGGTTTCCAACCGCTCGAGCTGTAGGATCCTCCGCAGCAGGGCCTGGCTCCGGGAGGCCTCCGCCCGTTCCAGGCCTGCCCAGCGCTGGGACACCTCTGCCGGGCCCAGGCCCTCGGGAGGCAGGAAGGGCTTGCGGTTCTGGGCCTGAAGTGCAGTCTGCAGCCGGAAGAGCAGCGCCTCGGTGGCCCCTCGCTGCTGCAGCCGCGGCGGCTTCTCCTGGGTGCGGAAGCAGCCAAAGGCCACCAGGAGCCCGCGCATGGCGGGCAGGGAGTTTGGGAAATCGTGCGTCTCCAGCTGCACCTGCTTCTCTGCAATCCAGTCCAGCAGGTCGCCCACCAGCTGCTCGTACTGGGCCTGCAATGCCTCTGTCTCCTGGAGCTGAAGCAGGATCTGGAGGAGGCAAGGACGGGTAATAGGGCAGCACCTGGGTGCAGGCACCCCCCGCCCTTTTGGCTGCTGAGTCGACCGCCAGGGTTCCCAGAGTGGGTGGTAGCTCCTTGCCCCCAGCTGAGGTTGCACGCACGTGGGAACCTGCCTCCAGAGAAGGTCTGCTTGCATTGCACACTTAGACCCAGGAGTGTGGGGCATCCATTCTGCCTTCCTCCATCTTATTTTACCCCATTTGGTCTCATGTCCGGGAGTACTATTCTTTTTATGAGCCCTCTTTCCCTTCCCTGAGGCCCCCACCTCCCTAAAGCAGCTCAGAGCCCTTGGCCTCGATCATCTCCCCCATGCCCAACTGAGATGCCAACCCTGAGAAGCCTTCCTAGGCCTCCGTGCCTACCACTGTGGCCGGAGAGGAAGACAGCTCCCCCCCACCCCCAAAACAGAGACTGAGCTCAGCAGAGCTGCTTCTGTGCCTGTCTTTACAGGGTCCGGCTTTCTGAGCCTTTCAATCCCTTTAGGAGCTTAACAGCCTCAGAGTAGGGGGGAGGTGGAGGGCTGGAGGCGATAGAGCTCGCCTGGCTTTCCCTGTGTGCCAGGCCCCGTGCTGGGCACTGTGCCCACACTCCTGAAAACTCACAGTAGCCTTCTACTACCCCAGGCATTATTGTCACCATTTGACAGAGGAAGCACAGAAAAGTTAGGGGACATGTCAAGGCCACACAGCTAGAAAGCGGCAGAGGCAGGCTTTAAACCCAGGTGCGCCCGACTCCGGAGCCCATGCTCATCCCCCTCTCCTTGATGCCACCTTCGCTTTGTCACCAACCTTAGCAAGTCTCCTCTGGACCGTCTGCTCCTGGTGCAGGCGGGAGAAGTGATGGTAGTAAAGGGAGACATAGGTCATGACGGAGCGCTCATCAGGCTGGAGGGCCGCCATGTCCTCGGGGTCCAGCAGCTGAGCAATGCCCAGCTCCTGCTCAGCCACGCGGAAAGCCAGGGCAAGGTTGTACAGAGGGCGCTCGGGACGCAGGGAGCAGTAGTCAAGCAGGTCTGGCCTGGACAGAGAGTGGGCAGACCTCCTCACCAGCTCCCCACTCCTCACTTACTGCTTGGGGCTAAGGCACTTGTTAAAAAGGCCAACCAGCTCCTGTTGGGTTGGCCGTTCACGCCTTACCACGCATTAGTTTCACCTGCCAGTAATCTGAGCCGCTAATGAAGGAATGGGGTTCTGATGGGGGGGGGGCGTGTTAATTTCCCTCAGGGGCCCGGCTTCTGGGTAGGGGGAGAAGATCCAAAAGGGCGGCTAATTGCCAGGAAGAGGACTGAGAATAGAGTCAGGGACACAGAGAGTGGAGAAAGGCAGGGTCAAGGCAAACCGGGCCAATCCCACGGGATTTCCCAGGGTGGGGGGAGGGCCTCGGCTATCAGCTGGCTCTACGTTCGTGCCCGGGTTGCAGGGGCCCAAGGGATGCGGGAGATGGGCAGGTTCGGGACCCAAGTGCATTCTGGGTTTTTTGGCTCGGTGGTGTGGGCCTCCAGGAGGGAGGCTGAGGGACTGGGAGGACGCCAGGTCCGCTCTCCCTCGTGCGCACCTGTGTGCATGGATGAGGGCCCCGAAGCCGAGCCCGTCACTCCAGCTGCGGGAGAAGTCAGTGATGTTGACATTGGCATAGCCGGCCGTCTTCCTCTGGCACCAGACCAGCAGAGCTTCCTTGGCGGACAGCAGCGCTGCACTAGCCCCAAACTCCTCCTGGCAGGGCAGGACGGCGGGTCAACATGCAGGGACGCTGGGAAGGCAGCAGGACCCGCCGGCGGCGGGAGGGGCGGGCTGGGCCTGTTTGTGACCCTTTCCCCCACCCCCCAGACAGGTGTAGATGGCTCTGTCTTCAGAGCACCTGATTTTACTGATGTCATTTGTGGTGGGCGGGGACTGGGGCTAAGGGAGAAAGATCGTCCTTCCAAAGAAGTGGGGCGCCTGGAAGCTGTCCCATTGAGCAGCTGGCTTTGAGTCACGGCCGGTGACCACAACAGCGGGAGCTGCCATTTCTCCAGCCCTTCTCATGGGAGCAGGGGGCATTGAGCTAACAATGGGCCCCGTGGACTTGAGGCTGGGATTTGGTAGACTCCTGGTCCCCATGGGCTGTCTGCCAGCCAGGCACAGGGCCGTAGCTCTCCAACCTCTCACGGCCCCACGAGGGGGACACACATTCTAGGGATGACACGAGGTGCAGAGGGGCAAGGAGGAGGCTGCCCAGCATCCCTCCACCAATAGGCTTGCCTGCCCGGGAATGGCTGACAGCCCGCCTCTGATGGGTGAGCGCCCCCTGTCCACCACCTCGGTGCCTCACACGGCTGCTGAGGGCCGAGCCTAAGCGCCTTCTTCAGGCGGGGCAAGGTTATCTTCATTTGGTTCAGTCCCCTTCCACCCTTGATGTTTCTTAGTGAGAGTTTCCTTTACTCTGTTGCTCTTGGTTCCACCTGTCCACACCCCTGCCTTGCTATCTCTCTTCCCCTCAGTGCTCTCTCCCCACTCCTTCTTCCTGTCTACTCCCCACACCCACAACCTCCATTCCTGGTCCCTGTCCTGCCCTCAGTGGGACTCTCCTACCCACTCCTGCCCTTACCCCCCAAAGGCCCCTCCCCTTCTTCCTCCCCAACTCTAACTGGGCTTGAGGCCAGTTAGAAATTCACCCATCCATTCATTCATCGCATAGGTGCGAGACTCTGGGGACACATCCAGGCAAAGCTCCTGCTGTCCTGGGGCTCACAGGCACATGATGGGTTTCAAGGGTCCTCCTGGATTTAAGCCAGACCTATGGCTTATTTTCATTAGGGTCTCATTCTCTAGGTTGGCTTTTATAACCTAGTGGAATTAAGTTTTAGGTGAGGTTTTGGAAAGCACCAAACTATGAAAATTGATAAATATAAGGACTTTTTTACTCTTTTCGGTTCAGTTGTGGGAAAACAAGAGGAAGAACAAGAGGAGGATGGAGGACCATCTCTTTGGTGTTCAAGATGCTGGGGTTTTGGAAACTTCTGGGGCTGGGACTCCCTCGGCGTGTTTTATTTTCCCCAATGGTACATTAGAGGTATAATAGAAGTTAGAGGGCTTCAATGCCAAGTAGGGAACAACCAATCGGGGTGAAAGGCAGGCACTGGGCAATTTCCTGAACTGCTCACTTGTAAACGGCTTGTCCCAGATCAGGACGGAAGTTCGCGAATCTAGTTGTCATTTTAGCATATACGCTCTGACATTCTCAATTCTTTGCCCATGGTTGAAGAGTGGGTATTCACTGTGTGGACACCAGGGTCCGTTGTGGGGACCCTAAGAGTCAGGAGGAACTGCTCTGTCCCCAGGGGCCGGGGGTGAGGCCAGGGCTGGGCTGGACCGGGCGGGTGGGGGTTAGGACATACCCTGTCCAGGAGGATGTGGGAGATCTGGAAACGCAGAATGATGACCCAGATGAGTCCCAGGATGAGTGTCTGGTCTCCATCCACGATGTTCTCTGGCCCAATGAGGGGTATTGGCACCTGTGGGCACAGCTGGCTGGGCTCAACCATGAAGCCCGTGTACCAGAGAAGACCCTGTGCTCAAAAGTCTGGGGGGCCTGCTGCCATATGGGAGGGTCCTGGAATCCGTCCTGTCCCAGAAGGTCCCCAAGGGAGGCACAGGCAGGGCACAATGCCAGGCAGGTGAAGACTTTCTAAATGGTTGCCACTTTGGACCCAAGTCCTCCCGGGCAAAACCCCAGCCTGGTGAAATGGCCTGGACCCCCGGGATGGGGGAGCTCCCTGTATGTGGGCTACAGGTAAACGGGGGCCAGGATCGGTGGTTCCACCATGGGGGTTAGAAATAAGTGCTCATCGTAGTCAATATATGGGCTTAAGAGACAATGGCAACTGTGGGCCTCCGCCTCTCAGGGCACATGGGAGTGCTTGGGTCCTCAGCTCCCACTTCAGTCTCAGCCCTCTTCATTCGTGGTCCATCTCCTGGTAAAAGAGCGGATTCCCAAGCTCCACCCAGTCAGACTCAGGCCAGGGCCCAGGCTTCACATTTGGACAAAAAGCTCAGGTGGTTTTCATATGCACTGAAGTTGAAACCCTGCTGCCCTAGGTCTTGCCCACATGGGCAGGGAGGAGGAATGAAAGAGGGGAGAAAGGAGCTGAATAAACACCAAAGCCGCACGGGACCTGGGCCCCTTCACCCTCTGGCTCTGCCTTCCTCTCCCAGATCACAGTGCTCCAAGGCCTGCGGGATTCTGGCTCTTCCTTGGGATTTTAGGCACAGGCCTTGGGGCCTTCGTACTGGCTGTCCCTGCTGTCTGAAAATAATGTCCCCAATAGCCACATGGCTACTTCCCTCCTTTCATCTAAATCTTTACCCAAATGCCACTTTTTCAAGGGTGTTTTTAATAGCCACCTTATTTGAAAGAGAAACCCAGGGACTATTCCTCCTCCTCAAACACACATGCTTGATCCCCTGACCCTGCTTGGTTTTGTTCTCTGCTGTCTCCCTAGCAGAGTGGCTGGCATATGGTGGGTGATGGATACGTATGCACTGAGTGGGCAAAGAAGAGGGGAGACTCTCGGTAAGACCTGGCGGGAAGCTGGCTTCAGCCAACCACCTGCCTGGTGGCGGGGCTGCATCCCTGGGCATCTCCATGGGGTCCGCCCTGTGTTCAGCCTTCCTCTCCTGGCACACCTGAGCCCTTTGGCATTCATCTCAGCTTGGAGCTGGAGCAGCTGGTGGGTGGGGGTGTCGGAGTCTGCTCATACCAGCTTGTGAAGTCTCATCTTCCCACTTCGTGCTTAGTGATATCACACTGGCAGCTTGGAATCAGCCAGGGTGGAATCAGCCGCAGCAATGCCAGGGAAATTAGCAAATGCTACAAATGAGGGCTTTTATTCCCCCTGCGCTGAGAGCTGGTTGTTAAACATTTACCAGCACCCACTGATCAGGGTTCAAATCAACTGTCTTCCCTGAAACCGCGGGCCCCTTGCAGCCAGGTCTGGGCTTTGTGGTCCCTGGAGCCTGGCACGGAATGCCCAGCAAACGACTCGGTCTCCAGAAGCGAGTGCGTCCCACGTTCATTAACCCTGTGTTGGGGCAACAGTATGTAGAGTGGAGACAAGGCTGTCACCTTCACAGGCTATGTATCAGAGACGTGCTGTGCTCGAGGGGAGCTGCAGAGCCTCTGACAAGGGCCACGGGGCGCCCCCTCTTTCCAAGTACCCTGAGGGAAGGTGGCTGGCTCAGAGGCTATGGTCCCTGGGACCACAGAGGACCTGGCATTCTGTGGCTGTCAGCTTTCTGCTCCTCCCTGGGCTTGGGGACGGCAGTGCCCCCATCCCTAGCTTTGGCTTCTAACTGCCCTGGCCTCTGTCAGGTATGCCAGGCTCCCAGGGGCCATGACCTTCAACCCTGGACGTAAGTGACAGGCACACACACTCAAGTTCAGTCCAGCCAGTTCCAGCTCGGAGATTTTGCAGGCTCTGGGAACAGCCACCTCATGGCTTCCGGACCTGAGGCCAGGAGCCCTGCGGGCTTCCCCAATCCTGGCTTATTAACGCCCCTGCCTAGCCGCCTGACGCTGGCCATGAGGGTCCTTTCGTGGCCATGGAGTTTTCTTCCTTTTAATGACTGTTTCTTTGGCCGGTCTCTTTCTTTTAGGAGACCGTGGCTCCCTCCTGCTTGCTGCGGCCCCTGTCAGTTAACTGACCCAGCTTCTCCGAAGCAGACCTGCACCTCTTGCCTCTGCCACCTGGCTCAGTGTCCAGGCCTCTCTGCTCCTGTGTCCTCCTTTCAGCCTGCCTCCCACAGCCCCGCATCCAGGCTCTGCTGGCCCACGGACCATGGGTCTTGGCTGGTAAATTATTTCCTTATTTAGGAAAGGAGAAAGTTGAGAATCCCGCAATTCTCTCATTGCAGGCAGTGGCGCATTTCAGTCCCGCCCACAGGGATGACAGCTGTCCCCCCTCCAGCCGCTCTGGTGCCCTCCAAGCTGGGAGCACTGTTCAAGGAAGGGCTTGACTTTCTGGACCTCTGTATCCCAGCTGCTATGCCTAGATTCGGGCTCCAGATCCTCTGCTCTACCCTGGCCAGACCAGGAAAGATGATCTAGGAGCCCAGCCGATCCCCACTGCCCGCCCCAGCACCTTGCCCAGAAGCCGTCTCCCCAGCACCCACCTTGGCCTTGAGGAAAGCCAGCGCGCGGCTGCTGTTCTCCAGGAAGTGTGCCCGCATGCGGCCCCGGTTAGGGGGTGGCAGGGCCTCCCCCGAGATG
The DNA here is from genome assembly GCA_028533885.1 of Nasua narica. NCBI lineage: Eukaryota > Metazoa > Chordata > Mammalia > Carnivora > Procyonidae > Nasua > Nasua narica. The sequence continues at coordinate 51,624,107 of CM052797.1, read as the reverse complement.
AGCTCCAGCAGCCGAAGTAGGTGGGTGCCATCAGCCAGCTCCGTGTACAGGTTCTGGATCTTGATGCCCACCTTGGAGGGGCGGGGAAAAGGCACAGGGTCAGCCCCTCCCCACCTGCCTGGCCTATCCCAGCCGCTGCGAGGTGCAGCCCAGAGCAGCTTCCTGGGCCTCAGCTGGGCTTTAGGGTCAACAGAAACGGCTTCAGCTGGGGTCTGGGGTCTGGGAGAAGTCTCAGCCAGATGACCTCCCGGCTGGCCCCCAGAGTCCACTGGCAGGGAGCGAAGGGGACAGTAGGGGCGGGCTGCGAGGTACTCCCCCTACACTCACCCGGCTGTGCTGGAAGATGTTGTTGATCCAATTGGTGAATGTCTTCTCCTGCATCCGCTTGTGCTGCGCCTGCAGCTTGCGAATGTGGCTCGTCTCGTATGCGGAGTCCATGGTGGGACTGGGGGAGCTGCCTGGGGCCTCTGGCGCTGGCCTCCTGCACCAGGTGCCCGGTGCCCCCAAGTTGCTGCTGGGGACTGTGGGGCCGAACCAGCCAGCAAGCCTGCAGCCCTTTAGGGACGAGGGGCCACTGGATGTTTCTCTAAGCCGGAGATGTTGAGGGGCAGGGAGGTTGGGGAAGGAGTGTGAATGGTCCCCACGTTTGGAGTGGGGGTTTGTGGTTTAGGGCCCAGCCAGGTAAGGTTCTGGAGCTCCCGGCTGGTGCCCTGCACTTGACCGCCTCAGAGCCCTTTGCCCCACCCCACTTTCCCAATTCCTCAGGGCAGGGGGACTGACTGCTGTTCCTGGGGAGGAAAAGGGCAGGTTGGGGCGGTGGGGACAGGAAACCGCTCACCTCGGCGATGTTTGTGCCTGGAAGGAGAGCCTACTGGACCGATGGAAACGGCAGATAGCAGGGCCGTGTGGGGATGGAGAGAACCACAGGAGAGGCCACGGCTGCAGCTGGGCCACGCCATGGCCCTCCTCTTGAGCCGTGGGGCAGGGGTGACGGCACACAGTGTGCATTGTCCTCCCACCTGCCAAAGGGCGTGGCCCGGACTGGGAGGGGGTGGCTCAGGAATGCTGCAGCCTGTGGCCCGGGATCTCCTCCTTCACTCTCCCCCACCCTCTACCTCGGTTGCTCCGAATGTCAGGTGGGGGCCCTGGCTGTCAAGTCACAGAGGCCTGCGGGTGCACCCCGAGCTGGCTCTGGGTGGGAGCACCATGGGAGTGCTGCTGTCCAGGTAAATGGCACCCACATAGCAGAGCCCCTGGGCAGAAGCTTCTGCACCCACTTCCCAGCCTGGGACTGCCCTTTGGCACCCCTGCAGGGCCTCTTTGTGAGCACCCACAGTGGTGGGGATGGGAGGGAGGACGTTCCCCTCTCCTCCTGTCCAGAGGAATGCCACCATAGAGGGAGGGGAGTCCTTGGACTTGGGGCTCCGCTTTCTAGGCCCTGACTTGGCCCAGGGCCCAACGATGGGTGCCCCCTCACGCCCAGGGGCCACTTTCTGAAGGCGGTGCTCCCTGGGTGGGAGTAACTTGGAGCCGCAAAGGCCGTGGGGATGACAGAGTCTCCTCCAAAGCCAGGACACAGTGTTCACTTTTGGGGGTTTTGTCTGGGTCTCGGGGCTCAGGGCAGGGGCTGTGGAGGGAGCCCATAGGCAACCCTCCCTCCCTCTCTCCCTGAGCAATCTTGAACTGCCTGCCAGAGGCGATTCTCATTCGAGTGGCTTTACAAAATGTCCTGGCTAACCTCGGGGTCACAGTCACTGGTCTGGGGCGGGTGTCTGTAGGTTCATCCAGCAGCCCCAGAAACTCCAAGAGGAGATGCCGCACTCCTCAGGGGGGTGTCCCTGGCAGCCAAGAATGGGGAAAGGAACAGCACCCAAAGCCTGCTCTCCAGAGCTGGGCGGGACAGAACATTCCAGAACCCCGGGGCTGTGGTTGGGAATGAGGGGCATGGTGCTCCCATGGTGGGGACGGATCCCCTCATCTGAGAGGCACTTCCTCCCCTGTTGCCCTCACCCTGGCTTCCCAGTGTTGGAGCAAGCCCAAGCTTCTTGCTCGCTCACAGCCCTAGATCAAGTCAGTCCTTAGGGGTGGCTGCTCTGTGCTCCCCAGAACCCCATGGTCTACCCTCCCACCCTGTCTATTCCCCTGTCCCTGCACGGCCCCATCACCTCTCCCCAACTTGACATCTTGCCCGCACATCAGCCTACGCAGAGCACCCCAGTTGACCTCCCAGAGCACAACTCTGCTCATGCCTATGAAGACTCCCCATTGTCTCAACCGGACCAGAGCTTTCCTGCCCATACTGGGGTTCAGCAGTTCTTTCCGTTTAGAATGTCCCTTCTGTTCCTGTCCACATTTTTCTATCCTATCAGCCCCAGTTAAAATCCTGCTCCTTCTAGCAGGTTCCCTGCCACATGTCCCCTCTCTCCCAGTTTGTTTCTCCTGCTAAGAGCCTTGGCCCAGGGCATCTTTTTGATGTGACCACCAGAGGACAGGCTAGAGCTGTGTGATGCTTTGAGCACAGACCTCAACAGAGCTTGTTGTCTTAGGCTGCTGAATGGGGCTGGGGGACTGCTCGTCTTCCTCCTCAGCTCAGATGGCGCTAAAGCCATAGCACATGTGGCAAGGCCTGGCTCCTCTTTCACTGCCACTGACTGCAGCCCCTGCTGAAATAAGAATCCCTCGTTAGTCAGAACCTAGTTTTGGATTATCTATGTGGTGAGTAACTAAGATCTCAAGTCAAACAGATATAAACAATATAAAAAAGATTAAACAATATAAATATCCCAGGGGACCGAAATGTCTGGCAGGAGGAGGACTTTAGGTGAGGTTTGATCCAGCAGTTCAAATGACACCACCACAGGCCTGGACTTCACCTTCATGCTCCAGAAGGTGGTTGTTGCCAGCCTAACCTCACTCCTCTGGTCCCTCTCAATGCCATTGGTATTGTACTAACGAGTTCACTTCTCTACACTGCATGGTTCAGAGAAGAGAGAACATCTCTCTCAAGAGTTGGAAGAGAAATCTGAGGAGCTTGGCTCTCATAGGCTTGAATTGAGCCACATGTCCATTCCTGAACCAATTTTTGTGAGGGTGGTGGGGAGGATGAAATACTCTCATTGGCTGAGCCAATCAGGACTCACTCTGGAGAGGTGTCTATTTCACCTAAACCTTGTGTCTCAGACGCAGGGTGGGGAAGTATGGATTCTCTGCAGAGGAAGTTCTGGGTCTGGATCACCACAAGGGTAGATGGGTGACGGGGTGGGGGGTGTGGGGGGAGGGGGATGTGTGACAAGAGGCAGGAGCAGTGCCATCAGCCAGGGGGCAGCAACCCTACCACTCCTGCGCCTTCAGGCACAGGGGCTTGCCTTGGAGCTGGCACCCAACTCCCTTGACTGTGCTCAGCGATGCCCTTCCCAACCTCAGAAGGGCCCCCCCTCCATGATTCCTTCCATCCTGGTCTCCAGTCATCCTCACCTGGAGTCTGCTTCTAGACCTGGCCTCTGCCCCCAGCAGATGGAGCTGCTTTCCAGCTCAAGAAGCTCCGCTTTGGGAGTCTCCCAGCCTAGAGGACATAGGAAGAGTTGGGAGTCACAGGGATGGCGCACAGAAGGGGCATACCCTCCCCCTTAACTCCTCTGTCTCATTTGCATTAGATTCCTGCTTTACTCTTTTTTTTTTTGAAGATTTTATTTGTTTGAGAGAGCACAAGCAACAGGGAGAAGCATGCTCCCCACTGAGCAGGGAGCCTGATGTGGGACTTGATCCCAGGACCCTAGGATCATGATCTGAGCCTAAGGCAGACACCGACTGAGCCACCCAGGCACCTCCCTCCCCGCCACACATCCCCCCTACCCGCCCTGCTTTATTCCTGAGACAACTGGGTCATGGGAAAACCAGAACCAATGGAGGAAAGGTAGTAAATTTTTCAGAAGTTTATTGATCAACGGATTGTGTCTTTTTTTTGGTTTGACACTTCTAAACATGATTACAAAAGAATAGAAGCATTGTGTATTAACTGCATTGGCTAATGGACATGTAACTCAACACACTCTTAAATTAGGCCCATGTTTACCTGAATAGACTCAGTGGTTATCTGTCCTAAGAATGTTATTTCTCTGCTACATTCCGTGGAGGAAATAAAGAGCGCCTCTGTTAATCGCATTCCTTCTCTTCAAGGCAATTTGCCTGGAGTACTGCCCTGGGTGGAAGAAAGGAGTGTAATGGTGCAAAGTGGGGAGGTCCCCATGGGGGGCTGTCGGGCCGAGACTAGTGGCTGAGCCCCCCGCCGGGCAGCGGGCTGCAGCGTAAGACATCCCCAGTGGGTAGGCGGCTCCTCAGGAGACCCCGTGGAGCACAGCAAAGGGCTGTGGTCAGGGGAGTGGGGTCAGGGCTCTGCCGAGGTAATGGGAAGGGGAGGTGTTGGGAGGAGGGCAGGAAGCATTGGCTTCTCTTCTCCACACACACTCTTTGACCAGCCTGGACACCCAGTTCCATGATCCAGAATTTAATTCCTCAAAGGCCCGCCGTCCTGCAGGAGGAACCACAGCTCCAAATGGAAAGGCGCTATAGTTGCATCATGACGAGTGCTCCAAGGAAAATCCTGTCCAGTCCTGGAAAGGCAGAAGTCAGCTGAATGAATGGCCTTCCTCATTGCAGGGGGACCCCTGGGCCATCCCAGGGCGCGGATGAGGAAGGATCCATGTTCGATGCTGGGCTGGAGCGTCAGGCTGGAGCAGGTTGGACGTCTGCATGTCACCATGAAACCGGAGGGTTCTGAGAGGTCTTGGTGCAGCGTTTCTTTGCAGAGAAGTTCAGGAGGGCCTCATCAGCAGGCTTCCAGCTTGCAAGCTGACTTTGAGAGGAGGACGCTGAAACTGTCTCCCCGCTAAACTCGAGGCCATGGAGGTTTGTTACGAGGGACCCGGGGCTGTGTGGAAGACAGATTCAACGTTCTTCGATCTTCTTCCATGGAATCGTGGAGAGCACGGAGTCTCATAGTGCGAGGGTCTACCTACCTCCGCCCCCCTGCCCAGCTTGCAAACTCTGTGGAGGGGCTACTTTGAAAACTGCGGTGGTGTGGGGAGGGCAGCTCGGTCAGACAGTGTGAACAGACTTCTAGAGGGCTCTGCTGTCCCCCAGCCCTGCTGCACAGCGAGGCAGGATAAGAGGTGTCTGGACACAGACTCAAGAAACTTGGTGCAGGTCCTGGGAACATTCAGGTCCTCATCCTTGGCAGCCATCCCTGAGGTTTTCCAGGGCTTTTCTTTTCAAAGTTCTTAATCAACTTTTCAACGTTTTTCATGATGAATGACTTCATGTTGTAAGAGAAGATCTTAAGAAAAAAACTGGGCATGGGATTTCCTTTTTATCTTTTCTTTTTTTTCTTTCTCAACAGGGAAAGGAGGCAGCTGCCAAGGAGACATTCTGCCACCTGATGGCATGGGGGTGGCGATCACAGGGCTACCCGAAGTTTCCATGTAGAAAGCAGAAACCTCAGTCTGCTAGAAGCTTTCCTGTATGTCTCTGCATAGACAAAACTTGGCCATATCTGCCTATATACCCATTGACAAGTATCAAGAATACATACTCACGTGGTGTGTGTGTGTGTATCTTTATGTAGGATGACTGAGAAGAATTAAAGGAGCAGGATAATTCTCAACAGAAAATCAGCGAACCCTGGCATCTTTAAACCTTTGGACCAATGAATTCTCTCTTCTTTGCTCTGCTTTGCCCTTTGGTGGACTCCCTTGTGGGTACACTCTTGGGCAGTCCTCATGCGTTCGCTAAACCGCCTGCTTACATCACAGTGCTGACATACACCTTTCTTTGCTCTGTTTCTGATTAATTTAAAATTAATTTAAAAGTGCTCATTAACATTAAAAATCATATTATGAATTTACTTCTCTTAAAGTGACATTATCTAGAAAGTAAACTAGGGAGTGTGAGGACCGACCTCTGGATCAAAACTTCCCCAAAATAAAAATTTTAAGTTTGCATTTCCGCCCCTGATGTCACAGGTGATATCAGGAAAAGAAAAAAAAAACCATGGTTTTTGGAAGGCTCGGGCGGACTGTGCTGATTTCCTTCCCTTTGGGACCATGTGGTCATCCCCATTTTGTGCTTCTCCTTCATACTACGTGAATAATAGTGAAGTGAGTACCCGCGCTGCAGCCCCCAGAGGAGGGAGGGTGGCAGTGAGAGTTACCTGTCTCCACCTCCGTCTGAGGGGCACCTGAGCGACTGGACCAGACGGCTTTATACCAAGACTCAGAGAAAGAACACTCACGAGCCAAATCTTGCCTTGTGATGGGCATGCGTGGTATGAACACACAGCCTTTTGAAGAAAAGGTTTCATATAAAAGATTCTGTCCTGTTTCTGTATAAAGGCTTTTCCTGTAAGAAATAAAAACTGGACATAATAAAAATGCCAATTAAAAAAAAAATAGAAATAGTGTCTAAAGCTAGAGAATGACCTTTTCTACCTGACAGCCTGGGGTGCGCTCCCCTTATGGCCAAGCACACTACAGGCACCAAGACACAGGTTTAAATTTAACTCCTGCCATTGACCAAGGAGCCTTGGGGACATGTCACCACACTGATGACTGCAGAGAACCACCTCTTTCTTTTACTGTAGTTTGATTATGATCAATAGACTTTGCTACAAATTACCGGACAGACCAGTAAGAAAAGCCAACCTTCAGACTTCATATGACTCAAATACTAGAAATCTTGCCAGGGGCCAATAAAGGTTCTGAGTTCCAAATTCCTAACCAAATGCAACTCTGCTGGGCAGGGTCTGGGGTGGGGGCAGCTCTGGGTGGGTTAGTCAGGGGGTGCTGGGTAGCACAGATGCTCTCCGCTGGCCTGGCCGCCTGCCCTGCTCAAGCCTGTGGCGGGGACGGGGGCAAACACAGACACAAACCCGGGGGAAGCAGTCTTCTCTTTGGTAGATGGCCTGGAGAGAAGAAAATCCTTCTGTGCTCTATTGTTTTCCACTCTCAATACAGTAGGAAACGAAATAAATAAGATCAACTTTGCTCCCTCCTGGTACCCACTAAGGGACAGACGGGAGCCAAGGCAGCTGTGTGATGCCGTGTGGCCCAACACAGGCCCGCCGGCTCCAGGAGGGACCCCAGCTCACTCCCTGGGGTTGTGAGAGTCTATCCAGCCCGCCTCCATGTCTACATCTCTCCAGGCTTCCAAGGACTCTTTGGTCAATCTCTCCTTTTTCTCAACCCTTCCATCTCCTTATCCACCCCCCTCCTCCCAACATTTGAATAGAAACTCAGGGAATTTTAGAGGTGAAAGAACCTCATCTAGTGTCCTGTGTCTGCCCCCCTCATTCCACAGGTGGGGAAACTGAGGCACAGAGAGGACAGTGTGGTGGCCAGGGTCAGTGAGTCAGTGGCAGCACGGGCCTCAGGCCCAGGCCCCCCACCCCCCCGCCCCTGATCCCTACCGCCCTCGGCCTGCCCTGAGAGCGGCCCGGCCCTCAGTCGGCCTTCGGCAGGGACTTCCTGTGAGAGGGGGGCACGAGGTGGGGGGGCAGGCTGTTGGGCAGCTCATAGCCATCAAGCTTGATCTTGATGAGGTGCTTGGCCAGCGCGAACTCCTCTTCGTCCAGCATGCCGTCACAGTCACAGTCGGCCAGCTTCCAGATCTTGCCCAAGACGCTGTTGGGCAGCTTAGATGTCACCATCTCCTTCTTGGCGTTAACTCCTGATATCTTGCCGTTGATGGGCGACAGAGTGTAGAAGAGCTCGTCGTAGACGGGCTTGTCTTTGGCCACGACCCACTCCTCCTCATCGGCGCCCTCCTTGGCGCCCTCCCCGTAGCCCTGGTTGAAGGGGCCCTCGGTGGTGCCGTCAAAGGCGCCGCCCTGCACGAGCTGCGTGGGCATGCTGATCTCCTCCTGGCTGATGAGGTTCATCAGGGACGAGATCTTGCTGCTCAGCATGTTGTCCACCGCCTCGATCAGCTTGGGTTTCAGCGAGTGGAATTTGGTGAAGTCATAGTTCTCCAGCTGTTCCTGCAAGGGGAGAAACCACAGACTTGGTCACAGGCCCTTGCTTCGGGAAGCAGGTAGGGAGAGGGAGAGCTGCCAGCCAAATTGTCCGTTAAGCGGACATCCCATCCCTGGGCTGCTCCAGAGCTCTCTCTCTCTCTCTCTCTCTTTACTGGGGTCCCCACCTCCAAATTCACCGGATCCAGGAGCGGCTTTTGGAACAAGAAACAAGATGCATGGAAGACAACTATTTTTTACAGCAGCTAATCTTTGGCTGGAGATCATGTGAGGGATAGCGGTCCCCTAGGGGCTTTCCAACACCCTTCCTTCAACCTTGCCTTTTTTCTTTTTTTTTTTTTGGTGCTCTAGAGATTTAACATTTTATCTTTTAAGGTGATCTAATGACATACTTCTGTTGATTTTTACAACAATGCTGGGAATGGGGGGGCAGGGGTGAATAACCCTGTTGGATGGACAGCCGGTGCGATGTTCTGACAGAGCCAAAACGAGAGCCCACGGCTCCTGCCCCTTGACGAAGAGTCTTTTGTGCTGTAACATGAAGCTGTGTCACAGCGTCTTTTAGGTAAAACAATTATTTAAGAATGATGTTCTTGGATCAGTTAAAGAAAGTGTCATTTAAGGTACAAATAAGTAAAAGTCGAAACTGGTAAGTGGGAGAAGAGTAGGGATGGGGAGGGTGAGCAGAGATTCAGCCAGTAGGGCTGAGTATCACGAGCCCAGGCAGCGCAGGTCTCGGCGTCACTTGCCAGGACAATGGGCCCGTCACAGACAGAGCGGCGGGAACACGTGCACCACAGAGGGCCCTGGGACACGGCAGTTGCCCGACTCGGATGGGAGCCAACTGTAGATGCCATGTAGGCTCTGTGGATGGCTCTGTAGATACAGTCCTTCCTACCTTGGTTCTCCTTGGTTATCCATCCATCCATCGATCCATCCATCCATCCATCCTTCATCCATTGACCCATCCACCATTTACTGGCCATTTGTTATTACCAGGTCCTGTTTTGGAGCCTGGGGATAATATAATCATGAAGAGCTAGTCTCTGCCCTCAGGGCTTATGCTCTAAAAGAGGGAAAACATTCTAGTTTTTTTGGTTCCTGCCTACTTTCAAAAAGGATTTGACTTAGCTTACAGTGGAAAAATGATAACATGAAATAGAGGAAAGTCATTAGAATGAGAAAAGTGAAGTAATTAAAGGGAGAGGAAAGGGACCATCACATCAGACTTCTAAGGTGAGGAAAGCTACTGCTCCTCAGAAGCCGTGGCTGAGGTCCCAGGGGGCACACCCTCTCACTGCCTGAGGGAAGAAACCACCTGTTTGTTTTAAGAGACAAGCTTTTTCTGAATTATGAGCGTTACCTGGGGCCTTTTCTGACCTTTGAAAAATGTCTTCAATAGCAGTTTTGCCAAATAAATGCAGAAAATTCCAGATAAGGAAGCTTTTATATGGGCTTTATATGAAATATTTCTGTTACGAAAATTCTAGAAGGCCAGTGAGGGGCCCACCAGGTGTGCAATTTTCTGGAGATGAGGGAGGATAACGCTTGAGTAAAAGAGGTTTCACTCAGACCTGACTGTTCTGGGCAGAAGTAATGTGACGGGCAGTTAGGGAGAAAAACACAACTTTGTACAATCATAAATATCACACCTTTGTTGTAAAAATTTGGGGGGAAAACTGATAGACAAAATAAAAAATTTAAATCACTTATAATTCCATCCCCCAGCAATAACTTCTGCTAACATTCTTTGGGCACACATTTCTAGCCATTTTTACAAACGTGCACATGTGCGTGTACGCATGCACACACACACACACACACACACACTCTCTGTCTCTCTAACTGAAATGAGACCACACTATTTGATAACTTGCAGTTCTAAGAAAAAATGTATCCCACCTTTCCCTGATGATACTTGTTATCCAACCTTATTCGTAAAAGCTGTATAATACTGAACTGTCCATCCGGTCCTCCCTTGTTTACTCTATCCTGTGTGGTTGGACGTGTTTCCAATGGAGAGTCAAGACTGCTGTCCCGAGGGTGCCAGTAGGACAGACATCCTGTGCTGTTACTTAGAAGGGGACCCCTGACCTTCGGATGGACGGACAGAGTTAAAAGCTAAACAGCTTGATGGATGTGAAGAGAGGTACTTCTAACACTCTTCTCAGTAGCAAAGTGCGACCCCTTTGAACCACAGAACATGGCCACCTGCATGCTGCTCCAACACTAGGACTCAACAACGTTGTCGACGCTTCGGGCTCCGACTGCTGCTCGCTCGGTCAGCCAGGGGAATGGAGAAGAGAAAGCCTGGGAGGAGGAGAGCGGGCAGCCTACACAAAAATCCGAGTGCTGCTGGGGTAAACAAGTCTGGATTCCCCTGGGTGCACAGACACCTACCCTCCTGCCTCATGAATGAGCCTGAGCTTTGAGCATACACAAAGCCCCAGTGTCTGGCCAAGCAGACGAAGGAGGGCGGTGTCCGCCCGAACTTTCCGCCCGCCTGCGGGGTACATGCATTCAGACGGCAAACCTCTGGAAAGCTGGCAAGGGGAAATGGGCCACGTGGTCACAGGGATGGACAGGAAGTAACAGCAGCAGCCACCCCTTGCCTGGAGGGCACAGAGGAAACAAACCCTATACTCTCATCCCAAGGCCTGACCAGGGAGTATGGGATCCGAGTTAAATCGCCGCCAGTCCTGCCCTCCACCGAGGTTGCTCCAAAAAGACACATTTATATTGGGATGAATACACACTGGGGAATTTAAAGATTGACCGGTCAACAATTGCCTCCGTCGAAGCCACCAAGCCCGGGATTCTGGAACTTCTCCCTCTTAAGGCACAAAGGTCAGTTCCCGGCCCGGTCTTTGCTGGCCTCCTTGCCCACTCACTCCCGGCATTCACCAGAAGCACATTTCCAGTTTCCAGCTGGGCTGAGCAGGTAGGGAGGGTTCTGCTGCCCTCTGCTGTGGAAACGCGGACAGCTCATCAACAGAGGGCCCAGATTCTTCGAGGAGGGAAACTGAGTCTGTGCTCCAAGGGGCCTTGCTCGTGTTCTCCTTCTCCAGTCTGGACCCTGCCGTGTAGTTATGTCAGATTCCCTCCTAAAAGGAGGCAGGGCAGATGCAGGCTGCTTCACCAGCAGGTCACGGGCCTCTCCCAGCACCACGTAAAGGCCTTCAAAATACACTCAGCTCACTGCTACCGCTGAGTCACCGCAAGCAGCAGGCTCTGTGAGGGCACAGGGAGGTCAGAAACAAAGCTGGCCTCGGGGAGCTCTCTGAACGGCCCTCAGATGTGCAAAGATCCTAACAAAGTTATCTCCCAGCTTGTGTCCCCACAGCTGTCCCAGATGTAGTGGATGAGAGGCTGAACACCTGTGCTGAAGGGGGGGTCAGATGTTCCAAAGACTCCGAGATGATGCAGACCCTGGCCCCCACCATCAATCGCCCCTGCCAAGCTTCCTGGGTGACAGCAAACTATCTCCAAGTGTCAGGTGATGGGAAGCATCCAGGCCTGCCTTGTCTCCTGGGGAGTCCCTGAAGGGACTGGGGTTGTGTGGTCAGGGCCTGGCCAGCTTCCCAAGGAGGTGTCCCCCTTCCAGCTTCTAGGGCTCTGAAAACTGCCGGTCTCTCTACAAGCCATGTGGGTGTCAGGGCGAGGTCAGGGTCCGAGAACGTCACTACCCTCCAGCCTGCTCCGATAGAAACACACACACTAACTTACCAAGAAGCTCATCTAACTACTCACGGGGCACCTGCTAGGGGCCAGGGGCCGGGGATATGGCGGTGCCATAGCCTCCTGGAGTCTTAGGAGGGAGAGAGCCACTGAATGAATCAATGAATCACAGTGGAGTTTGTTGTGCTGTTAACTCACGGATTTATCCCAGGGGCCCGGAACAGTGCCTGGCATGGTGTGCTTCATTAATATTTCTTGGTGAGTGAGTGAACAAACACAGGCGGATGGGGGGTACCCGTCAGGCGGCGCTCCTCGCTCCAAGGGCTGGGGGCACGCAGGTGTCTGCTGATGGTGCTAAGGCCTCTGCTGAGATGCTGAAAGAGGGGCCCACGGCTGCCTTGTGTTCTTCCCCAGGGACCGCTCTGCTCCAGCTCAGAGAGGCCTGGGCTTCCTCTGACGGGGCTGGCCGAGGCTAACCCAGCCAAGAGAAGCTCTGGTCGTGGCATGCTACCTGGTTATGGGAGTTCACCAGGGGAACGGCGTGCCGGTCTTGTGAAGGAGGCTGACAGTGGCTTCCTGCTGGGCTTAGGGGTGCCTCGGGCCTTGGGAGTGGCCCCTTCTTGTAGGTGGGGTGCTGTGGTCGCTCCTGAGGCTTCTGAGGCCATAGTGTGCACTGTGTTTTTATTCACAGCTTTCATTGCAGTCAAGAAGCCAATTTCCCGGGCGCCTGGTTTGGTTGGGCGACTGCCTTCGGCTCAGGTCATGATCCCGGAGTCCCAGGATCGAGTCCCATATCAGGCTCCTGGCTCTGCGGGGGGTCTGCTTCTCCCTCTGACCTTCTCCCCTCTCATTCTCTCTCTCGCTCTCTCTCAAATAAATAAAATCTTAAAAAAAAAAAAAAGAAGCCAATTTCCCTTAAAAAAGATCTGAAGGATGCAAGGAGAGCACTGTCCCTCAGTTTGGTCACTGCGTGCAGGGCAAAGCCCAAGGGCGTGAAGGCGGGCCTGCCCAGGAAGATCACTCCAGAGGCCTAGAAGCCCTCCAATTAGCAATCCTGTGATTAAACCCCCCGACCCCCCCCCCCCATTCATCCTCTGAGTACAGGACTACCTAATTCACTTCTGGAAGAAAAAAGATGTTCTGGATTTATTTTGAAGCCAGCTAAGTTGTACCTGACCACCTCATATATCCCACATGCTCTTATCACCTTGAACCCTGCCGTCTCAACAGGAAGTATGGCCCACTCCTATGTTAGTGCGTCCTTTATAGAAAAGGTTTACGTTACGGAACTCCTCAGGGCCGAAGCTTCCCCTCCTGCTCCCTGTTGATCCTTGCCCCGACCCTCCATCTCTCTCCGCCAGCCCACCGTCCAGCGGCATATCTTCCACTGCTCTTCCTCTAGCTCCGTCCTCCTTGGTGGCTCAGAGCAGAAGATGGTATCTGGAGGTCTCCAGGGTGTGGCCAGAATTGCAGAATATTCTGTCTGGCCCAGGTAGTACTCTTTGAAATTTGAGCTCCAAGTTGAAAACCAGGGGGACTTTACATACAAATCTAGATCTGCAGCTTCTCATGACCCATCCAGGCCCGTGTTCCCAGAAGGCAGTGGCCACTGGGCGGGTCTGGTCTTTTCCACACAGTGAAGTGGGACACAGACTGCCCAGCCTGCTCCCATGGGGGGACCCCCAAGTTCTCACTATACTCGCGGACTGGTTTTCCTCCTGGGAGAGTCCTATTCCCCAGAAGCCACGTCTTTATCAAATGTGGGAAGACAAGCGAGAATCCAAGAGGGTGATGTGGTTTTTCTTTGCCTGGCCTGCGTCACTGGCTAAGGGCATCTGAGTTTGTGTGGCCTGCTTCCCAGGGAGGACAGTGGCCTCTAGTGCAGATGGGTCCTTGCTCTGGACAAAAAGATGGTCAGTCTGGCTGACCATTTTTATTTAAATTCAATTTAATCAACATGTAATGTATTATTAGTTTCAGGGGTAGAATTTAGTGATTCATTGGTTGCATACAACACCCAGTGCTCATTACATCACATGCCCTCCTTAGTGTCCATCACCCGGTTCCCCATGCCCCCGCCTCCCTCCTCCTCCAACAGCCCTCGGTTTGTTTCCTAGAGTTAAGAGTCTCTTACAGGGACGCCTGGGTGGCTCAGTCGGTTAAGCATAAGCCTTCAGCTCAGGTCATGATCCCGGGGTCCTGGGACTGAGTCCTGCATCGGACTCCTTGCTGAGCAGGGAACCTGTTTCTCCCTCTGCCTGCAGCTCCTCCCTGCTTGTGCTCTCTTGCTCTCTGACAAATAAATAAATATATAAAATCTTAAAAAAAAAAAAAGTCTCTTATAGTTTGCCTTCCTCTCTCTTTCTATTTTTCTTTCCCTTCCCCTATGTTCATGTTTTGTTTCTTAAATTCCACATGAGTGAAATCATATGGTATTTGTCTTTCTCTGACTTATTTCATTTAGCAAAACACCCTCTAGTTCCATCCACATCATTGCAAATGGTGAGATTTCATTCTTTTTGATGGCTGAGTAATATTCCATCATAAAAACATTTCTTGAAATGTGTCCCTTTTTGGTTCAATGTTTGGGGAGGCAGGCAATCTCCGCTTTATTCCCAGAAACCTATTATCATGGATCACCATTAAGAAGATGCTTTCATTGCATTCTCGATCCTTTTTTTTTTTTTAAGAGGGGAAGGGGGAGAAGGAGAGACAGAATCTTAAGCAGGCTGCACGCCCAGGGCGGAGCCTGACATGGGGCTTGATCTCAACCCTGAGGATCATAACCTGAGCCAAAACCAAGTTGGACGCTTAAGTGATTGAGCCACCCAGGCAACCCGTGTTCTCTATCCTAAACCATGAAACCCTCATGTGAACCCAGCAACTAGCCAGACGAAGTGGCATTGCCTCTCCCTTACCCGCCCATGAGGCTCCAATGAGCTCCCAGTACCTGCATTGCCTTGACTTCTGGGAAGTCCCCGGCAGAAATCTGGTATTCTCGCTGCAGCTGAAGGTAGATTTCTGGCAATCTGCTGATAAGCTCTCTCTTCTTGTTTTCCTTTCCGAATACGCTCGGCATCTCCTTCTTCAGGTGGCTGATAATGTAGGCATGGACCTGAAGGGGTATATGTCAGAAAGGACACGCTATTTAGAACTGCACCAGAGAGATACACGGCTCGGTGTCTTACATGTATCATAACACGTAATGCCCGTGCTGGCCCATGGCTCTCGGGACAGACCAGGGGGTTGGGCGGCTGGGGGGTACGGTACATTACCAGCCTGCTTCTGGGTGTACAGAATGTGAGGTACATAAAGGACCCCCAGATGGCGCTGTCTACAGGTGCCTGGAAAGAGGCCTTCCCCCACCCCCCAGCTCCTGTGCTTGGAGCTGGCCTGGATGTCGAGCTTGAGAGCTGGAACAGAGGTGGTGGCCAGAGCCACAGGGGTGGTTGACCAAGGGAAAGAGAGCAGAGACAACCCCACCAAGAAGGACCAGGATGGGGAGTGGGCTGTGGCGGATAAAGGCTGTGGGCGAGAAGGGCTAGGAAGAGGGGACACCTGAGCGAGGCCCCAAAGACAGGGAGGACGTGAGGGAGGGCTGTGGCCGTCCAGGAGAGCGGAGAGCATGGAGGACGGTGCGGAGGTAACACACTGTGGGCCGCATTCGGGGTGCCGTGTAGGTGGCCACGACACGTCCCCAGAGGCATGGAGGGCAGACAGCTGTGGGTGCCAGGAGCCGATGGAGGATCAGAATGAGCCTCTGCTGACCTACTGTGGTGAAATGTGGCTAATGAAAGTTCTGGGAGACCAGGGGCCGGCACAGTGCCGTGAGCCCCCTGCTTTGGAAGCTGGCAGGTGGTGCGTGGCCGGGGATGGGGGGTGGCGACTGGCTTGGGGAAGGTCTCGGGCACAGTTCAGTTGTGCCTCTGGGCGGCTATTCCGAGTCTGCGCAGGGAGCAAGCAGTGTGGGTGGGGCCTGGGCAGAAAGACCTCAGTTCCAACGATTAACCAGAAGACCTGAAGAAAGTTTCAGCAGGGCACCAGGAAACGAAACTGGAGGCCGATGCAAGTGGCTGATCTGATGTAAGTGGCTAGCTAATCTGCATGGAAATCTGTGCCCAGCGAACAGGGAGATGAAAAGCCCTGTAACCTCCCCATGGAGAGTTTGAGCCCCAGGGTGTCTACAGATGGCACTGATATCTTTCTGCACGAGTCCTTCCCACCCCAGCTGCGTGGCACCGGGCTGGATGGCAGAAGCTCCCACTGGGAGAGGGACCCCTGGGTGCACGGTGATCAGCAGCAACCCTGATCAGCTGGTGGGAGCAGGCCCGAGACTGTCACTCAAGGGCTGGTGAACTCTGCTATGGGGTGGGGGGGGCTCTGCGTGGCTGTGTCACCCCCTTTGTCAACATTTCCACTATTCTGCTGATTTCCAACTTTAGGACGAGAAGAAGTGTTCATTACAAGAGTTCTCTGTTTGCCAGAATTCTGTAGAGTCATTTAGAAGTTAAGAGAATAAAATGGGAATGGATGAAAAACAGAACAGTGATGACAAAAAGAAAATGACTAGGCAGCTACGGAAGCTCCTTTATTGCAGAAAACAGACTATCATCTCGTGGAAGAATGGCAATCAAATAAAGGGGGTAAGCAGAGACATCCTCCACCTCAGCTGAGAGCCTCTGCGTAAGAACACACACTGGGCACAGCCCAGAACACTCTGCCAAGATCTGAAACCTAAAATAAAGGCATAATGTACACGCTGACAGGCTCAGACCAGACAATGTGAACCTTCCCGTCGATACAGACGTCGTTCAACAGAAGCAAGCATTGTGCTGTCTGGCTGCTGCCGCGAGTGCAGATGGTCAGGGAGGTGTCGAAACCAGTCACGAGTACACTTATTTACCTATTTTTAAGTGAAAACAACGGAAATCATTTATATGATTCTCTGAGAGAGAGAAACCCCAAATTTGGGACGCCTTTATTTAGAGTGTCAGACTCTAACCGCATTCCTGAGGATATAACGAATAAGTGGTAAGACTAGTAATTTCCTCGCCTCGGACAGTGACTGCCCAGCTTGGTTTGGTGGGGCTGGTAGAGGGCACTCTATCTCACCTAAGGACTTGGGGGGCTGCCGGACTCAGTTGGGAGAACCAGCAGCTCACTACCTGTCTTTGTGTCACTTTTAGGTCCTCCTGGAACTTCTGGACTGGGCCTGTGGGGCCCTCTCCCTTCCATACTCGGGCCTGCCCTGCGCTGGGGCCAGCCCCACCTGAAGCAGGAACTCCCAAGCTGCTTAAGTCTCCTATCTACAAGGGTTTTTCCTGAACCCCCACCTCCAGAGCCCAGGCCTGGGACAGCTGCCAGACCCCTGTAGGGCTCCCCAAGACTCCCTCACTGCCTACTAACGTGGATCCATCGAGTTGCCAGGCCTGTGCTCAGGGAAGGCTGACTCTCGCACATAGCCGCCGGCCACACTGGATTGACACCTGGTTTCTGAACACTGCTTGGTGCCCAGGGGCCTGCGTTACCTGGCCTGACCGCAGGTAATGTGCACCTGCCACAGCTCTCCACCATGGCCTGCCACCTGCTCCCTCATCTCAGCCCAAATGGTGTTCTTGGGCTGATGGCCAAGATTGCTGGACGGTGGGCTGCCTTTGGACACTAGGCCTCTGGTGCTCTGACAGAAACTGGGAAACTGGGCCTCAGTTCCTTCTTCCTACACTTGATCTTAGCCAAAAGGCCGAGAAGCGATTCAGTTCCTTCTTCCTTCCATTCTGCCTGGCACTGTCTGAGTCATGACCCTCAGGTGCCCTGCTCATGCTGCAGGCTGCTCTTGGCCTCAACCTTCACTTCCAGAAAGTTCCACCGGCCTGTTCTGTGGGAGTCTCCTGTTGTGCTGCCTCTGCCTGGCTACCCCCTCCTGCCCTTCTGTGGGCATCCT
This sequence comes from Nasua narica, assembly GCA_028533885.1. Classification (NCBI taxonomy): domain Eukaryota; kingdom Metazoa; phylum Chordata; class Mammalia; order Carnivora; family Procyonidae; genus Nasua; species Nasua narica. Next base: position 51,606,465 of record CM052797.1, on the reverse strand, counting down.
GGCAATGACTAAGGGTCAGATATGGTGTATGGGCCTTGCCTTTAAGAAGCGTATTGAGGTACAAGATAAATTACAATCCTTAGATTCATGGATCGTTACATCTGGAAGGGACTCCCTGTATCTAATTGAATTCCTGGTTCCAGGAAATTCATATGACTTGCTCAAGGTCACACCGCCAGTTAGGAGGTGCAGAGCTGTCACTAGCATTCAGCTGCCTCATTCCTGCCCTTACAGAGTTAATTGATTTCTCTGGGGGATGCATTACAAAATCTTACTAAAGCTGCTGAAAATTTGGAACTGAAAATGAACCATGGCCTATAGAAAAACAGTGTGGAAAACTGAGACTTGATGGGTTTTGGTTGTCCCTAAGTCCCAGGGACGCTGTGTGGGAAGGTCATTTACTGTCTCTTTCCCTGTACACAAAAAACGCATATACTGGGGCACACACCACTATGAACACCACGTAGGATGTGGGTAAAGACAGCAATCTTCCAGCAGGATGGCACCTTATAATTTTCTAAAGACTCTTGGTAAACAGAGGGGACAGCCTGGAGGCACATTCCTGCCCTTCTGTGTCAAAGGAGTTTTTCTGACTGAGGGCCAGCCCAGGCGATGGTCTCTGGGGAAGGAGGTGGACGCGGTCTAAGGCCTTTTGTTCTTTATAATGAGAGAAAACTAATCGAGGAGGGAGATAGGAAAGATAAGAGGGAAGAGCAAGGGGAGAAGGCCAGGGTCAGGCCCTATCCCCACTGCCCATCTGCTGAGTCACACTAGGCGACTCAAGGCCCCCACCTCAGCCGACTCGCACGCAAACTGGAAATGACAGCTCTTACCTCACAGGGTTGTTAGGATGAGAATCAAAAGAGATCATGGATTTGGATGTACTGAAAAGAGGAGTAAAAATGTTACTTGTTATTACCTAACCGCCAAAGACCCCAGAGTCAGAGGGTTAGCAAAGCCAGAGAAGGCTTGTGGTTGTTTCGTTCTTACTGAATAAGGAATAAACTCTAACGGAGTTATTAATAGTGACTGAAAAAATTAATAAATACTAAGTATTTGAATAGTAATATGATGAATCTAATGAATCTGAATCTGTCCCACGTGCTTCATTCACAAGCAAGTGACCTTGAACCCTGGGGGGCTTCTGGATATTCTTATCTTGTCCAATTCACCCTTTCTGTCATATAAAACTGGAAAAGCCCCAACTCATCCAAGGCTGATGACTTGGGAGAGGTCAAATGCGTCACCATGTCAGTTTCTCTCTGGGCTAATCACACAATGAGCAGAAAGAGATGTCCTTCCTTTTAAATGAACGTGAATTTCTATCTAGCTCACATACAGATTCTGCTACAATCTCCTAGCTGTGTCCAGTGACAAGTGTCCATGTGGAGAAGCAGGTACTCAGAGTGATACTGGATATATCCACCCTGGGCGTGGAGGGCAGCCCCAGGCAGTGAGTGCTGGAAGCTTCCAGGGCTCATGGTTGGTAGGAGTGGAGATCCTCATGGAATGTGGATCTTAGGGAGCAGTTTGGGGGGACTCAGGCTGGGGGAACATGGTTCTTCACTATGTCATCTCATCTGCACGTTAACCCAACCTGCTGGAGACCTGCGTCTTTGGAGGCCCAGCTAGAAACTTGCACGGAGCATTGAACACGAGGGGATCAGCACATTTAAAAGTGGGCTTATAAGCATATTTAAAAAAAAGAAAAGCAGTTATTGAACTAGAGACCCAGAAAGTGGAACTGTGGGGTAGTAAGGCTTGGAGACTACCAGCGGCAGACGAGAGCAGCTCACTGGTTCCCCTCAAGCAGGGATTTGTTATTCTGTGGAAATCAAAGCTGGAGCCCACCGCTCGTGATGTGGACCAGCTTCAAGGGGGCCTCACGGGGGCCCACCCGCTCATGTGAGGTCAGCCTTCAAGGAGATGGGCTTGCCTACCTGGGCGCCAATACTGACACACGAATCCACAGAGGACTGAGCTATTTCTAAAAGCCCCTTGAGCTAAGCATTAGTGGGACGTCATCAGCCGCCCTAGAAGGATCCTCACACCTTAGCCTCGGTCCATTTGGTGAATTTCAAAACATCTAAATGCTCCACAAAAGGCATTGGCAGCGCAGACAGACCGGAAAACTAGGCTCTGCGCTTCACACGTGACTGGAGGAAAACACACTTTGAAGACAAAACTGAATGCCACAGACCTATGGGGGGTGGGGACATGGAAAATCACTGACCTCTCCTTTTCTTTCTCATTTTGAGCTGTTCCTTCCTCAAATGTTGACTCATTTTTTGTTGCGTGAAGATTGCTAGAGGGGTGGGAACCTCTCCTACTCTTGGGCAACGTTTACAAAGGGTGGAGTCCTGACTCTTTATTTTTGTTCATTTATTCCATTAAGTACTCTCGTTTGGGGTTTGTCTGGAAGAGCCCAATTTCTTCGATTTCGCGGGGTTAGTGATAGCTGCATAAAACTAAACGGTATTTTTTAAACGCTTTTCTGAGCTTTCCCCAAATCGCCTGAAGAATCATGAAATGAACCCTGATTAGCACCTTAGATTATAAACAGTTTTCAGAAAAGGATGCCTACTGATATCATTAAGATGCGGTCTTTGAGGTTAACCAAAAAACCCACTCTAAAGTTTTCTTGTTCCTCGAAACAGAGGTTTGTAAAATATATATATATATAGAAAAAGCAGGGAAATCATTAAATTTCAAGAGATCTTTGGTAAGCGTGCAGTTTTCAATTACTGCAGTGTCATGTTTATGGTACCTTAAGCTTGATCACTGCCGAATCCAGCAGGATATTAGCAGGATATTAGCGAGAGGACACACATGCTTCACTTCCGGATGGGACGTGACTGTTGCCTAATAAAGGTGTTCTGTAAGTAGACACTAGACACGCTGCACACCCCAACTCGATCTGACACTTCCTAGGTGACATCTGAGAACTTATCCTTTGCGTGTTCTCAAAACATCAGCTTGATCAACCTCTAAACTCAGCAGGGTTCCCATGGACAAACAATTTCATAGGCCACACGGAATGGCAGAGGGACACAGAAAGCAATAGTGAGAAGCTACAGATGCCGTCCACTCTGCGTTTCAGGTGAACGCTCTCCAGACCGAGGAGCCAAACTAACTGAGGTTTGAGTTTATATTTTGCAACTCACAGGCTGTGAGGCCTTGAGCAAGTTGTTTCACCTCTCTGAGCTTCAGTTCCTTTGCATGAGAAACAAGGATAATGCCCAACTCTGTGCAGTTATGGATCGGATCAGAGGAAATAATGCATGAAATACACACGGTAGAGCTTGCGGGACCCTGCAGACCCGCAGTAAGTGTTGGTTAGCAAAAGCAACACCGGATCAAGAGAAGAAGAGATCAATATGCCAAAATCGAAGAGCGTTTTCATGCAATATAAACACTGCAAAGAGGAAAGCTCGAGGGACTCCTTGTTTAAGCAACAAGTTCACAAACAGCCAGAAAGTCGCAGATGGCGTAAAGCAGATGACATCGGTTAGTAGCCAAGGCCGCTGTGCTGAGTTCTGCTCCTTCTCCGCCCGAGCCTCTGTTTCCTGCCCCCTTTTGCAGGATGGTACTGCCCCGGGAGCGCCCTGGCACTGAGAAGCTCGGGCTGGAAACAGCCATACTTCAAACATTTTCCTTTATGAAAAGAACAAGCCAGATACTATTCTTAGGAAGAAAAAAAAAAAAGACAAGCTTTTTTTCCTAGAAGTAAGCTCAGCAAGTTGCTCACCACCCTCCCTGCCCCCACCCGCCGGCCGCCGCATGGGCACAAGGGCTTTCATTATTCCCAGTGTCAGGACAGAGCAGAATTCTGTGGCGGCGCTGGTCCGTCCGTTCGGAGGGCCTGACGCTCAAGGAGGGCAGAGAAGTCCCAAGGCCCTTGGCACTCGCAGTGGACCCTCTGCTCTTTATTTATTTCTGTGACCAAATACAGCTGAGCCTTGAGTCGCTAGGCCTTCAGCAGTGAAGTAGAAATGTCCATGGCATTTATAAATAGTTCCAAGACAATCCTGAAATCTACAAAGGCGAGCACAGGATCCACCATCTTAATGATAGAATAAAGGTTGGGCGTCATGGGCCCTGAAGGGTAAGTTCAGATGTCTCAGCTGAAGAAAACAAATACCACATGCCAGGGGCCACAAAAGGGGCAAAAGCAGACTTCTTGCCACCAGGTTTTAGGCCCAGGACTGGCGCATGAGAGAAATCACTTCGGGAAAGCTGTAAGTAAGTGGATTTACGAACTGCTTAGCACGCCTGCCTTGTAGAAATGTAAGGAAAATGACTGTAGCTCCCGAGAGGAAGCGGCCTGGACCAGGAAGACAGGATAGAGCGGTACCTCACAGGGGCACCGGGACTGCAGAGTAGCTGAACGAGACAGGGGTATGTATGAGCTCGCACCTGGACGGAAGGGGAGCAGAGGGCACAAGAGCAGATGGAGGTTCTACCTGTGGGGGCAGAGAGACATGCCGCCAGAATCTCTTTGTTTTGTTTTTTAAAGATTTTACTTATTTATTTGTCAGAGAGAGAGCGAGCACAAGCAGGGGGAGCAGCAGGCAGAGGGAGAAGCAGGTTCCCTGCCGAGCAAGGATCCTGATGTGGGATTTGATCCCAGGGATCATGACCTGAGCCAAAGGCAGACGCTTAACTGAGCCACCCAGGCGCCCCTTGTCTCTCTGGATACAGGAGAGGTGCTGCCGGATGAGCGCACAGGCATGAAGACGGAGGCTGCTGGGCAGGGATGAGGAGGTGTGAGAAGGCTGACGGCCTGTCCAGCAGTCACCCTCAGTGAAGCCCTCCCTGCCTCCGCCGACCAGACCCCCTCCTCAGAGTGTGGTGTCCACACCCCACTCAGCACATAGCTCATCATTCTGGAACGGGGGGTTTGGGGCCTCCTCCTCCACCGTCTAGGCTCCCACGCTCCGGCCCTGGTGCTGAGCAAATGGGGCCTGCATGAGGCAAAGTGGTGGTGGATTCCAGAAGGCTGGCCTGCTAGACTGCAAGGCCAGACCAGAAGTCACTCTCCGCGCAGCAAGAGGATAAGGGAGGGGACATGGTTTCTTTGCCACCAGAAGACAAAGGAGAAGTATGCTGTCCCCCCTTCCCAACCGGGGTGCCAGTGGATTTGGCCAGGCAGGCCTACGGTTGGTTTTAGCTGACTCGGTAAGGCACGGAGCTAGGCTGTGGGCAGGAGTGCTGGCTTTTCATCCTAGTTTGTTACTTGTGGATTAGGTGACCCTGGAGAGATCGCTTATTCTACCGCATCCTTCTAAAATTAAGGAATGGTTAGACCTCCGGCTTCCAAACATGGCTGATTATCAGAATCACTTGGGGAGCTTCACACACACACACACACACACACACACACACACACACACACACACACTCACATATACATACTCAGGCACACACACGAATCAGAAGCTCCAGGGCAGGGCCTGGGAACTTACATTGGTTTAAGCTCCTGGATGCTTCTGATGGTCATTGACACTAGACGAACTCTGCAGGCACTTCCAGCAGGAGAGGAATATGGGGTTTTATGAAAGGGGCACGCAGCTTTTAAAGAACCATTTTTTTCCCTATACTTTTTCTTAGAGGAGTCATGTGCTTTTCTCCCTTCAGGGATGTGACAAGTGCTTGACGACGGTGAGCAGATGACTGCTCACCCCATCAGGCGCGCACCCCTGGGGCTGCCAAAAGGCTCAGCTATGGGGTGGAGGAGCCCAGAGCCACAGCGGGCACCCTTGCGGGCACCCGCCCAGCATGGGGACTCGCCACGGCCCCTGAAGCAGCACACTCAGGGCATTGGGCTGACCTAGCCTTCCTCCCAGGGCAACTCTGGCTCCAGGCAGGGACGTGGAACACTGGGGTCCGTGCCGTAGGCACAAGGTGACCAGTGGTAGCATCTTAGCACCCTACGGGTCCCACCAAGGCCACCTCTCTGGCTCGGCTGGCTACATCCCCCTTGTCCTAAGACAACAGCAGCTTCCAGGTGGTGAGTGCACTGACCCCTCCCTGTGTGCCCTGCGAGCAAGGTCCCACTGAATCCTTACAGGCATCCTACGACGTGCCCTTACACGCTCCATCTCACAGAGTAGGAAACAGGTTTGGAAAGGTTGAATCATCTGCCCAGGACGACAGAGTAGGAGCCAGAATCCAAACAGGCCTCCTGATCCTGAGGCTTTCTTCTGAACTTTGTTCGCATTCCAATCCCTCCTGCACCCCCACCTTCCCCTAGAGAGGAGAGAGCGGGAAGGGCATCTCCTTGGCTCACCTTAGCCAGCCTCGCTCGCTTGATGAGGTCGTTGAGTTTGCGCACGGCCGCCTTCTGGGGAAGGCTCTGGATGTCTCTGAAGAGGTCCTGGGCCTCGGCCTCGAAGAGGCGGCGGTTGTCAGTGTTCTGCAGGGGCTGCGCCCAGAAGGAGCCAATGTAGACGCGGAGCACCTCGGGGGTGTTGATGACCTTGCCCAGGGACCACATGAGGGCCCCGTAGACGCGCATCAGCTGCTGCGTGTCCACTTGGTCGGCCTTGTTCAGCACCACGCGGATCTTGTCATCCTGGCCCCGGAAGGCCTTGATGGCCTCCGAGAACTCGTCCGAGATGTCCAGCTTATGAGCATCGAAGAGCAGGATGATCCTGTCCACGCGCTCTGCGAACCACTGCAGGACCTGGCAGAAGTCGTAGCCTGGGTGGAGAGAAGGGCACGTCAGTGGGGCTGGGGGTCAGGGCCGGGGATGCGCGGTCGCTCCCTCCAAGGAGGTGATGGAGGCCTCATGGCCTGAAAATCACCTCAAGTGAGCCCCCTGGGGCCGGACACATTCAGGAGTCAATGCTAGGGATCTCAGGAGCCCTCCCCTGGGAAGAAACGGGGCCCGAAAAGGTGCTTGTGGTCATTCGGATGGGGCATCCCTTCCAGATCTGTTTCATTTAGTCCTCACGAGTCTCTTACTTCACCTGCTACGGTCCTTGGGATCGATGGCAAATTGGCTCAACGACTCTGTAAAACCACAGGCCCCGGGTCAAAACTCTCCCTTTGGCCAAAGGCTTGCTTTTCTGAAAGTAGCAGAGGTAGAGAAGGAAGAAGACCCAGGGGTTGCCCGGGGTCCCGTGGGGTTGCCAGCGAGCACAACGGAAGAGGGATTGTTTGCTCTCATCCTAAGTTTTTAAGTGTGAAGGAGGCCAGATGTTGGCCAGTCCCAAAACGGTGACCAATATTTATTGTTTGGACTATTTATATCATAAGTAAGTTGTAAATATTTTTTAAAAATCATGTCTCGGAGCCATTGTGTGAAGCGGTCTCTTGCCAATTTCTTTTTAAAAACGGCCAGGCCCACAACAAATTGTTTAGTTCGCTTTGGCAGCGTGCCAATAGGCTCCAAATCACGCCACTCTGTAAACACTCCTCCCGGGCCCTGGTCAAGGCCTGTTTCGGGCCTCCCCAGGGGGAGGCAGAGGCTCTCAAAAAGCAAACAAGAGAGGACCAGTCCCACAAGGGTTAGTTTTAATCCCGGTCTGATTCGCTGTGGGCTCAGGCTCGGCACAGCCCAATGAGGGCCAAGATGGTACCTTTCCAGGCTCTTACTTTAGTCCTGCGACTCCTTTTTATAGATCTTGAGAAAACCTCCAAACACACATAAAGGTCTAGAAAATAATATGATTAATGCTGATATACCTATCGCGTAACTTTAATAAACCTTGATCCTTGGCCTTATTTGCCTCAGATGCTTTAAAGGATTTAAGTGTACTTTATTTATATAACAAAATCCTGTATAGCCGTGAGGATGAATTAGATTTTCACTTCCCAACCCAGGCAAATTTCCAAAATACTGGTGAGCAAAAAACCGGTTTCAAAAGGACATGTTCAGCATGGTAACATTCACATAAAATGTTAAAAAACAAAGCAATACTCAAGAGCCAAGAGATACGTACGACAGCACAAATACAAAAATATTAACGCTCACTTTGGAATACTGATGAACTCTGAGGGTTCTCAGGTAGATGAGAAAGCATCTAGAGAATGATCTATTTTCAAAAATAAAGGGGGTCAGTGGACGAAAATTTCCATAAATTTGAAGAACAGGTGTAAGGGGAGTAGTTGAAGAACAAAAGGATTTAGACACGATTTTAATAAAGAACACGAAACATTCCCCAAATGCTAAAGCTCCCCAAGCAAATGCGGGCCCCTCCCCGAGCACACTCCCCAGGGGGAAGCACCGCCCTGAGCGTGTGCTTCTTGTCATTACACGTTTCCGTGCTCCCCAATCAGACTTTTCACTTCTCTGTCTCACGGCGGCACTCCCTGATTCCGTGGGGACAAAGAGGGCAAAGGTAGAATGTGGGCCAGAGTTGATTTTCATCACAATCAGTGGTCAGGGGAGAACAGAAGAAAATCAAAGACCTGTCGCACGGGGTTGCACAGCAGCATGTAAAGATTCCGAGTGCACATTTCACTCAGAGTTCTCTCCCTTCGGGGCCAGGACAAACTGCCTCCAGAGGGGTTTCTGTCATTCCAGATTGATTTGGGTCTGATAGCCCCAGACCCTGAGTAGATGAATGACGGCTCTATACCCGGGGAGCCAGGAAGATGTTCTAGAACTGACCACCAGAAGGACTTGCATGTGGACACTGGCGTGGACACGAGTTGAATTTGCTGAGCACCCTGCCTATTGGGGCAGGGGTCCTGTGTGGGCCATAGACGATGCAGGGTAGCCGACAGTCCCTCACCCCACTCACTGCCAGGCTGGGGTACAGACAGGTGACCCTGAACCAGAGAATCATTTCCTTCCACCAGACGGGGGTGTTGGATCTTAAGGGAATGATGCAAAGTCACAGGGAAAATGAGAATTTCTTTCTTTCTTTCTTTCTTTTTTTTTTAAGATTTTATTTATTTATTTGAGAGAGAGAGAGAGAAAACTATTGGAGGGAGGAGCAGGAGGGGAGGGAGAAGCAGACTTCTAGTCGAGCAGGAAGCCAAATGTGAGGCTCGATCCTGGGATTCCAGGATCATGACCCAAGCCCAAAGCAGACACTCTACCGAATGAGCCACCCAGGCACCCCCAAAATGAGAATTTCCTCATGGCAGAGGTGCTGAATTGAGAGTCGAGTGGTGGTGGTGGCTTCCTCACCTAATTTTTGAGACTAGCTTTCCAACCTATCCATTAATTCTGTGAAAAACTTGACTTTCTGAAAATTTCCTTTTCTGCTTATATCAGCTTCTTTGGTTTGCTTCCAAGAACCATGGTTGGTGAATAATTTTCCTCACATCAGAAATACTCTTACAGTCAGCGCCAAAAGACACTTGGCACCCCCATCGATGTCGCTGCCCGCACATGTGCAAATTCATCCACGGACACACGAATCTCTTCCTCCAAGGACCACCCGGGGTTGAGTGGTTGGCCTTGATAGTACCCGTATTTCAACTTCCACTTAAATTTAGGTTTCTAATAGTTATTTTAAATGTCCTTTTAAAAGATGGCACTCCAATGCTTCATTGAAATAAAAAGTGGGAAGAGCTGCAAGATAGAAATTTGCTATAAACGAGGCCATTACTCATCTCTGGAGGAATAGCCACATGGTCATATTTTCTTGCTTTAAAGTAACCAGGAGAACTTAAGGTTTTAAGAAGTACAGGCAGATAGAACTGTGTTCTGTTTGTCATTGAGCAGGTGTAAAGTATTATTTGTTACACATTCGGGAGTATAATCAAAGGTAAAGAAATCACCAAATATCTCAGGCGAAAGCAAAGAATTACCACAGCTGGGAGAGGTTGGTCTGCTCATTATTTTTTTTCACACACAGTTATTGTTATTAGCATTTTACCCATTTTAAAAAAAGACTTCTTTATTTTAGACGGGGGAGGAAGGGCAGAGGGAGAGGGAAAGAATCTGGAGCAGATTCCCCACTGAGCACCGAGCCTGACGTGGGGCTTGATCTCACAACCCTGAGATGGAGACCCGAGCCAAAATCAAGAGTCAGATGCTTCACTGACTAGCTACCCAGGCAGCCCTCACTTTAACCTTTTTTAAAGTGTACAATTTTTGGCATTAAGCACATTCACATTGTTGTGCAATCACCACCATCGCCTACAGAATTCTTCATCTTTCCAAACTGAAACTAAGTACCCACTAAACATTAACTTCCATGCCACCCTCCCTCAGCCTTGGCAACCACCAATCTATTTTATCTTGATGAATCTGACTACCCTAGGTACCTCATATACTTGAATCATACAGTACCTGTCTTTCTGTGACTGGTTTACTTCATTTAGCACAATGTCCTCAAAATCCACCTATGTTGTAGACTTTATCAGAATTTCCTCCCTCTTTAAGGGTGAATAGGTCTGCTCAGCCCTTAAATCCTCATGATATGATAGGCACTACGTACGTCTCTACCAAAAAGTTCCAGCTGATTTTAAAGAAATGACTTAGTTTAATGATGTCATTTAGGCTGTGTGCTGAAAGCAAATGGTGACTCGGAAGGATCTGCAGATCTCTGACTCTCAGAGCAAGGTCTTAGGCTCAAGTAAGCTGCTTGCCGAAGGTTAGACTTGCACATCCCTCCCTAGAAGCTCGGAATCGGAATCCCTGAGGCTGGGCTTGGTGGCCTGCATTTTTTTTTTAAAGATTTTATTTATTTATTTGATGGAGAGAGAGAGATCACAAGTAGGCAGAGAGGCAGGCAGAAAGAGAGGGGGAAGCAGGCTCCCCACTGAGGAGAGAGCCCGATGTGGGGCTCGATCCCAGGACCCTGAGATCATGACCTGAGCCGAAGGCAGAGGCTTTAATCCACCTAGCCACCCAGGTGCCCCTGGCCTGCATTTTTTAAACCTCTCAGATAACTGGCGATGCCTGGTGGTGTGAGCACTGCTACTCTAGACCGAGCACCGAAGCAGATGCTTAACCGATGGAGCCACCCGAGCACCCGAATTTATTATTAACGAATTAATTAATTACTTAATCTTCACAAGTCTGAGGTAGGTGCTATTACCCTTTTCATCAACATGACTCTTTTGCAAATATATTTCTCTACTGTATAAAGTTAATACAAATTACATACAACTAGAAACAAGGTGGTAACCAGGTAAGGTGATGGATGTATTAACTAGCTTAGTTGTACTCATCGTTTCACTGTATACATACATTAAATCATGTTGTATACCTTCAGTATACACAATTTTTATTTGTCAATTATGCTTCAGTAAAGCTGGGGGTGGGGGAAGAAGAGTATATAGGCTTTGGACTCAAGCTGCCTGGGGTCTAAGCCTGGCTCCATCACTTACCAGTTTTGTGAGCTGGGGCAAGTTACTTAACCTCTCTCTCTGTGCCTCGTTTCCTCATCTGTAAAATGGGGCTAATCATAGCATCCACATACCTTGTGGGGCTGTGGAGTTAACAGATGAGAAACATTTGAATCATCCTGACATTCAGAAAGCTCTCCAAAATATTATCTACTGGTTATTTAAGAAACCTTTGCAATGGGTGCACGGTGGGAGCAGGGTAAATGCTGAAGGATGCCTGGCTGGGGCCAAGTATAGTCTGTAGCCACGGAGAAAACACAATTAATTCGGATAGAGGTGACGGTGCTGTGATGCTCGAGCCAAGTGAAAGAATCAGCCCTCAGCAGATAGCTAATAGAAGATACAACTTAGCAGAGAACCGCCCATATTTTATAAAGAGAGCTGGTGGACCCTCAAAGGTCCAGAGACCTTTCTTTTTTTGCTTGTGAAACAGATGGAGTTCTACCAGTTGGTCCTAAAGGCCCTGGGTTGTTCCTAAAATAAAGCTATGATTCTAACCACAGATACTTCCTGGCTTATAAAAGCCCCGTGCATAGCCATATGGGCCAGGATAACCAGGGCACGCGTGTAGGGGGGAGAGTAGCAAATTTTCCCAAAGATTCGGTTACAAAGGGCGGTCAAGTCCCCATTACCAGCTAGATTCAGCCACACTGTGCTAAGCAGGTCTGTGACAGAGCTGCCACTTAAGCAAAGTAGAAACCAGTGGCCCAGACACTGACCGTGGCCCTCGGCTGCTATTCTGTTTGGCCTTTGACCTACGGCCTACACGGTGACACTACATTTGGACTTGGCCTGTTTTTGGTCCAGACACACTCTGCAGTTCTAACAGCCCATTCCACCAGGTGCCCACTTCTGAGTGGGAATACCGCAGCTCTGACTCGGACCAAACTCTGCCTCCCGAAAAGCCATCTCCTGCTCCTGGGCTCCCGCTGGGGTCTTAGAGCTCCCCCGAGAACTGCTGTTTCCCCCGCTGGGCTGTGGACACCCAAGGGAAGGGGCCCTTTTTACCCTGCTCCCCGCAGCACCAAGACGGGGCTCACCGAGAGCAGGACTCAGTACATGCTTCCTGACTGAGGGTTCTCTGTGCAAAACTGTGTTCAAAATCCCCAGAACCGGCTTCCCACAAGCTTTCGGAACGCCTCTCTCTCTGGAATTCAGAAGTACACTAAACGTTTAGAAATGTAACAATACATTTCACATACAAAGGTAAAAAATGAAATAATAATTCTCAAATGCCTAGGATGTGCTCAGAATGGTTGCTGAGGGACATACTTCTGTGAAACAAAGGCAGCTCGCTTTATCCACACTAACCCCACACCGGGGGCACAAATGTCCCTCGACAGGTGAGTGGATAAACCGTACCAATGCAACATCGCTCAGTGATGAACGGAAGGAGCTTCGTGCAGCCACATGGGGGATCTCGGGAACACCACGCCCGGTAAGAGAAGCCAGATGCCGAAGAGTATGCACTATAGGATTCCATTTACGTGAACTTCTAGAACAGGCAAAACCAAGCTACAGCGACTGGGAGTGGGCCCGTGGATGGGACCGACTGCAAAGCGGCCCGGACCAAGAAGGGACTTCTCAGGGGGATGGGAAGGTTCCATTTCTTGACGATGCTACACCTTTTGGTCAAAACTCACCAAACTGGACAATTAAAATGGGTATATTCTTATGTTCTACTGCAGTAAGACTGCCTTAAAAAATTAAAAAAAGAAAGAGAGAAGGAAAGGAAGCAAGAATGAACTCAAGGCTGCTAAACTTGTTTGAAGATACACATCTTCACAAACCGCTGGATGGACCAGGAAGAAGTTGAAATCTGTTCGTCAAGCAGACTTTGTAGCACACTTGGCTGGGTATAGAACTGAATGTAGCGAAAGCAGGAGCCCTAGGCTTTAGTTGAAATCAATCGTCACCAAAGAGGTTAATGTACAATTTGATTCATCCACTGGAACTTTGAGACTTGTCTTATTTCACAGGTGTCTTACCCGCCGGCTAAGGCGACAAGAGAGTCTCCCGTGGTGACGATCAGGGATGAGAGCTCTTTGTGTTTGTGAGAATCCATTCAGCTAGGGAGAACACAACAGAACCTAGGGTATGTCCACATATGTGTGTGTGTGTGTGTGTGTGTGTGCACCCAGGCACATGGGGTGATGCATATATGCTTGTGTTAATGAGTGTGTATGGAAGGCACAGGAATCCACGTTCTAACACACTTGCCCCCATGGTTCTCAATGTATTTTTAAAAATTTACTCATCCAGTTAGACATCTCAATTCTGTTAGACCGAATGGAACTTTTATTGGTCCAGAACAAAACAGAGATGTCATCAGCCCAACTGGTTAAAAATGTAGTTCCTATCTTCGCAAAAGGATCCACAGAGCTGAGAAAGAGAATTCGCCCTGTGGAAGATCCCAGCTTGGCATCCCAGCTCCACGTTCTGGGAACAAAGGGCGGGGGCAGGAAGGAAGGAGCCCCCTCCAGCCAGTCAGGGCCTTCCATCACAGCCCCATGGAAGCTGTGGTCTCCATCCAAAGGGACCCACCGGGAAATGACATCTGAGATTGTTGCCCCCTGGCTCAGGTATATATAGGCTGGGGGCCTTGAGAAATCTAATTTGGCAGTCTATTTTTAATAGAATATATTTCTTCCCGGAGCCAAGTTGCTAATTACATGAGTTTTAAACAAGCTGTGTGTCAGTAAAAGGATGCAAGACCCTGGAGGACGGCCAGAATGGAGGCCGGCTTCTCCCTGCCCATGCCCCGGCCCCATTCTTGGGGTAGGTGAAGCCACTTGCCCAGTTAGACCATGGCTCAAGACTCTGCTCAGACTTATCCTCTCTGGTTGGGTACGGGCCTGCCCTTTCCAGAGCCAGCAGCTCCCACTCCCTCCCTCATACCCCCACCACAGCTCCTACCGTGCTGGTTTGTCTGGGTAACCCCAGCCTCTCTCCCAGAGGTCCCTTTGGCATCGTGACCATCTTTGAGTCCCTCCAATGCCTAGTCGACTATCCAATGCAGACCGTCCGGACAGACCCGGAGAGTGTGCCAGGAGCGCCTTTGAACTATACTTCTTGTCCCTAGGCTCCTTCCTCTCCAGTTCAGCCCTCAAATACCGCCCCCACCCCTTCTCACAATTGGGAGATAATCCCCGAAACATTGAGAGCCCCGATTGCTTTTAGAAGAGATGTTTGCAAATTCTCGAAGACTAGCTCCCACCTTCCCTCTCCAGCCTTGTCTCAGGGTCTCCTACTAAGCACCCCCCTCCCCACCCCATAAACCACACTGGGCTCTTTGCCCCTCTTTAGAGACATCCCACAGTCTCCCGCCTCTGGACCTTCACCCACACTTCCTTCAGCCTGGCACGCCCTGCTCTTTGTCTCCAGCTCCCCAGCCCTCTGGGGTGCTTCCCTGTTGGGAGGCCTTTCCCCACCTGAGTGCAACAGACCCTCCCTCGCCGTTTCCTCCCCAGAGGGTCTGTGCTCCGCCACAGCATACCCACTAAACTATAAGCGGCCCGAGAGCAGGGGCCAAGTCCTGGTCATGCTTGGAACCCAAAAGCCCGCCACAGGACACTTTGTACTGACTAAATCACGTTCCCCGTGATATATTCTTACGGCGCCAACGATTTTTCTTTCCTAACACTTATATTTTCCAGTGATGTATTTATTTGGTGAGAATAAGGCAGAAACTCTATGAGGGTAGAGACTCCACCTCTCACCCTATACCCAGTACTCAGTGCCCACTACTGAACAGAGTGGGTGTTCAATAAAATTGAGTTATTCCTCAAAAAATTAAAAATAGAACTACCATATGATCCAGGAATCCCACTTCTGGGATTCATCCAGAAGAATTAAATTGAAAAGAATTTAAATCAGCATCTCAAAGAATTATTAGCACTCCCATGTTGATTGCAGCGCTACTCACAATAGCTGACATGGGGAAACAACCTTAACACCTTTGGCAGGCAAATGGCTAAGAAAAATGTGGTTCAGGGGCACCTGGGTGGCTCAGTTGTTAAGCATCTGCCTTCAGCTCAAGTCATAATCCCAGGGTCCTGGGATCAAGCCCCACATCCGGCTCCCGGCTCAGCAGGAAGCCTGCTTCTCCTTCTCCCACTCCTCCTGCTTGAATTCCCTCTCTAGCTGTCTCTCCCTCTCTGTCAAATAAATAAATAAAATCTTAAAAAAAAAAAAAGAAAGATGTGGCTTAGACATACAACAAAATATGATGCAGCCTTATGAAAGGAACTTCTGCAACATGGTTGGACCTCGAGGACATTACACTGAGTGAGATAAGTTCACTCAGAGAAAGACGGATACTACATGATTCCGTTCATACGAGGAATCTAAAATACTCAAACTCACGTAATCGAAGCGTGGAGCGGTGGTTGCCAGGGGCTCGGTGGGATGCAGGGGGATAGAAAAATACTAAGCAGCAGGCACAGAATTTCAGTTCAGCAAGAGGAGAGTTCTAGAGACCTGCTGTTCGATCCCTATAGTTAATAATACTGTACTGTGCACTTAAGAATTTAAGAGGGTGGACAGCCTTTTAAGTGTTCTTACTTTAATACATACGTACACACATAAAATCGAAAACAATAAAATAAATTTGATTAGTGAAGTGAATTGAAGTGAATGAGAAGTGTAACTGATTTTTAGCAAGTTAGAGGCCAAGGCTTAAATAGTGCTGCGAGTTTCTAAAAAAACAAGAGCTGTTACCAATTATAGGAAGTACAAATAGCCTCAAAATAAACATCAAGTATCTGGGATTGCTCAGGTATTAAATACATGTTTTCAAAAATAGTCACTTCAGTTAACAATAGCAGCTACTTCAGTTAAACACGTGTGACAAGTCCTTGTATTGTTTCCAGGCTGGGATTACTTCGCAACTGGAAAAGGCTGTTTCTGAAAATGTGATTGGGGTTGGTTGGAGAATGACAGCTCAAAATAAATGATGGCAGCAAATATTTACTGAGCTCTCTCAACATTCCTGCACTTTCTACCCACATCATCTCCCATAGTACTCAGTAACCCCATGAAACAGGTGCTATGAGTATCCCTATTTTCCAGGTGAGGATCCAGAGACTCAGAGAGGTTAAATAACTTACCCAAGGTCAGTCACACAGCTATTTCCTAGGAGGGCCTGGATTCACACCCAGGGACTTGCATCCCAGGGCCCGTGTTTTTATCCACTGCATGGTACCACAGGTGTGCCAGGATGGTGGTATTCGAGGTGATTTTTATTTCCTTCTTTCTGATCTTCTTAAAGTAAAATAGTTTTAAAAGTGTCCTACATTAGGGCGCCTGGGTGGCTCAGTGGGTTAAAGCCTCTGCCTTCGGCTCAGGTCACGATCTCAGGGTCCTGGGATCGAGGCCCTGCATCGGGCTCTCTGCTCAGCGAGAAGCCTGCTTCCCACTCTCTCTCTGCCTGCCTCTCTGCCTACTTGTGATCTCTCTGTCAAATAAATAAATAAAATCTTTTAAAAAAAAGTGTCCTACATTAAATATATACTCTTTTTGTAATAAGAAAGGAATAAGTATATTGTAAACGTTATTGGTCCCTATGTGACTGAGCTAACAGTATTACTGAGGAAGGCTTTCCTTTTCCTCTACAACGGTGAAGGTCAGCCCTGGATCAGCTGTACTTGCCAGAGCAATGGGGACAAGCTGGTTGGGAGATGAGCCACAGACGCTCTGCGCCTGCTGCCCTGTCTACTTCCTTTCACACCAAGCTGATCAGAGGCACAGGTGGGGTGCAGTGGGGGGTGGGGCTAAGCGGAGGCGGGGGCAGCAGGGGGGGCGGTTCCAGGCTTCCCCCGGGTATGGGGAGGGGCTGATCTTAAACCCTGTCCTGGAGATCCAACAAGACGGCGAGAGAAGAGGAACAAGGGCCTCCCCAGCCGCACACACGGTGGAGGGGTTCAGGGCTGTCCACCTCCAAGTGTTCAGTTGGTGGTGGCTCCCCCTTAGAGAGTGTAACTGGCTCTGAGAAAATCCCTGGTGGTCGCAGAGTTCCCTGTCTCACCGGGCCTGGCCTGAAGGGGGTTTGGCCGCTGGACATAGCACGGCTGAAAAGAAACCGAGGACCGAATCTGTCCTCGGATGGGCTTGGTGTTGTTTATCCTCTGTTTCCTCTCCCAACTCCTTCTTCCTCTGGAATTTAGTCCAAAACTCTGGAACGAATTTATCGGCGCCTGTTTCCTCCTAAAATAAACAAGCTATCCTCACAGCCTCTCTCTTCCCCCTAGGGCTGCCCTAACGATACCGATGGGGCAGATGGGGACCACGTGACCACCCAGGCTGCTCACAACACGAGACCACACCATCCCGCACACAGGTGGGGAACAGAGAAAGGCTGCATTTGAATATTTAGCCTGTTGAACCCCATGGCCTCTGGTCAGGTGACCACGTCAAGGGGGGAAGTTGGGTTTCATATCTCTTTTCCATCTCAGACTAAAAACGAGGTTAAGTAGCAAGGCTATTTGAAGAGCACTGAGCCCTGGAAAGAGGCAGCAATACTATGTGGCATTTTAGGCTCTTTGCCAGAGAGAGAGGTTGGTGAAAATTTACCAAGAAAAGCCCCCAAGTTCTAGAGCCTGGGTCAGCCATTTCACTTTGCTGGGCCTCAGTTTCTGCATCAATCAGATGGTATGATCAGTAAGAATTTTTTTCCAGATCTTAAATTAACTACACTAGATGTCAGCTAGTTCCAGTACCAGCCTAAGAACATCAAACCGCCCAGGTAGCCACGGGAATACTCAATGTACATCTAAGGGAAAAAATGAGCAAGTAACAAGTTTCATTTTACTCTATTTGTACCTCTGGACTCATGCACTATGGCACACGGGGCTCTCGGAAGGTCCTTGCATGTTTCCACAGGGTCTTTCGTTGCCCTGAAGTGTAATTTGTCACCCAAATGCCAGCAACTCTCTGCTGACAGAAATTACCAGAGGGAAAAGTCACAGAATTTGAGGCATTCAAGAATGCTTAAGAGATCATCAGATCCACCTTCTAAGAATAGAAGTAAGTGAATACAGGAATTAAGTGTCAAGCACACGGAGATTGCCCATGCCTCATTTTCAGTGGGTGTTGTGTACCTAAGGCAAGAAAGCCTCTCACAACACATCTGTAAATCAGACGGTCAGTTGGTACTTGTACTGGATTTTCTTGAGGCAAAAGGCCAATGAGACGGTCTCCACCCAAGTGTGAGGAGGCTGAATATTTCCAAACAAGGCTTCTACCTTGACAATACATCTTGTCATTTTGTGGTTCAGAAGGGCAAAAAGACAATATTTCTCCAAGCTACGCTTTTCTCAAGAGAGATGTTAAACCAAGAAGGTGACAACTTTGGGATCAACAGACGGCTTGCGAGCAACTTCTGACCCTCAATACGCGGCCCTGCCCTGTCACTCCTTCTCAGCAATCCCAGTTCTGCGCGAATGTTCTGTGAGCATCTGGACAGCAGCCAGTCGTGAAGACCAGGGCTGGCCAGCCACTTATCGGCTGACCCGCCCCTAAAGTCAAACTATTACCCGGCGACAGTTATTTCTGGGTTCATGTCACTGACCGGAAGATAGATCAAGTCAGTGGGGACCATGTGAATCCACATTGGGTTCTTTATTTAAAAATATGTCTCCCTTGGGGCGTTTGGGTGGCTCAGTCAGTTAAGCGGTGGCCTTTGGCTCAGGTCATGGTCCCAGGGTCTGGGGATCGAGCCCCGCGACGGGCTCCCTGCTCAGCAGGAAGCCTGCTTCTCCCTCTTCCACTCACCCTGTTTGTGTTTCCTCTCTCACTATCTCTCTCTCTGTCAAATAAATAAATAAAATCTTAAAAAAAAAATGACTCAATTATTTTACTAAATAAAAGTTCACATAGTTACCGACAGTATTTCAAAATGGTCAAATACCTCCAGAAAGGAAACACTTGGAAATATCTGAAAATAGGCAAAGGTGCTCAACCACACTAATAAGAAAAATGAGAATTAGAATTATAATGAGAGGTAATTCACCTATCAAAGATAAAGTGAAGATAAGGGAAAGAAATCAGTAATGCCTTGAGTTGGGGAGGATGTATTGTTAATGGGAATATAAGTAGGTACATCTTCTAGAAAAGGCATTTTGGCATTGGCTAACTCTGTAAAAAGACCACAGTTCTCTTTGACTCCGTAATTTCACTACTAGGAGTACATCTTTTTTTTTTTTAACTGAAGTATAATTGACATGCAATTATAGTGATTCAATGATTCTACACATTACTCAATGCTCACCCCAATAAGTGCAGTTATCATACAACATTATTACAACATTATCGACTCTATTCTCTATGCTGCACTTTTTTATGCCTATGACTTATTTACTTTATAACTGGAAATTCGTACCTCTCACTTCCCTTTATCAATTTCACCCATTTCCCCGCCCACCTCCCCTCTGGCAAACAGACCCTCAGTCTGATTTTTTGTTTCTTTGCTCTTTTGTTTTGTGTCATAGAGTCCCACTTGCACACTACTATGCAAACTGTAAATACTTGCACTGTGTGCAAAACTATATTCTGCAGCACGGTTTGGAACAGCAAAAGATCAGAAACAGTTTGGGTGCCGTCCATCAAAAGGATTCCAGCTGTTAATGTGAGCTCATCTATATGACGGAACACTCTAAAGTCCTGACAAGGACTGACTGCAAGATTTACTGCTAAGTGGAACATTCTTGGTGCAAAGCAGCGTGCGGGACCCTCCCGCTCTGGGAGACACTGCGGACAGGGTTTGCTCTGGTGCTGTCAGGACGCTCTTCACCACCTAACTTTCGGTAATGTAAATTTTTCATCTCAAGTATGTACACACACTCGTGCAGGATGAAAGATGACGCGCTGAGTAATGGTCTGATTTGCGCTTTATACTGTGCTCAGGCTTCAAGCAGGAGGGGGTTTTGAGAAAGAGACGGACATGACCCAGGCGAAGAGGAGGTGTCTAAAGACAACTGGGTCATGGCACACGTGAGAAGTAGCCTCCGATACCAGAAAGAAGATTATGGCAAAAAGAAGTGGAACCGTGCTGAGAGCCAGGGCCCTCAGCCACTGGAGGCACCTCCTCCGGGTCGTAGTCCTTCAGCAGGCTCCCCCAGCTCCCTTCCTGAGCTGCATTCTTCCCGCATTCTTTCCACCTATTTCCTTTCTCCTCCCCTCCCCTTTTTTGGGTTCCTGGAAGAGCGAGGTCCCTGTGGGTCTAAGTCCCAGGACTTGCCACCACCCGCCTCCCCTGGGGAAGGCTGGAGCACTTGGCTGAGCTGACCCTGCCGTCCTGGTCCGTCTATTTGGGGACCTTCCAGTTGCATGAAATGAATGCAATTCAACCACCAGTTCTGTAACGTGACTCTCTGCCAACTGATAGACTTGTCATGTCACTTTGTCTTCAAACGACCCTGGGAGGGAGAATTTCATCTCTTTCTACAAGCATGAAATGAAGATCCCACAGGAGGTGGGAAGATCCCACAGCAGGTCAAATCCTGACCAGGATTTGAACTCAGGTCAGCCTCCTCTAGGACCCACAGTGAGCGTGCCTGCCTCTTACCACCTCCCTCTCTGCTTCCATGGAAAACAAAGAGGCCTTAAAGCGCTGCCATTTTCGCATGTCTCCACATCTGCCGGCTTGAGATGCCTCGCCACGACATGCCGGTACGTGAGACCGGACTTCCGGCCCCACTCTGGGTCCTCTCACTGGACGCACACTTTGTTACTCATGTCCTTGGAGCACTTAGGCATTCACAGCTATCACTCAGACCCTCACAAGATCTGACTCTTCGAGGGAAGCACTTTTCTTCCCATTTTATAGAGGTGGAGCCTGAGGCTCCCAGAGGTGGAGGAACTTGCCCAGGTTACCCAGCTGGTGAGGGGAAGCACCAGAGAAATGGAAAATTGTCTCAGGTCAGCATTGCTCAGCACTCTACCGCTCCACCTCCACCTAGATTCCTGCGTTTTCAACCTGTCACTCCCACCCTCCAGTCTGGGGGCCCCCCACTGGTACACAGTGACTTGGGGTCGAGGGCTTCCGCCACACCTAACTGTTGGGATGGAGGTTATATAACAAGAATGTCCTCGTTACAGCAGTGAACTTATTAAACATCTGGAAATGTAAATGACACATCTTTTAAAAATCTCTTCTTTCTTTTTTAGAGGTTCCTAAAACTCCTAACTTCCAAAGAAGTATAGAAACATTGGGGGGGGGGGGGTAATCTTCCATGGAGGGAAGGCCCAGGCAGAGGACAGCAGCATCAGGCAGGACTCCCTGTCAGAAGCCCACGAGCGAAGGCGACCACGGTCACCAGGTCATCCAGGGACCACGGTAGGGCACTTACCTCCGCTTCCTTTCAAAGGCCGGGAGGATGTTGGTGAGTCACAGAGCCCAGCCCAGTGCCCGCGGCTCCCACCCCACCAACTTACATCCTCCATCCCAGTCTCTCTTGTCTCACTTGCCTCAGGGGTGGGAGAGCACACAGGAAAGGGCAGGCTCAGGAGGCCGACTCGGCAGCCCCCCAGACTCCTCCAAGAGGGGATCCGCGTGCAGGTTCCCGCCCCACACTCCCCGTGTGGCTTGTGCTGAGGTCAGGAAGGAGCCTGTTACCAAGATCCCTGGGGCCTGAGGGTCACAGCGGTAGGGCTTCTGGGCCTCATTCACAGACTCATCAACTCCAGGGCAGAACTGGGGCGGAGACAGGGTGACCTGAGGACAGGTCCCACAAATGACAGCGACACCCAGGAAAGAGAAAACCAACCTAGCAACCAAACCCACAGGAGCAGAGCGGCAGACCCAGGGCTGGTTCTGTGACTGCTCAGGGCGCCGACAACTCCCGGATGCTCATAGTAATAATTCTGGCTAATCAAGAGAACGTTAAACAAGATAATCCTTTGATGGCTTCCTATTCCTCTCAGAATAAAATCCATGCACTTCCCTAAGGCCGACAGCCCCCCAGCAAGCGCTCCCCACCTCACTGCCCACCACTCCCCAGCTACTCGGCAGCTTCCAGCCTTCCCTGGACCTGCCAGGTCTTCACTCCCCTTGGCCTTTGCCTACAACATCCTTCCCTCAAGGCCTTGCCAGGCTAGTTCTTTTATTCTTTGGGTTTTAACCTACATGTCACTTCCTCAGAGACCCCTCCCCTGACTCCCCATCTAAAATCCGAACGCCCCTGCTGTGGGACTCGGCCATTACTTTCTTCAAGTCTTCGTTTCAACTTGCATTTGCTTTGTATTTCTGCTCCCCCGTCCCCCTCCCTGGTGTGTACTCTAGGAAGGCATGACAGGGTCTATCCCGTTCTGCTTAAAAGTAAAGAGCCTGATACCTGACACGGTAGAAAGGGACCAGGAGGAACTGAGCAGAGTTTGCTACAGGGAAGATATTCAATAAGACAACCTATTCCCCTTTCTACCATCCCTTGAATGAGAAGGCAGGGCAGTGCGGTCTTTCCCAAAGGTGACCATCAATTGCTGAAGGTAAAAAAAACCCAGGAAGTTTGGTGTTTGTAGGGGGAAAGCATCAATTACACGGAAACTTGCCCCATTGGGTACCCTTCCCCAACGCTGCTTTCTGTGCGCGCACGCGCACGTGTGTGTGTGTGTGTGTGTGTGTGTGTGTGTGACAGTAAGAAAGACAGAGAGAGAGATAGATGTTTCCCTGGTTTGTGTCCTCGTCTCTTGTGGTTAACAGCACACACTTTGGAAGGAGGCTGTGTGGTTTGGATCCCACTCGTCCATTTACTAGCTGCTTTGGTTATCAGTCCTACCTTAAAACTCAGTGGCTTGAATAACTCACTATTTTCTCTGGTCTGAGGGTTGACTGGGCTCAGCGGGGTGGTTCTCAATCGGGGAGTGGCAGTCAGATGGCAGCTGGGGCTGGAACCGTCTGAGGGCTCGGCTGAGCTGGCTGTCCTCGATGGCCTCTTCACTCACCTCGCCTCGGCTAGCGGCTGCCTGAGCCTCCCGGCCTCTTCATGGGACTAGCCTGGGCTTCCCTCACAGTATGTTAGTCTCTGGGCACTTGGACTTTTTCGATGTCAGCTGGCTGCCTGTAGATCCAGCTGGAACCTTCAGGACTTCTTATGATTAAGACTTGGGAAGTCATGAAGCATCACTCCTGCTGAATTCTACTCTTCAAAAAAGTGAGTCAGAAGGCCATCCTAGATTCACAGGGAGGGGGCTGCAGCAGGCATGAATAT
This sequence comes from Nasua narica, assembly GCA_028533885.1. Classification (NCBI taxonomy): domain Eukaryota; kingdom Metazoa; phylum Chordata; class Mammalia; order Carnivora; family Procyonidae; genus Nasua; species Nasua narica. Next base: position 51,582,949 of record CM052797.1, on the reverse strand, counting down.
CAGGAGCACCGTACATGGTGGCCGAGGTGGCAGGTGGAGGAAGAGGCATCTTTCGAGACTAGCTACCACCCTTCTAGAAGACTGAGGGCAAGGTACTTAACCTCTTTGTGCCTCAGTCTTCTCTCCTAGGAGATGTGGTGATAATTCCTACCTCAGAGCTCTCATGAGGAGCAAATGCGTTCATACTATATGGAAAGCAATTTACAATGTGCTGTGGAAGTATTAGCTGTAATTATTATTCTCACTATTACTCAAGAGTAAGGAGCAAACCTTTGCTCTGACTAATCTCTGTATCTCGATGTATAGGAAATGTTTGAAGATTATGAGCTGCTCCATAGAGGATAGTAAGATAAGTGATCTTTTCTCTACCAAAAACAAATTGTTTTACATTTACAAGGTTAGGTAGGTTTAAAGTTTGGGTAGAAGCAGTCATTCCTCATGATCAAGCATGCATTTAAAATATTGACAAAAGTAAAAATAGCGGCCAGGGCTTGGCCAAGGCCCTTCTGAGTCACAGCGATGACGGGCTCACATCAGGGACAGGAGCAGCAACACTTGTGGTGTGGAATTTCCTGTGCCAGTGGCGGAAAAGGAGCCATGAATGCGTCTGTCAGCAAACTTCCCCGAAACAAAAAGGAACCAGGATTTCCTGTAGGAGGCCCAAGGAGCGAGTGGTGTCCAGGACCTCACACCCCAAACGGCCTTAGCACAGCCAGAAAACAGGATCTGCCAACAAATCATCGGGGGGTCAGCCTCATTCCCTGGGGATGGACACTTCTGTTGCTGCCAAATTCAAACAAAGCTCTGAGACAAGCACTGAGCTCAAGCTCTAAGCATGAAATGGCTTCGTGGTCTGAGCCTGAAGACTATGTTCTGTTCTACCGAATTCTCTCCCGTGCCACCCTTTACTCCACAGTCCTCCGTATTCCGTGCAGCCTTCAGGACAAAACCCAGGGTCACGTGCGCCCCCTCCTCATGCCCATGTTCCAGCCACATGCACAACGCACATTCCCCCTCACACATCACCCCCCGTCCTTGAACGTACCCTTTCTGCTGCCTGGAAAAGGGTAACAATCGTAAGGACAGCCAGGGTTATCTTTCCCTTGACTATGCACCAGACAGGTGCTGTGGTAGGAGCTTCATACCATCATCTCACTGTACCCTCACCCTGTCTGATAATGCCCTGAGCTTGCTGGCTGACGCACTCACTCGTTTACCCGGAAGCCCTGATCAAGACGTGCTGCTTCATAAGGTTAGACATACAGATCAATGAAATAAAATTGAGAGTGCAGAAATAAACCTTCACATTTACAGCCAACTGATTTTCAGCGAGGGCACCCAGACAAATAAATAGAGGAAAGTATTGTCTTTTCAAAAAATGGGGTGCTGGGATGCCTGGAAATACACATGCAAAAGAATCAAGGTGGACCCCAACCTCACACTATACACACACAAAAAATTAACTTAAAATGGACCGATGACCTAAATGCAAGTGCAAGAACTATAAGCCACTCAGAAAAAAAATATAGGATTAAATTTTCATGAGCCTGGGTTAGGCAAAGTGACAAAAATTAAAATAGATAAATTAGCTTTCAATAAAATGAAAAAGTTCTGTGCTTCAGACAATAACAAAAAGATAGTAAAAAGACAACCCATGACATGAGACCAAATATTTGAAGATCATATATCTGACTAGTAGAGAGGACACATAAAGAATGTTAACTCAACAATGAAAGACAAATAATCCAATTAAAAATGGGCAAAGAATCTACATATACATTTCTTCAAAGAATATATATCAATGGCTTAATGAAGCACATGAGAAGATGATCAATATCATTAGTCTTTGGAGAAATGCAAGTTGAAACCACCATGAAATACCAGTTCATACCTATGGGGATGGTTCTAGTCAAAACTACAGTGATGATGAGGACGTGGAGAAACTAGAACATTTGTACTCTGCTGGTGGGAATGTAAAATGATGCGGCCACCTTGGAACACTTGAGTTCCTCAAAACATTGAGTTACCATAGGACCCAGCAATTCTGCTCCTAGGTAAATACCCAAAAGAACTGAAAATGTATACTTCTGCAAGAACTCGTACATGTATGATCACAGCATTGTCATTTAAAATGGTTCAAACTGTGGAAACCCAAATGGCCATGAACTGGTGAATTAATAAAATGTCACATACCAATACAATGGAATGCTATTCAACCACAAAAAGGAATGAAGTACTGATACCTATTATAACATGGACGAATGCTGAACACATTATGCTAAGTGGAAAAAGCCAGATAAAAAGGCCACATATTCCATTTGTATGAAATGTTCGGAACAGGCAAATCCATAGAGACAGAAAGTAAATTAGTGGTTCCCAGGTCTGGGGGTGGGGTGGGGCAGAATTGATAGTCATTGCTAATGAGTACTAAGTTTTTTGGGGGGGTGATGGAAATGTTCTAAAATTGGTTTCGGTGATAATTGCACAATTTTGTAAATATATAAAAACCTACTAAGCTCTTAAGGGAGAGAGAGAATGCAAATCCAAAAGGAAAAAAAGAAAAGGAGGGGGAGAGGAAGAGTCCCTTTTCTTAGTAGCTTCACTGATTACCTACCTCCCACTCCCCACTGGGGGCTGGTGGGGTCCCCGCTCACTGCACTTCTTGATCGGAATTCCTGTAACACACAGGATAGACCTGACTTGTTTGCAGGTCTATTCATCCCAATAGAGTATGAGTGCCCTGGCCAAAGCCTGCATCCGACTCATTTTGAATCCTGGCATCTAGGACAGCGTTTGCCACCCAGTGGATAATCGATCTAAACGTGTGTTGAATGAATAGTCTCTAGCATGCCGCTAACATCACTCACTGCTATTTATACCATCACTTCTACAATAAAAGAATATCGAAAATATCACACACACACACAATCTGTTATTTTAAAATTCTTTTCCATCGATTCTTTTTAAAACTGGACGATCGATGAGAGTGGTATCTCTTTTCTATGGCTGGAGGGACCTATGATTTCAAAATTTAAAAGCTAATCATCAATAAAATGACTGAGAGATGTGGACGAGGACGAGAGACAGGAACACTTATCCAAAAATAGACTGCTCAGTCCCTGAACAACAAACTATATTTCAGACCACTTGACAAACATTTCTCAGAAGACTCCAAGAAGCAAGAAGCCAATATGGCAGCTGATTAAGCTCAGCCTGGGAGAACCCCTTGGCCTTCCACAGTAGCCACAACAATAATACAAGGAGATGATGAAAGTAGTAAGAACAGCTAACACGCATTGAGCACTTGCTGTGTGCTGGGCGGGGCACGGTTTTCTGCTTTCTGTGTGTCAGCTCGGTGACGACAACGTGGCGAGGGAGGTACTATTATTACCTTCCCTTTACAGACTCTCCACTTCCCCGAGGCCACGTGAGCAGTACCCAGCCGAGCTGCACCCAGGGAGTCAGTCCAGAGCTACTGCCCACGTGTCCCGCTGTACTACGTTCAGGATTTCAATCCCTTGACTGGACCGAGAAAGCAATTTGTTTGATTCTGGGATTACAGACCGATTGATGTAGGTCACAGAAAAGACCCCTGGGGGTGGGCGTTGGGGATGGAAGAGAAAGAAAACATGAATATTCAGGAACTGAAAGCCATGTGTCAACATCTGACAGCTGAACGTCTGTTAGTTAGTTAGTTAGTTAGTTTAGATATTCTTTATAAGTCAGGTGGGAAATATCTGAACCAACAGTGTGGTCAGCCGGAACTTGCAAAACCTCGCCCAGCCCCACCATGAAGGCTGCTTCCCTCTGGGCTTGCAGCCCCAGGCCTCCCTGCCTCCTGAGGGTGGGCAGCTCCACGTCAGCCCCTGTCCTTGTACTCAGGGTCTCATGTGTTTCCTTCCTGGCCCTCACCATTATTTACAAGGACTTACTCGCTTGTTCATTTGTTTACCTGCTGTTCTTGTCTGACCTCCCCCCACCCCCATGAGAACATGCATTCTGTAAGGGCAGTGACTGTGTCTATTTTTTGGCCCACAGTTTGTTGAATGGATTTACGTCTACCGAGGCGACACCTTTCTTTCATAACAACTGGGTGCATCAGTGACCGGCCAGATGACCACACTTGGCTGTAGCCACAGCAGGCCAGGGGCGGTTCCTTGTTCATCTCTGTGCTCCCCGTTCCTAGCCTGATACTCGGCACACAAGAGCTCAGGACATCTCAGTGGAACTTGTTTCTTAATGAGATGTTGTCAACCTAGAGGGCAGGCTCTACTGGTGTGCCTCAAGGCTTGCCCCGGGGCCCCGTCTGCCCAACTCCTGGATCCAAGGGTGAAGGTCCAAGGGCATGCTGATGAAACTTGGGAAGGCCTTGAAGCTGGGAGGAGCCACGGCCGACAAGGAAAAGAGCTAAGAGAGCATGAACTGTGGTTAGACCCAAGCCCCAAGAAACAGAACAAAAATCAAGAAACCCCATAGCAATCCCAGGAAGAGGGAGTTGGGGGCTGCAGGTCAAGTGAGCTCTTGTGATTGCGGTCTCTGGTGCTGCAGAAGAGCTGGAATGGTCCTGAGCTACATCTGTAATTGGGTGGTGACCAGAATGAGGGAAAGGACAACGCTGCCTCACCCACCCCCATTTATTCAGTTATTATTCCTACCCAGGGAAGCCCAAACATCCTTGCTCCAGGGACACTCGACAGGCATTAGCGGGTCCCTCTCAGAAAGTCTTCATGGAGTTCTAACACGTCCACAGCCCCAGGCTGTGCAGCCCACCTTAAGGACAGGATTCCCCTGCCATCACTGCCCCACGCAGGGAGCTGCTGGCCTCCTAAGTCTCCAGCTCTCCACTCTCCCCAAGCTTCTTAGAAGGATCTTCGCTACAGTCGATCGTGGCTAACATCTCACTCCAAGCCTTCTTGGTCTCTTGGAGGGAGAAGACTCTTTTCCTCTTCATGTATGTGTGTGTTCTCCTCCCTAGGCCTTGTGGGTCCCAGAGCCTGAGAAGGGTAGTCAGTCTCATCGGACACCCCTAAATGTTCTCTCCTTTCTTGGGCCGCTTTCAAACTCTGGCCTTTCGTCTTTCAAGTTCAAAAGATGTGTCAAGTAGGCGTGCTGTGCTTCCTTGATTATGGTTTGCTTGTACCTTTTCTATTTTTTCTGTGCTTTCATTAATTCCAGGTTGGAGCTGCATGTCCCTTTTCCCCAGGTCTGTCACAGTTCTCGTGTGATATTATGTTTGGGCACTTTTGCTGAGGTGGAGACCCTTGAAACTGCCTGTTCACATTTCCGGTCATGTCCACAGATGCCCTTTTCATTCCTGGAGGCTTTCCTTAACGTTGCTAAAAGTAAGGGGACTTAAGGATGTCAGTATGCAAATGTTAAAACATGAGTCAGTTTTTGAAGTAATGTGATTGTTGAAGCTAATGTGAGCATCATGTTATCTGAAGCATATTTCAATCCCTTTGGTTGCAAACGCATCACTGTAATTTATTGCTTTTACCACCAGGACATTTTCTACTCCCACCCCTGCTTTTCCCCCCGCTCTTCCCAGTTTCATTTATTGACTTAAAAACGAGAGGGGCTTATACAGTGAAGGACTTAAACATTAGAAGATGCTCTCAAATTTTTAGCTGATGGGTACTGGTCTCAGAGGAATAGGTACAGCTGTTCGAAAGTTCAGACCAAGAGTTTTTCTCTTTTGGACTTACTTACATTTCTTTTTTTTTTTTTGGACTTACTTACATTTCTAAAAGAAAAATTGTACTATTCTTGTTACCAAAGTGAAGGCTGTTGAAGGCGACACAAAACCTCATCCTTTCAGGAAACCACAGGAATAATTATCCAGTCTTAAAAGAGCGCCTTCCATATACTTCTATGTTAAATAGGTGGACAAGTGTGCCAGTTGCCACATTGGAATTTTTCACAGTATTCTTCTTGTCCAACCGGCACACTGAGATCAGAGCCAGAGCCCAGAGATTTGGACCAGGAGTTAGGAACATACTTGTGTTCATGCCCGAGTCCACAGAAAGTCCCGGATGATGCTTAGGATCATCCGGGACATGCATTAGGATCAGCATGGATAAACAATATTTTAGGAAGTAAACAGGCCAGAAGCCAGAGTAACAAGAGAGTGGGAATGAAAATAAGGGTGTGTGGGTAAATGTACTCTCTTTTCTCATCATATAAAGTCAAAGACCTGGATGCTGTCATCAGGGCAAAGGATGCTTCTTAAGTGTAAACCAGGGATGCCTGGGTGGCTCAGTCATTAAGTATCTGCCTTTGGCTCACATCATGATCCCAGGGTCCTGGGATCGAGCCTCACATTGAGCCCCACATTGGGCTCCCTGCTCAGCAGGAAACCTACTTCTCCCTCTGCCCACTCCCCCTGCTTGTGTTCCCTCTCTTGCTGTGTCTCTGTCAAATAAATAAATAAAATCTTAAAAAAAAAAAAAAGTAAACCAACTCACATTTTGCTCATACCTTTCAAGAAGGTAATTTAGAAAATCTTACGGATTCTTTTATTGGTTACAAGAAAACAATCAGGAAATGTTCCTTGGACTTTTAGTTAGCTATTGCTTGATTAGAATAAAATTTTTATTATAAATTTATCAGAACATTTTTATCCAGGCTTGACAGATATTTTTTGTCAGCTAAGAAAGCTACAGTTTAGTAACTAAGCACAATCCTTTGTTCCTAAAGATTTTCCGCTAACTATAATTAAACTAAGGAACACCTGAACTGTAACAGGTTTCCCAAGGAGTATACTAAAAATTGTTCCAAAATCAATCACATTGGTGGGTTTTATTTATAGAGCTCCCAAATGGATTTAGGTACTACTCTCCCCAAATGTGGACTATGTCTTCTTGTTTTACTCTGAAGCACAGAATAGAGACACAAGGAGTCCAGTGATCTGACTTCTAGAGAAAATGTTAAGATTCTGCTGAGGACAAGGATCCTAATTGGTAAAGCCCACTTCCTTCTTTTTTGTTTATCCTCATCACCTGTTTCTCCTGTCCCCCCTACTTCCTCCCTTTGGGAAACATCAGTTTGTTCTCTATAATTAAGAGTCTGTTTGTTGGTTTGTCGCTTTCTTTTTTTCCCTTGTTTTGTTTCTTGATTTCCCCGTATGAGTGAGATCATATGGTTTCTGTCTTTCTTTCTCTGACTTATTTCGCTTAGCATAATACACTCTAGCTCTATCCTTGTTGTTGCAAATGACAAGATTTCATCCTTTCTTATGGCTGAGTAATATTCCATTGCATATACACTCCACATCTTCTTTATCCATTCAGCAATTGGTGGACACACGGGCAGCTTCCATAATTTGGCTATTGTAAATAATGCTGCTATAAACACAGGCATGCATGTATCCTTCTAAATTTGAGTTTTTGTATTTTTTGGGTAGATACCCAGTAGTGCAAATACTGGATCATAGGGTGGTTTCATTTTTAATTTTTTGAGGAACCTCCATACTGTTTTCCACAGTGGCTGCACCAGTTTGCATTCCCACCAACACCGACCCAACCAAGAGGGTTCCTTTTCTCCACATCCTCACCAACACTTGTTGTTTGGTGAAGATCACTTCTAACATAAGAGTGGGTCTGCCATGTTTTGCCTCCAACCTGACACCACAAAATACGAATTATCATGTAGAAATGTCAAATGTTTCTTCCCATCACCTACAACTTTGGCCTATAGAGGAGCCATGACCCTGAATGCTATGTCCTCCTTATAATCGCACTTACTCCCTCTTCTCAGCACCGGATAAAAAGGAACCAGGCTTACAATGTCTGGAGAGAGAGGAATGAGCCAGGAAGAATGGAGCCCCTGGTGAGGTGAGATATGTTCCTGAACCCCATGTTCAGAGTCCCCATTTTTGCTTTCACCACTAAGGCGTCAGGACTCCTTCCCAGGGCTACACCCTCCCTGACCATCTAGTCCCCAGAGCTCTGGACACCTGGGCCTGCCAGTTCCGCCCCTCCCCACCTCCTCCTGCAGCAGCCAGTCAACAGTGTTTCCTCTGTCCGCGCCCCAGACGTCAAGCTCAGTCACCCATCTGCCTAGTAGCTGGGGAAAAGGCTCTCAAGATCTGAAGATTCTGCTTTCCCAGGAGAGGGAGGGCAAGTGGGGTTTACCTGGCCAGGGCTGAGCTTCTGTCAGTGCATGAGTTTAAGCAGGTTTTATGTAGATGGCAAATCCCCAGTGATGAGCCCAGTGTAGACATACAGCAAGAGCTCAGTATAAGGCAGATGTTCTCATACCGCTATTACGGATACACACCTAAAGAGACCCTCTAGACGCACAAGAGGCATCTGCCTCATCAGACTCTGCTTCTTGAAGGTTAATCCATCAGCTGCACCAAGGGACAAGTAGAAGGCACAGCAGGGGGCATCTTTACTCTTTTAGAGACAGAACAAACACCCATAAGGAAGTCAAAGCCCCACTAATAAAGTCACTGTCAGATGTTTCAAATGTCCTTCGGGGTCACTCTTTGTACCTCTTCCCTTATCCAATGTTGACAGAAGCCACTGGCGAAGGTGGTGCCATGATTTACGAGGCCAGAGGGATGGAAGCAGCATGAGGATGAGTGGGAATGCAGCACTGTGTGCAATAGTTTAAGCTGAAGCAGCTTTAAAATAGTATAGACCCTTCGGAGTGAACGTGCAGAAACTGACAGCTGAGGGACTCCAGCCACCAGCTGTGTCCCAAACTCAGGCTGGTATTCAGGCTCAGGAACGTTAGCCCCCGTGCACAGTGCCGTCATCCTTAGCAGCTCTTGGTGCCTCCCCACCTGCTCTGTCTGTCAGGGCGGCAGGGGCCGCCAAGCAACAACTGCTTGGAACCGTGTGGACTATTTCTGTGCACGGGATGTGAGTAAGTGCGTGCCATTGTAAGTCGGACCAGGATGTGAGTCAGATGGCTATAAAGGGTTAAAAAGGACTGGTCTTCAAAGCCTTCCAGAAGCAGTCTGCCATGCTACACGACTATAAAGGAGCTACAGTCTGAAAGACACTCATAATTACTGAGCCAAGGAGAGGCCCTGAAGAATATGGATGATTAGAATCGGCCAAGAGATAGCAGCAGTCAAAGACGGACGGCTCGGAAAAACTGTGGGACATGAGGTGGCTTTACTTTCCTCTTAAAACATGTTATCTGCTGAGCAACTTTTATAGGGCCAAATGAGTGGTCCTAAACTGGCTCTGAAAAAAAATCTATTGGCACCAAGGCATAAAGATACAAAATGATATCTGTCTGTAGCACTCTTTGTAACAGTAGAAAATTATCAACCAGCCCGATATCCACAATTTACTTAAATAAACTGTGTTATGTCCCTTTGATGGAAACTAAGCAGCTGTTAAGAGGAATAAAGTAATTTGACTATCCTGGCATGGAATGATATCTGTGATAGATCATTATGGCAAAAAAATCAAGTTGTAGAAAATGTGCCAGGAGATGGCATTTGGGTTAAAAATGGTATGTTTAGGGGCGCCTAGGTGGCTCGGTGGGTTAAAGCCTCTGCCTTCGGCTCGGGTCATGATCTCGGGGTCCTGGGATCGAGCCCTGCATCAGGCTCTCTGCTCAGCATGGAGCCTGCTTTCCCCTCTCTCTCTGCCTCTCTGCCTACTTGTGATCTGTCAAATAAATAAATAATAAAATCTTTAAAAAAATGGTATGTTTGTACATGCGCAGGAAAAAGTCTCTAAGGAGCTGGAACACACCTTTAATAATTGTTAACTGTGACAGAGAAATTTTGTACATCCCTATTCATTGCTTGAATCCTTTACAACAAACATTACTTTTACAACAGAAAATAAAACTAACAGATATTTACAAGAGAAGAAGAGTATTATGCTGGCTTTTTCTATGAGGAACATTCTTGGAGGCCTCAGGGCGGCCTAATGGCCTACAGAGTCCCTGACCAAGGTGTGAAGGCCCGGTAAGGCAGGACCCAGCTCTCCGCGGGTCTGTGGAGGGTGCAAAGTCAGCATTCCCGAAACGTCATGAGAAAGGAGGGCTTAGAGATTTCAGGAGCGTCCGCAGAGTGCCTTCCAGTCTCTTCTTCCCCAACGCGCGGCCTCCCTTAGGTAATTCCCACTCACCCTCTAGGTCTTGGCTCAGATGTCACTTCTACCAGGGAGTCTTCCCCAACACCGCAAAGTCAGGCCAGTTCCCCTTCCATCCTGACACACACTCTGTCTCAGTACTTTCTATTTCCCTGCGATAACTGGATCGATGTCTGTCTTCCCCCTGGGAACAGGAGCTCCTGAGGGCAGAACCTCAGCCAGTTTTTGCCGCATCCCCAGCAGAAAGAGCAGAGTCTGGTGCCACAACGAAGGCTGACACATGGGAAGGGTGCTGCGGGGGCCGCGGGCGTGGGACAGGGACGCATGCTGACAGAGGAGGGAGGCAGGGGGGCGGGGAGGGCTTCTCTCCTTTGCAGTGACTACTCCTCTCCTTTATTTGTTGTCCTATGTGTTCAAGGGAATGGTTAGTAGCGATAGCTAGGTCCCCTCCCAAACTCAGAAGAATTACGTTGGTTGGGAACTAGCGGCAGACGGCAGTGTTGAAAGGAACTAAGAGATTACAGCTAACACTCCAGAAAGTTTCTCAGTTGAAAGGTAGGACCTTTGATGCTATCTATGCTTGCCTCCTGTTATTTCTTGGGGTCCCCCAGCTCTGGACCCCTGGGCTGTCCAGGGCTGCTGGAGGCATCCTGGGGTGGGCATGGACAGAATCCTCTCGAGACAGAGATTGTCTGTTGATGTGATAGGGGGTGGGGGCCAAGGAGCGGGCACTGACCTCGGCTGATGCGCTGCTTCTCCCCAGACAGGATGCCGGGACTGTCGATGATGCTGATGCTCTTCAGGACTTGATTGGGCAGCTGGGAGCACATGAATCTGGAAAAAAATGGATCAAAGGTGGGATCAGGAACCACACCTCTCCGAGCTCGGATAAGCTCCTCGGCCTCTCAAGGTTACTATCATTGTCTGTAAAGGGGCTCGCAGGCGATGGACAGCATATCCGCTGGTACCACGGGGACCAGGTGCTGGACCAGGGGGCGGGTAAGCTGCCAACTGCCACCAGATCCTTAACCGTTAAATTTTTACCTGACATTTACTGAACGCTTTGGTATTTTACAAACACCATCTCATTTGCCCCTCAGAATAACCCTTTGAGGAAGACATTCCCATTAGCGTCAGAGAAGTAACTTACACATCATCACTCAGAGCAGCGCCTTAAACCCAGGTCAGCCTGATCCAAAGCCCATCAGCCTTGTGTGCCCCTTCTCTGTGCTGCTCCTTGGCCAAGTGTCCTGGGCTTCTTCTCCCTTGGCAGACCATGCCTCCCTTGGGGTCACTGCCCCGCTGTGTGGGAGCACCGTAAGCTCCCTGTCCAGCCGCGACACCCACTCCCTGCTGTGACCGTGGAAGTACTGGGGCTTACTTTCCCTGTTGCCCTGGGGACTCAGCAGCCAGTCTGGGGCCCATGTGGCTCCAGGCCCTGCACGGGACAAGCCCCTGTGGGCCATACCCCAAGTCCTCCAGGTGGTTCGGAGTCTGAGGGGTACCCAAAGGGAGGACAAAGTAGCACGGGCAGGGGAGAGTTCTGGCCGAGAATCTCAAGCCTCCTTCCCTGGCCCTCACTTGCCTGATACCATTTCTTCCTTCTCATCATGATCCTCGTGCGGTCAGCTGCCCTGGCCTCAGCCTCATGAAAGCAGAGTGGCGTGGGTGGAAATTCTGACCTTTAGGACAGCCGACTGGGTTCAGGTTCTGCTCAGCCTTTGCCAGTTATTTGCTATGTTACCCTGGACAAGGGCTTCCCAGCTCCTGGCCTGTGTCCTTATGTGTAAATGGAGACACTTGGGTGGGGACCGGTGAGGTCCTTTTTAGCTTTAACAATGAGTAATTCTAGAGCAGCAGAGGGAAACATTTTGATCCTTTTACCCAGGCAGCGGAGCCCAAGGTGGATCTCTAATAGGCTGTGTCTTTTTTTTTTATACATATTTTATTTATTTCTTTGAGAGAAAGAGAGCATGCACACAAGCAGGGGGAGCTACAGAGGGAGAGGGAGAAGCAGGCTCCCCGCTGAGCAAAGAGCCCAATGCCAGACTCGATCCCAGGACTCTGAGATCATGACCCGAGCAGAAGGCAGACGCTTAACTGACTGAGCCACCCAGGCGCCCCGCTGTGTCTGTTTTAAGGCAAAAACTATAGATGGGCTTTCCTCCTCCTGGACTATAAATGGCTAACTTCTGCATCTGCGTGGGCTGAAGGCTGGCAAACCCTCAGCGAAAGCTCAATTCTTCCATTCAGGGGAACTGGTGGGATCACTCAGAAAGTGACTATGCTGGGAATGCAGGCCGGGGGGCCGCGTCAGCCTTTACAGGGCACACGTGGACAGCACAGCCCCCCAGCCAGGGTGGGGTCATGGCCATGAGGCCGGGGGTGGGCGGTCCCAAGCCAGAGGTACAATTACCGACATTTCAAAGTAGCTTTCTTTGAAGGTGCTCAGGACAAGTTTCCCACACATTCTTTCCTATATTTTCAGGTCAGGCCGGGCAGATGTAGGAAAAGATATTAGGGTCATTTTGCAGCTGGAAAAGCTGAAGCACAAAGTCGTTACGACATCTTGAGGTCACACTGTGAAGGCACGGCTGGCTGGAGAGGGTAACCTAATATTTCTGATATCCACAGAGTTGGAGTCAACCCATAAATGTTAAAAATAAAGGGTCAGGTTAATTGAAGATAACCCCTCATTCCTGATTTTCCCTTGCCCCTCAGGCACCCTCCAGACCTTTCGATAAATCCCACTGTCCAACTATGGGAGGGCATATCTTTGAGAACGAAGTGCACAGAGATCACTAAGCATTCATTCTTCGTAAACTCACAGAGAAAAAACCACCACATTCGATGCTTAGAACTGAGGTAGGAACAGAGTTCTGAGCGCATCTGTGGTAGACCGCGTGTCTTGTCAGTAACGACTCCGTCTCTCACCGCAGTCCCATCCTTTCTATTACACAGCTTGAGACGTTTGACAATGCTGAAAAACTGCACATATGTGAAACTATTTTACACTAAGTATTCCTGTGAGAGACTGACCTTTCTCCAAAACCACAAGCTCACACTCACTAGCTATTTTTCCGAAACATAAAACTCCCGGATTCTAGCGGGGAGTTAACAGAGGGATCCCCAGCATATAAACTGTCTACTCTCTCTTCTGCAAAGTGACAAACTTTTTTTTTTTTTTAAAGATTTTATTTATTCATTTGACACAGAGAGAAAGAGATCACAAGTAGGCAGAGAGGCAGGCAGAGAGAGAGGGGGAAGCAGGCTCCCTGCTGAGCAGAGAGCCCTATTCGGGGCTCGATCCCAGGACCCTGAGATCATGATCTGAGCCGAAGGCAGAGGCTTTAACCCACTGAGTCACCCAGGCGCCCCTGCAAAGTGACAACCTGTCAACAACTCCCATGCCTCCTGACATAACAGTAAAGGCGAAATCAGGCAAAATCTGTGAGCCACAAAACAAGATGTGGTCAGATGAATGTGGTGAATGTGGAGATGTTGCTGCACAATAAACAAGGGGGTAGGTTGAGGGACCCACAGGGATAACTGCACAAAAGGGGAGGAAGAAAAGGGGAAGAGGTGGGGGGAAGAGGAGGGGGGAAGAGGAGAGGAGAAAAGGAGAGAGAAAGGGCAGGGGCCGGGGAGGGGGCAGGGGATGGGGCATCGGAGAGGCAGGAGAAGATGGTGGGGAGCGGAGGAGGGAGCTCACCTGGGGGACCCTTAGAGAGGGTGACTGGGTTGTGTGTGCAAAACCAGGCTATACTCCATGAAAGAAAGCAAGAAAGCCTGGGGGGAGGGCTCAGGAAGGGGGGTAGAGGGGGTGGTGGGAGCACAGAGCACAAGTCAGCTTTCAGACCCCTGAGTGGGGGCAGGCGTCATACACAAGGACTTAGAACCACACGTACAGTTTCTTCAATACTTATATTGTAATCAGAAAAAACCCTAATGCAATGCCGTCCCAGCAATCCTCTTACTTTTATGCTCTAAGAAAGGAAGGTGAAAGGCAAGGTTACTTACTGGGTATATTACAGTCAACCCTAGGTCAGGCTTTTCTTGCTTATGTTTGCATGTGCTGAAATGTTTCCAAGCACAGATTTGCTGTCCTAAGATGGATTTCCTCCTCCTTCCCAGAGTGACTAACCTAAGTGTACCTGGGCCTTGCCTTCTACACTTTCCCATGAAATATGCAGACCTGTGCCGGTTAAGCCCAGGAGCCTCACAGAAGCCGTTAGGCGGTGTCTCCTCACCCAGGGCTGTCCTGATGCCTCTTGTTCTCTGATAAAAGGAGGAAAGGATGGGCACAGACTGCGCTTGACCCCCATTTCCTGCCACTCCCCAGCCCAAAGGCAGCTCAGGGGTAGCAGAAAGGGGGCTGGACCTAGGAATAGTCTGGGCTCTAAGGTTCTGCCGCATGGTAAAACAGGGAGGTGAGAGGAGCAGGGATTTTAAAATTGCCTCCAAATGCTAACATTCCAACTTGATGATCAACATTTTAAAAGAACCAGGCAGTACCTTCACACTGCTTTTGCTCTCCAACCAATGTCGTGATAGGCAGCAGTTACAGTAATCGTAAATTGCCACAAACATTTGCTGTCTGCCTACTATGTGTCTAAGCACCGCTCTAAACACTTTCTGTAAACACTTTAACTCACTCAATCCTCGCCACAACCTGAGAGGTAGGGGCTGCATGCTGCCATTTACATGGGAGGAGACTAGGGCACAGAGGGGTACATACAACAACCTACCAAGTCACGCGGCTGGTAGGGGATGGAGCTGGGATGCTAACCCAGCAGTTTGGCCTCAGGCTGGGGTTTTTGACTACTAGGCTCCTACCACCATTTTGCACGTGTGAACCAACCTTATCACAGAGGGCGACATCCCCCAACAAGGGAGTGACGTGCCACAGCCTTGGAATCCCTCACCAAAGACTCCCCTGTGATGGGCTCTCAGCCCACCACCGGAGGGCAGAGGTTCAGGGAGCCAGAAGATCACTCATGCTGTGAGCTCTAGGGATCTGAGCAATTCTACCAAACCGAGAACTCCCACCTTGTCATCAAGTTCAAGGCACATCGGATGCTTACAAGGGACACAAGGGACACCTCCTTCAGGCCCAGCTCATAGACTGATTAGAAAGAGATGAGAGAGAGGACATGACTTCCTAAGACGGTACAGCAAAGAGCACACAATACACAAAAAGATTGACAACCAAGCCCCAATCATCATTACACGGTCCTGCCACAAATGGCTGATCGAACCTTCCAGTGCCCAGGAGGAATTTAATTTCACATCCAGACTCTAAAGGAGCCCACTGCTACCCCCTTCGATCGAATCTTACAGCATCACCACTTTTACAAGTCAAGGCTGGCTGAACGTTGGCAATTTCATGTGGTGGAAGTACCAAATTGGTACTTTTCTACACCAAAGCCTCTCTTTCCTGACTGCCGCAGCGGGGACTGGCAACGCACCGGTGCTGGGAGGGTCTGCCCAGGCGCGGCGGGTGAAGCTGGTCTTCTGGACCCTCAGGACTCGGACGGCAGAGGCGGCTGCCAGTGACCGGTGAGAACAATGGTCAGTGACCTTGCAGTCACCACAAATCCTGAGCTTAGAGATTAATGGGAAGAGCTTCAGATGTTTATTATAGATAAACACACCACAAAACGAATAAGCCAACAGAACCAGTTCATCGCTCGGATTAAAAAGAAAGTAACAAATTTGCTGGCGATTCTTGGCAAGAGCCTCTTTCCTTTGTCTCCGCATCTAAATTAGCTGCCGGAGCCCACGCGTGTCTGGACTGATGCTGTGTGCTTGTGGGAAGTCAGATAAAAAATCCCAATGGTACGAAGTCACTGTAATATTTGTATAAAAAAAAGCCTATTACTAAAGCTTCACTTAATTACAGATTGGTGACAGAGTATAAGTCCAAAAATACACAGGTGTGTTTATTATTATCGCTAAATCTTCACACAGACCTGAGACAGTGGGTTTGTATTCTATCGTCGCGATCATCAGGTCTGGCTAAGAGCACAGGTGTGCTGGAAGGACCCTCCAGATTCCTTCAGCTCGAAAGAAAGTTGCAAAATTTCAATCCCTGGGGCCACTGGTTAAAGTTCTTTTTCTTTCTTTCTTTCTTTTTTTTTTTAAAGATTTTATTTATTTACTTATTAGGAAAGAGAGAGAGTGAGAGAGAGCATGAGAGGGGAGGAGGTCAGAGTGAGAAGCGGACTCCCCATGGAGCCGGGGGCCCAATGTGGGACTCGATCCTGGGACTCCGGGACCATGACCTGAGCGGAAGGCAGTTGCTTAACCAACTGAGCCACCCAGGTGCCCTAAAGTTATTTTTCAAAAGGAAACAGAGGCAACGAGGAAATGAGATTAAGAATTTCTTCTATGGATAACTACAATTTAAAATTAAGCTAGATCCTAAACTAAATACAGTGCCTGCAGCTATGTGGATTAAAAAAAAAAAAAAGAAAAGTACCATGTTTAGAAAAGTAGACTGAGGGAAAAACATAACATCCAGTTCAAAAGTAGATGGTTGGGCAGAGATGTCAGAGCTAGTCCGACCCTTCTGGAACTGACCTCCTGCCCTCGGGAGCTGCTGGCCATCCATCTTGTCCTGCATGAGCTGGAACTGCCTCCTGGTGACAGACTGTGGAGCCTCAGGGACCACATTCCCACAGGGCAGCTCCAAGACAGGCCTGCCTGTGGAATTCCTCTCAAAAGCGAGGGAGCGTGGTGGAGTTTCAGAATGCCGCATTCACATTGTTTCCATAGAACTTTTCACGCTGGACTCAACTCCTTTGACTGTTCAAGTGTGGAATTTCTATAATTTGAAGCTGCCTTTTTGGGAATTTGTCTTCTTTTCTCCGAATTGCTCCCTAGACCCTTTGTTACCTTCTTAGAAACCAGCCTTCTGCGTTGAAACTCAGGCTGCACAGGGTTTGCCTAATGCTTAGAGGCTGACACCCTCCAGAGTCACCTGGTACCACCTTGTGAAGTACTAAGCTCTTTTAAAGATGCCCCTTGGGGCAGAGCCTCGGGCCAATGCCTTGTAATGAGAAGGCCAGGGTAATGAGACCTATCCCAGGGGTAACCCGTGGTTGCTGGGGGGTAGGGTTGGGGGGGGCTAGGGGTGGAGAAAGTTCTCCCCTGCAGACAACTAATTCCCATTCCTACTAGGTACTGTATTTGGACCTCGTTCCCAGAAAGCACACTATGTCAGGAGGAGTTTGCCTGCCTTGAGGGGGGCCCCACCGCAAGGGTTCCCAAGGGACGCTATAATTCCATACACATGTTTGAGCGCCCTACACTGACTTTTTTCTTACATAAGCACGGGGAGAAACAACACCACTGTTGTGCAGATATGATTTAGTCACTCTGTTTACTCTCAGGTGTGATGAAGCACGTCCCTTACACATGAGCCTCACATATGCGTGGCCACAGAAACTCTTCCACAGCGCTCCAGCAGGTGCAGGGTGCTGGGCGGAAGGGACGACCAAACTGAATTCTAATAGTCTCTGCCTTTTCTTGGGTAAGTCATTTTACTTCTTTGCTCTCAGTTTTCTAATCTGTCGAATGGCCACAGTAGCGTTGTCTTATTAATCCAGAAAAAAGTAGTGTATATGAAATTAATCTGTAACTGGGGACAAAATCACCTTTATCATCATTGTCTGTGGGCTACATTAAGGACAGCCTTCAGAGTTCCATAGCGGGTGGTAGGCAGTGATTCTCAGGCCATGTGTCGTGCCCTTCGGCAGTCCAGTGGTCACTAGTAGGGACTGTGGGCCAGACGGCCTGAGTTCCAGTTCGAGCTGCCACTTAGCAGCTGAGTGACCGTGTGGAAGTTAAGTTAACTTCTGTGCGTCAATTTCTCCCGTCTATGTTGGGGGTAAGAACGGCACCTAGGTCACAGGGGTTTGCTGAGGATTTAGAGCTAATATACCAGTAAAGTTTAGAACTCTATCCGACACACAGTAAATGCCATATTATTACTTGCTAATATTTTTCTTTGTATTCTCAATTTAATTAATGCTTGATTATATAATGCATGGATTATTTTCAGCAAGTTTTAGATTCCAGATAATGAGCCTCATCATTCAAAATTTTCTTAAATGCTTCTTTTCCATACTTATCTGCTGTATCTTTGGCATTTGATAAAAGATAAGATTTGTTCGGAAAGTAAATCATCTGCCAGAAGAAAACAAGCTGATAGCCATTCTTTCAGGGTTTCCCCTTGTGAATAAGGACTTCGCAAAACAGGAATTTGAAAAAAGTGGCAGCTTATTTCTCTTTTAAGCCTTTGTCAGGCAAACCGAGAGTAAGACTCAAGGCAGTGGTAACGAAACCATGGGATTCCTGGCAGTCTCTCATGGAGAAGGAGCTTATGGCCTGCACTTCCTAGGCCTCTGGAAACTTCCAGGGCCCATCTTGGGACAGGAGGCCTGGCTATTGCCTGTTCCGTGACCAGGGCTCCCCAGGAGGCCCTGTTGGGGGAGTTTTACGTCCCACTTCCCCTCGATTGTCTCAGGAGACCCTCTGGTGTTCTCCTGCCTGGGCTCAACCCCTACACTTCTCCCACAGGAAAGGCTCTGGGGCCAACCAAGGCTGCTCTGGAATTGAGGAGGAAACGCCTCCCAGACAGCATCCTGCAGGTGGGAAAAAATCATCTGGACAGTATTCTGTAAGTCACTGTCAGCAGCAAGATGGGATTTCTCTGTGACTCTCTCTACATCATCTCTGCATTTTTATTTATCCTACTGCCATATTCCCCGGCTGCCATTTAGATGCCTCCTTCGATTTATGGTAAGAACATAAAAAAGCGCTTTGAGTCCGGTTTCTTCCAGATGCATCTCCGGAGGTTGCCAGGGCTGCCCTTGGCTAAGCCACTGCACAGCACCTGGACACATCATTCTTCCCCCTCATCCTTGTGAATGGCGCCCCCTGAAGTTGTGCGATGAGAAATCTCAGCCTCTGGGAGGATGGCCAGAGGGCCAGGAGGATCCGTTCCTATTTTTAAAATCATCTAAAAAGAAGTACAGTTTCTTTTGTTTGGATGACCCCTCCCTAGCTTTGCACCCCCACAGCTCACTCCTCCCGCTAACTGGTTTAAGGCAGGAGGCTCACAAAAGAGGGGAATGGAAGGGCAAGGGGTGGGGCAGGAGAGAAGAAAAAAAAAAGCTAGGCGTGGCAAGGAGGAGGAAGGAGAGGGAGGGGATGGGAGACCAGTCCGAGAGGGCAGGTGTCCTGGGTCCACATGCTCGTTTCATCAGGAGCGCCAGAGGGAGGCTCCAGGGTAGTACAAATGAAACACGACTCCAGCTAAGCCAGAATCTCGGCTATCCCACAACTTCACTCCCCTCATAGAATGACCAAGGCACAAATTTAACTTTTTGTGTTGTTTTGCCTCTATTTCCCCAGCCCCACCTTAATGAATAAGGAAGCAGCTCAGAGCATGGGAGTGAGAAGCATAAGGGGCAGCCGGGCAGGTGAGGTGACCTTTCCTGGAATAATCAACAAACAAGATCTGGGGGTCAGGAGAACCCCAGGGGTCCTCTGGGTTCTCAGTGCAGGAATCCCCAGCACACCATGCCCGAGTGGTAGTCACCACTTAACACTGTCAGTGACGGGGAGCTCACTACCTTAATAAGACAACTTGATCCATTTCTGTGCAGCTGAAATTATTAGAAATTTATTCCTTGTACTGCGTGGCCTTATAACGTCCAATGCCAAGGCCTTAGCTCCGTTCTCTGAAGCCACGGGGAACAGGTAATAAATGATCATTTTCTACAGCAATCTTTTCAAATATTTGAATACAATAAGCATATTCTTTACAGCTTCTCTCTTCTAGAACAGACACGCTCCATTCTGTTTTTGAAGCTTTATATGTAATTGGCAAGAATTCAAAGAAAAGGTTTAAACAACCCGACCAAAGATGGCAGGTTGCTGGTGCTTACCGATTCAGGAATGCATTTCCAAAGCGACTAAGCTTTCGAAATGGCTTTTTGGGGTCCACAACTAAAGCGTTTCCTGGGGTGCTGCCCTCAGTGTCCCCGTACATCACAGCGATGAAGGAATCGGTGGTGGGCTCTGGACCAATCCTCATGCCTGGGAAATCTTGCTCCAGTAAGTATCTGGGGGAGGGAAACAGAGAAGAAACTTAGCAAGTTATCACAAAGCAAGAGGCCAGAAAGGTTCCTGGGCCTAGAAGTATAACCACCAAGAAAAGGAGAATGATTGGCATTTTATTCTTTGGCTAATGACAAATTTTCAAAGCTTAAAATCTACAGACCTCAGCCACCCCCCCCCCCCAACCCCCCAGGCCTAGTAACAGGTCAGACATCTTGCAGACTTCCTGGGTCTTCCTGGGTCTTCTGAAAACAAACCTTTGCTCAGCACAATTCCTGTTCCTGGTTCCACCGGCACCGTAGATGCCACCCCAGGGAAGTGTACCCAGTCAGCTCCTGGCATCCTGCTAGAACCTGCCCGGGCCCACCTCCTTTTGGGAAGTGTCCCTGTCCCTCCATTGTATTGGGCACACCTCCTCTGTGGGCCCCGGGCACCCTGTGCCTGAAGCCATGATGGTGCTCACCAGGGGCACTGCATTTTTGTTTGTGGGCTCTTGCCGGCAGGCCCACGCCTACGGCCAGCCGCACAGCCCCAGCACCCAGCCCCGTGCCTGCCCAGAGGGCACTCCATGTGGCGAATGAAATAATGCGCCACCTCTCCTCCTTGTCACTGGTGATCAGTGAGGCCGGCTCATCCTCCCTTGTGCACTTAATAGCTCCCTTGTGTTCCTTGAGGTCATGGTCATGGAAGCCGATCTTCAAAGAATTCAGCAGCAACAGAGGCTGCTATGAGAGACAGGGGTTAAAGAAGGGGGGCGCAGGGTGTGAGGTTCAGAGCAGACACCACCAGGGCCATGACTGGCCCTGTGTGCAAACTGGACAATGATGCCCCTGCCTCCGGGCAGACACAGCCTCGCACATCTTGGGTCCCCAGCTTAGCCAGTAAGCGGGACTTTACCCCACACAGGCGCCCCTGCCCAGTGCCGGCATGGTGTTTGACCCGCACGACTGGGCAGGTGGGGCTAGCAAATGTCACCAAGGGTTCCCATTCAGGCGGCCGAGGAGACCAGCTGACGGGACACAGGCCAAGGACTGGCTCAGTGATACTGGGGTGGGGCAAGGCGGCCAGAGGTAGCGCGGTGGGGCAAGTCTGCTTCCTGTGGAAAGCGGCGGCACCCTGACATCCGTGCTCCCCACCACCCTTCCACCGGCCAGCACTCCACTCAGCCGAAGCCCCACGGAGCCCCTCCCTCCCCACCAAGATCTCCTTTCTCTGAAGAAGAAACACACTTCCCTGTATTTGTGCATATGTGGAATGGGTGGGGGCAGGGCAAAGACTCCTCCCTCCTTCCTTTGCAGCCAAGGGGAACGTGAAGAAAAGAGTACTTTGGAATACATTTCCTTCATTACCAAGAGACAGGTGGAAAGGCAACACCTTGACAGTGACTGGAAACAGGTTCTTGGGGTGGGGAGCAGTGGAAAGGAATCCCTGTTAGAGGTGATTGGGGGGAGCCATGTCCCAAGCCTGCCTGGGCATGACCCTTGAACCTGGGAGAGAAGCTCAAGGGCATGAAGGACCACAGTTTCCCCCGGCTCCCCATTCCTGCAGCTAACAATGATTTGTTTATTTCTAAAATGTCTCAACTGATCAGATTTAGGCCTGAACCTGTGATTTTATTTCCTGGGACATAAAGGACTGCACTCTCAACTGCTCAACACAATTTTGCCATTTTTCTAAGAGTAAAAAATCAGGCCATCCCTGACAGCTATGTTTTTTATATAAAATAAAACTGACGTTTTTTAGCCATCTCAGCAGGCTATATTCTGAACATTTAATTGATCTCATTGCTAGTTTTTATGTCATCCAATGTTTCTACATTTCTGGGAAGTTGTGGAGCTCCAGAATAGATAACATTTAACTATGTCCCCTAAATTTTGAGGAAATGTGAAAAAATGATCAGAGAATAGCACCCAGCATTTACCAACTGCTCGTTATTTACCTGGAGTACAAAGCTCTCCACATGAACAGTTGTTTGTGTAAACTCCGTAATACTCTGAAGTGGGCGTTAACATTTTTCCCATTTTACAGGTGGGAAAACTGGGGCATCAGCAAGGCTAAGCAACTTGCCTAAGGTCACACAGTAAGTGTGTTTCAGTGGAAATGGAATGCAGGCAGTTGGACTCCAGGCCTTGGGCTGTCTCCAGACAATGTTTTTCTTTGTTTGTTTGTTGTTTTTTTAAAGATTTTATTTATTTATGAGAAAGAGAAAGAGAGAGCATGAGCAGGAGGAAGGGGCAGAGGGAGAAGCAGGCTCCCCAATGAGCAAGGAGCCCGATGTGGGAGCTTGATCCCAGGACCCTGGCACCATGACCTGAGCCAAAGGCAGAAACTTAACC
This sequence comes from Nasua narica, assembly GCA_028533885.1. Classification (NCBI taxonomy): domain Eukaryota; kingdom Metazoa; phylum Chordata; class Mammalia; order Carnivora; family Procyonidae; genus Nasua; species Nasua narica. The sequence continues at coordinate 51,560,424 of CM052797.1, read as the reverse complement.
CACTGAGCCGCCCGGACGCCCCTCCAGACAACATTTTAAACCTGGGTTAGAGCTGGGAGATGGTTTGCTGGGAGATGAGGAGCACAAAGGGGGTTCAGTGTACCCTCATGCAGTGTGCTGGCCATAGACACCGCAATCCTGCTTCTCCTCAAAAGTCAGGGAGGAGAGTTCTCCCCCACTCTCTTCCTGCTAGGTCCTGGGGCTGCCCTAACAGCAGGTGGCCAGCTCCCTCCATTTTCCCTAAAGAAAAGCTGGAGAGAGAAGGAGCGACTTTTCAAAACATGCTCAAATGAAATTTTTAAAAATTTTCAAAACTTTCCAGGTACTGAGCATACTACTAAATACCCTTAGGAGCAGAAATGTTCACCTTTACAACTTCTTATGAAATTCCACACACATCTTAGAAATACCGATAGAAGCCAGCAACAGCATCTCACGCTCGGGAAACTCCAGCACTCTCAGTGTGTGAGCAGAGTGTGTGGATTTCATATACACCCATGAATGTGGAATTTCAGTTTTACAGCTACTCTGGGATCTCAAGTCTGAAGTCATTCATCAGCAAAGCTAGAATTCAAGTCCAGATCATACCCCTCCCAAGTGCACTTTGATTTCCATGCCCCATGGCCTGGATGATGCCATGCACAGAGATCCATGGGACAGAGGAAGGGGGACCCCAGAGGAGGGGGGGCCTGGGCTTGGAAGACAGCAGTCAACATCACCGGGCTCCCTGCTCCCTGTAGCACACACAGTTCTCACAAAAGGCTCAGGTGCAAGTGTTGGCTTAAACTTGACAGGCGCTCTCCCATGGAATCAATGTTAACAGGAATGGCTGGCTTGTAAGATAGCCTACAATGTTCACGCACACATCAACGAAATAGACAAACCAGACAAGAATTGTAGCTCTACCTTTTGGGGGAAAACCCAGCGTTGGGTCCTACCTTGGGTGGCTCTTTGCAATCTTGCTGCTTCTCATCACCTTCCCAGGCCTGAGCAGGAAGAGGGCCCTTTAGCGCCAGGCCTTGGGAGGTGAGGATGGGGCTCAGGATGGGATGGAGGGGTGTGTGGATGCCAGGGTTCAGCAGTGAGTCTCCAGCAGGAAAGTAACTTACATGTAAAGTTGTGTAAGTCAGGCCATCATTGCCAAGGAGAGTGAATCGCTATGGATGTTCATATAGATATATAGGTTTATATAACAGCACAACAAACCCTACTAGTTTGGGGATAATAGGGGTTTCAAGGAAAAACGTAAAATATGAAGTCGTTTAAAGAAGAGCAGGTGTTTCTTAGTTTCAAGTTCATAATGTAATAGAAGCTACAACTTCCTAAGTAGCAATGTGCCAGACAGAACTTTAATAAATTATCTTTAAAGTATACTTAAATATATTTCGGTTTATATTTGACAAATATTTGTTAAAGTATGCTGCTAATGTGAATCAGTTTGAAGTAAAAGGTGCCTCTGAACTGTGACTTCGATAAGTCACTCCATCTTTGGGTCCCAGACACAGAAGAGAAGTAGAACTAGGAAGGGCTCTTGTATAACTTGTTTACCTTGTTACTCTGTTTAGTGATACTTTCTCCCACAGATAATAAAAAGCCAAAATTCAGTGTTCAACTTCATTATCAAAGCAATGCCAATGAAAGACACAATGTATTAATACTTTAAAGAGCTCATAATATCCAACTGTGGTGAGGGGTAGTAAAATAAACACCCTTCTGTACATTAATGGAATAATCAGTTGGTGTAACCTCACTGAAAAGCAATTTGATACTTTATATTGAAAGCCTTGAAAATGGAGTTAGTTCTCCTTTTTGAAATCTATCCTTAGCAAAAATCCTAGACACATGAAAAAGATTTTTGTGTGAAGATGTCCATTGCAGCATTATGTATAACAGAAAAAAAAAATTGTGTTCTCTTTCCCATGGCTCTACTGCAATATAAAATTCACGTATTATTTTTATGACTTATTCCCTGTCTCCACCTGGTAGAATATATGCTACAGGAAAGCAAAGCTTTTAGTCTCTTCTGTTCACTACTGCTTCCCACATGCCTGCAATGATCCCTGGCACACGGTTGGGGTGCTCAAGAAATACTTGTTGAAATAATGAGCATCTGATCACACTTGTTGATATGCCAAGGCCATTCTCGCCTCAGGATTGCTTGGAAGGCCCTCCCCCAGATCTCTGCATGTCACATGGCACTTCCTTGGGGAGCCCCCTGACACAGGAGCCTCTCGGGTCTGGTTCCCCGTCCCTCCCCTTCATAACCTCATCAGAGCACTTATCAAGAGCTGACATTCTGCCATGTTCCTGGGAGCATGTCATTGCCCCAGGATATCAGGAGAACCTTGAGAGGGAGGCCCTCATCTGTCTGGCTCACTACCATACCTTAGCATCTAACATGGCATCTGGAACATGGCAGGGGCTGAACGGCTTTCTCCATGCCCTCCTCCAGGTAGCCATCTGGCTTTGGCCTCCCTCCTTCACTTTCCTGCACCTCATGTGGGCTCTGGTCACCCTGTCCTGCCCAGCTGCCTCCCAGCCTCCCTCTCCCCAATCTGTCCTGCAAGATGAGACTGTTCTACACACCACTTCCATCGGACAGCCTTCACCAACAACCCAGTCCTCCCCAGATGACTTCCCTTCCCCACGAGCCATCCCCTCTGCCTTGTACTCTGGGTTCTTGCTCTTCACCATTGGTAGGCTTTCTTCCCTCCTTGATTAGTCTCTTCCAGGCCTGAAATTCCTGCCCCTGATTTCCCTTACTTCGTTCCCAGAGTCTGGCCAGGAATCATGTCTCATAATCTCTACCATCCACCCTACTTGCTCTTTGAATCACTTGACAAAGTATCACCTCCTTCAGGCTGTCCTCCTTCCTTGAGCCCTCCAGGGCCTTTTCTCCTGGCTACTCCCCACCTCCCCTTCTCTTGTGGAGCACCTCGGGAACATCTGGCATTGGTGCTGTTGGTGGGGAGGATGGGAGCCCCAACGTCTCCTTGTCCCTATCCACTGAAGGCCATGGTGTGGCCTCATCCAAATGGCATCTAGGCACACTGGCCCAGCCTTGGTTCAAGGAGCTGATTTCATGCAAAAGTATAAGTGGACAGTGTCTTTTTTCTTCCATTGCTTAGCCTAGGGAAAAAAAATTTATAATGCCATAGCAAAAAATGTTTGTGTGAAGAGGAAAAGAAAATCTTCAGGATGATGAAAAGTCCCTCAAAATACTCAAACACCATCTTCTCAGAGATGGGCTTAAGAATGACTAAAAACAAACAAACAAACAAGGTACATTAATCAATGATAGACTTCCAAAATTCCAGCGGCAAATGTTATCTCCCCTGGGTATTCATCCATGCATCCTGTCTAGGTTCTGAATTGTGCTTGGAATAATGGAAAAGACATTAATTATTTTAGCAATACAACAGTCCTCCCTTATTCATAGAAGATACATTCCAAGTCCCTCAGTAGATGCCAGAACGCTATATGCAGTGTTTTTTCCTACATGCACACACCCATCATAAAGTTTAACTTATAAATGAGGCACAGTAAGAACTTAACAAAAATAACGCATAAAATAGAACACTTGTAACAATATATTGTAATAAAAATTACATAATGTGGTCTTTCTCTCAAAATATCTTACTCCACTATACTCATCCTTTTTGTGATGATGTGAGATGATAAAATGCTTACGTGGTGAGGTGAGGTGAGGTGAGGTGAGGTGAGGTGAGGAGAGGAGAGGAGAGGAGAGGAGAGGAGAGGAGAGGAGAGGAGAGGAGAGAATGACAAAGGCCCTATGAGGTAGCATCAGCTACTACTGACCTTCTCATCACATGTCAAAAGGAGACTCATCTGCTTCTAGACTGTGGCTGATGGTGGGTAAGTGAAACCATGGAAAGAAGAGCACATAAGGGAGGACTTTTGAGGGTTTGTTATGTCCTGAAGTCTTTATATGAATAAATCTATTTCATCCTAGTACCTTAGGAGAAGGTACTATTTTTATCTCCATTTTACAGATGAAAGAACTAAGGCACACATAGATTAAGTGGTGTAGTAGAACCTCGATTTCTTAGCCATCCTGTGAGAACACTACCTTCCCTAAATCAGAGCCTGAGAGGCTGAATCAGCCTGCAACAGGAGCATTCATGGGAACACATTCTGTGACTCGTCACAAATATACAAATCTAAGACTTTTTAGGAGGTATCCAATCATTAAATCAGCACTCTAAAAAGTAATATGGCACATAAATTTGGGCTGTTTTAGGAGCATTATTTTGAAGTTCTCAAGCCAAAATCTAGAGGAATGGTCTGCGTACTGATGAGATTTTTAGAATTGTTTGGGCCTACATTGGCATCTGTGCATAGTTTGAGAGTTTAGTTTATTGAGATGGACTAGGACATTTTTACAAAGAGCATGAAACCATCCCCAACAACCATTTTGTTCTTTTGAGTATCAGTTACTAAGGTTTTAAGCCATACAGATGTGAAAGAGATATATAAAGTATACAACTTATGAGTGCAGTGGAGAAGCAGTTTTTAAAATCCAGAGCTGGAGGAGGCTGGGTGGCTCAGTCAGTTAAGCACCTGCCTTTGGCTCAAGTCATGATTCCAAGGTCCTGGGATCAAGCCCTGCATTGGGCTCCCTGCTTGGCAGGAAGCCTGCTTCTCCCTCTCCTACTCCCCATGCTTGTGTTTCCTCTCTCGCTGTCTTTCTGTCAAATTAATAAATAAAATCTTAAAAAAAATAAAATCCAGGGCTAGAGTTTAAAAACACTTCAATTTATAGTAAGTGCTGGAAAGCTTTACATAAGGTATTTTTCACTGATAAAACCTGATCCACTCTTTCATTAGGGGAGCGAATGAAAAGCAAGGGGTAGTACCTCAACTCTGATTTGTGTTGAATCTAGAAATGATGTTTTTAGAGCAGTGTCCTTTGTTTATCCTCATGTTTAATCCCAAGAAATGCAAGTGGGAGAAGAATCAAACATTCGTTATCACAAAATCTTACAAAATGGTCAGGAATATATAATTATTTTCTAGCAAGTAAGTACCATCCCCACCACCACTCCCGGTGGTCATTATGAAACCATGCTGCACCATTTATAAGGCATTTCATACACGTCTTATTGCTTCGCCCTCACTGCTGTTGGAGCAGCAGGCATTTTATCCCTGCTTAGGACAAGGTAAGCAGCTTGCGTGAGACCACATAGCACAGGACATCAACTACTTTTAACATTTTGATCTATTTCCATCCAGTTACCATTCTTGTGAATGTCATTTTTTCTTTCTAAAATTGGGATCAGAATGCTTAAGTAATTTTGTCTCTCGATTTTTCACCACTAGTTTTTCCTCATGCCATCAGAAATTCTTCTAAAACAATTTTTAGTGGCTGCAGACTATTCTATGACGAATGTTTAACAGCTGAGTTTGCCACTTTCTTACTCTTGGCCATTGAAATAGCTTCCCATTTCTGGCTCTCATAAAGAATGCTGAGATAAATATCAGAAATATCTCGCTTTCTTTAAAATTTTAATCCTCTTTGAGTTGCCGAAAAAATGAAGCCAGGCCAAGCTTCACTTCCATTTTAAGACTGTAGGTCTTCCTTAAGCGTGAAACCTGACTTTTATTTTCATTTTTGTTTTTCCTTTGGTTGAATCATGGACGTATGAGAGCCAGGGCTCCTTGCTCAGGTGACATCATCTTTGAAACTGCTGGGCCTGCGAAGGAATCTACATTAGCCTGTGGGATCAAGAAACTGGAATTTGCTGGATAAAGCCTTTTCGCAGCTCAATTTTTCCAGTTATGAATGGCATTTCAACCATGCAGGGCCGAGATGTGCTTAAGGCACACTGCTGTCTAACTGGTGCCAGTACCACGAGCTGCCCCATTCCACCTTCCATGCTATTCTGGAAGGAGGCTGGAAGAAAGAGAAAGAAAGGAAAGGAAGGAGATGAAAGGGAGAGGAAATTCACTGGAATCCAAGGCAACATGCTTCCCTGTTGTTTACAGCCCTGTTAATTCCTCTAGTCGTTCATTTCCTCACGCAATGAAGATTTGTGTCTTCTACACGAGGACTTGTAATTTATGAACCAGACAACAGACTTGCGGTTGAGCTGGGAGCATTGGAAAGCTTCATGAGGAGGCTACAGAACACAGCATTTCCCAAAGTTCTTAAACTCTGGGACCCTTGTTGAACACCTGTTTAACAATCTCCCAGAATTACCTTCCACGGAACACTGGTAAAGAAAAAGTAAAAAGGGCATTTAATGAAGCTCAACATCAGTTCTAGTGTTTTCAAATGAAATTCTTTTAAAATTTGTAATAGAAAGATACTTTCTTAATGTGATTAATTTATAAAATATTAAGCCAGAAGCTAGTAGCATATCCTCAGGTGAAAGAACAAAAGAATTGTCATCACAATTAGAAGCTTAGTGTGGATGCTTGCTTCCCAATACAATCAAATATGAAACAGAAGAAGAAACAAAGTAATCAGGAATGTAATTGATACAGCTGTCTACCTAGAAAATCCAAGAGAACCTATGGAAGAGCTGTCAGAGTAACCTGAAATCAAATGAATGGATACAAAACAAAAATGCATAAAAATCATAGCCCTCTCATATACTCGCAATACCCATCTAGAAAATATAAAGGAAAAAAATCCAATTCATACGAGCAAGGGAATATAAATACCTAAGAACAACACAGAGTATATAGAACCTATGTAAGTAAATCAAACACCTTTCTGAGATCCATAAAAGGTCTGAGTCAAAGCCATGCTGTGTTCCTGCTTGGGAAGAGCAAATACCAAGATACAAGGCAGTTTCAATACAAATGGATCCCAATGGCGTTTTCTGGGGAATCTAATGAAGTAATTTTAAAGTTCCTCTGAAAGAATAACAGGAAATGATGATTGACAGTATTTGCAAAATAAAGAGAAGTGAGATCAGAAGGGTTTGCGTTACTATTTAATTAAAGAATGTTTTAAAGTGACAGTCCTTAAGACAGAGTGGTGTGGGCATAAGAATCTACCAACAGAGCAATATGACAGGAGAGAAAGTTCCAAAAGATCCCAATATTTAAGAAGTTAGCATGTGAGGAAGCCTCATGTGGTAGTGGGAAAGGTAGGATTAATCAATAGTGCTAAAAAATAAAAAAGCAAGGGGCTCCTGGGTGGCTCAGTTGGCTATGCGTCTGCCTTCAGCTTGGGTCATGATCCCAGGGTTCTGGGATCAAGTCCTGCATCAGGCTCCCTGCTCAGCAGGGAGTCGGCTTCTCCCTCTGCCTCTGCTGCTCCCCTCTGCTTGTGCTTTCCCTCACTCTCTCAAAATAAATAAATAAAGTCTTAAGAAAAATAAAAGAAATTTTTTCCTGTCACACTTAATTGTTTTTAAATAGTAATATATAGCTTTACTGACAGTTTGGTGAAATAATGATCCTCATATTGGATCCTCATATTGGACACAGATGCTGTGCTGGGGATCTAATTTGGAATGACTTTTTTGAAAGGGAATATATGTACATATACATATTCTGGATAAAACATATGTTTTATTTTATATAAAATATATATTATATAAATGTGTGTATTATATGTGTATATATAATCAGCAATATACATAAACTTGATAAATATTTATACCTTTTGATGCAGTAATTCACATTTGGGCAGATATTCTTAGAAAACAAAAAATGAGACAAAGATTTATAACTAAGAATGCCCAATGCAATATTATAGATAACAGCATAAAATTAGAAACAATGTTTCAAGCTGTAGGATAGACGAGGATGCAGTCACGAGAGCTATTTCTGAAGATTACTTCATGACACAAGAAAAAGTTCATCATATCATATTAAGTGAAAAAGGCTGTTTATTAAATTGCATTTTTTGCATAATTCTCAGTTTTGTAAGCATGACTTCTATGTCTTCATCTAGGTCATTCGCTAAGAATGTGAACAGATGGAGCTTGGACCACATGCCATGGAAGGGCCACCAAAATGAGCCTCCCTCTTCTGGGTTGAGGCCGACCCACTTCAGGCTTAAAAAGTTCAACCATCATGATTCCATTAGCTGAACCTTTGTCTATCAGTGGTTCCCAAGTATTTCCTGGGGGAGGCTACCTAAGAATTACTGTGGGAGGTGGTTTCTAAAAACCAAACCCAAAGCAGATTTTGGAGCCTCTCCCACAGAGATTCCAGTTCAGGAGGTCTGGGATGGAGGCCTCTGGAATTTGTTCTCAGGCTCCCAGTGATTCTGACCCACAGCCAGATCCAGGGACCATGGCTTTCTGGTTCATAATATTCCAAGGTCTTGAAAAGTATCCTGAATGTCTTTTAGAAGTAAGCTTCTAGGTGCGAGTTAAAGAAGAGAATTTTATAGTTAAAAACAAAAAAACCCAACCTGAACACATTTCCCCTCACATCTCTCCTCATCCAGGGGAATTGCTGCCGTTTGTCAGGGAGGTGATACAGTACGTGGACAGGAGGCCAACCTGCCTCCCCTACCACACCCCTCCCTGCCCTCGAGCCCCTCCTCCCCTGCTCCCAGGCCTGCCTCTTGGTAGGTTTGTGAGACACCAGCTGCTCACTTTCCATGGGCCCCTTCCACCAACTTATAACGGCTTTCGCTGGAATGCCTGTTGCCAGGGCACAGTTCCTCCCCTGCAGTACCCAGTCGCTGAGAGTTTTCTATATTTGACGCTTCACCTCCCACTCACTCCTCAGCCCACCGCCACCTGGCTTCCATCACCGCCACTTACGGGCATGGCTCTTGCCAAGGTCACCCCGGCTTCTGATGGCTAATCCACTCGATCCATTGCAACCCTTTTCCCAGAAGCACCTGGCCCTGCTGACCATACCTTCTCTTTCCCTAGCTTTTGTGGGGGCTGCCCAATGCCTAGCCCACGTAGCAAATATTTTCCCTTTTTTAATAGCAGCACCCTGAGCAGCCACGTTGCTCCACTCTTAGTCTACATGGCTTGGGAGCCGACCATCCCACAGCAGACATGGGTATTTCATTCCCCTGGCTCAAGGAATTGGTTCAGGATGGGCATATGGCCAAGGTCTAACCAATGAGACTCAAACCCAAGACTTCTGCAGAAACTGTTGGGAAGAGGTTCTCTTTTTTTCCCCCACTGGGGTTGCTGGGCTGTCAGAAGGTGAGTTTGGAATCGGAGATGGCCACCTGCCCACCCCATGAGGGGCAACTGCCTGAGAGGAAAGCCAACATGAGGAAAGCAGCAGGGCTGAGAGACAGACACCAGATGGCGCCGCTTGGGGTCCTAGGCCAAGCCTGGAGCCAGCACATCCTGGTCTGCTCAGTTTCATGAGAAAACATCCGTTTTTCCTTAAGCCTTCTCCACTTGAGTTTCTGTTACTCGAAACCAAGAGAGTCCTATGATGGCTCTGAATGGCCATCCACCTCTCCGGTGACTTTTCCCTGTGTCTCCACAAGCTCATCTTCCTCTTTATCCAGACCTGTACATCCAACTCCTTGTGGAGTCTACACTGGGGTGTCTACTAATCATGGGTTTAAATCTAAACTCGTAATTATGCCCCCCCTTCCTCTCCGTGTGTCCCCATCTTGGTGGATAGCTCTACCGCCCACCCAGTTATCCAAGAAACCTGGGCCTCATCATTGACACTTCTTGCCCTCGTTTCCTGGTCTGGTTTGGGCAGCTAATTCTGGCTCATTCCTCAGGGCTCAACTTTTAGGTTGGGTCATCAGGGAGGCCTTTTCCAACTCCAAGCCGAATGAAGGGCCCCTCCTATGCCCCCATCCCACCCTGTGCTGCTAGTGTCACATCTCGGGTCACCCAGACCCTAATGGCCTGTGGATTCTTATCCACATTCCTCACAGGACTCTAAGTTCTGGGATAGCCAGACCCTTCCTGGAAATCAATATTATTTGAATAAATGGACACTGGGGTATGCAGGTATGATCTTACATTGTATAGTATAGATAGCCCATTCTTCTATAAAAATTAAATCTTTCAACATTTCAGAAAGATCTACAAAGGGCTTGGTACTTGGCAGACTCATTTTCAGGGGCTCCGGTGTCTGGCTGACAGTGAGAACCTCCCAGTGGGGCCCACAGTGTTTCCTCAACGGGATTTTCTTTAATGGGTAAACCAGGCTGCCTCCTGGTGAGCACCTTCACTTCTCTTGGCTTTAATAACAGACTCTAGAGCTTATCAAAAGAAAAAATTCGAGCTCTGTTCTTTAATAGCTCTATTTCCCCCTTCTGAAAACTGGGACATAGGCCTGCTTCAAGTTTTCTGATACTCCTCATACTCTTTGTAACTTCTTAAAAATCATCAGACACAGCCCTTTGAGCACAACTACAAGTTCTTCCTCTCTGGCCCTGCCATCTAGCTCCTGACCCCCCCTCCCCCCTCCTCCCACGCCCCCCACCCCCGACCCTGGTATTTAGGGGGGGGGGGCTTGCCTGTGCTGCCCCAGGTGCGCTCTTCACCCTCTGGGCTTGGATCCCCTCTCCCACCTGGCTGGGCTCCCTTTCCCATCTCTGGATCATTTGCTTTTGAGAGAAAAGGAGACAAGACAATACTAGCTGAGTAGTTCTGCTTTCTTTGAAGGTTACAGCAAGAGTCCCAAGCAGTGGGTCTATCGCTTCCTGATTCTTTTTCTTATTCTAATCATTCCGGAAAAGGCCTTTTGTCCGACATTTTCGCTTTCCCAGCCTGCTTACCAGCTTCTTAACACTTCATACAGTCCATAAACCTTGGTCCCACATTTGCAGATGGAACTCCAACCTTTCCCCTATTAACACTATATTTAAATGATATTTAAAGTTTTAAAACACAATTACTTTATCAAGTATTTTATAGGAAAATATTAGACTTCAATTTTACTAACTGCGAGTGTTAGGAAAAATAAACGTTTATACACTGACAAGAATATATGGGGGAAGATACAGGGACTGTGTGATAGCTACTTGTATTCTTTTTTCTTTTTTGACAGAGAGAGACACAGCGAGAGAGGGAACACAGCAGGGGGACTGGGAGAGGGAGAAGCAGGCTTCCCATCTAGCAGGAAGCCCAACGTGGGGCTCGATCCCAGGACCCTGAGATCATGACCTGAGCCCAAGGCAGACACTTAACGACTAAGCCACCCAGGGGCCCCTCTTTTTTTTTTTTTTTTAAGATTTATTTATTTGAGAGAGAGGAGGGGGGGGGGTCACACAGAGGGGAGGGACAGAGGGAGAGAGAGTCTTAAGCAGACTCTGTGCTCAGTGCAGAGCCCGCCATGGGGCTCGACCTCATGCCCTGAGATCACCACCTGAGCTGAAACTAAGAGTCAGACACTTAACCCACTGTGTCACCCAGGCATCCCTGTACTCCCTTTCCCCCCTCAAGTATATTCCTTAGTTCCTTTTGTCCATGTGTTCTTTTGGCTTATGTCCATGATTTCTGGTTTGCTTTCTTTCTGGCAACCGTTTTTATCTTAAATTATTGCGTAGAGATGTAGAAATTACTTGACTGGCACTAACTGCACAATTATAGAAATTAAAGAAATCACAGGATGCTGAACTGTTGGAAGACTGAACTGTTTTATATTTTTAACTGAGATAAAATTCATATACCACAAAACCTAAACAAAACAAAACAAAACAGGTTTTTTAAAGGTAAGGTACACTTCTCTGGTTTTTAGTAACTTCACAAAGTTGTGCAACTAATACCACTATCTAATTTCAGAACATGTTCATCACCCCAAAAAGAAACCCTGTATCCATTAGCAGTCACTCTCTATTCCTTTTTTTAAGATTTTATTTATATATTTGAGAGAGAGAGGGAAAGAGAGAGAGAGAGAGAGCACATGAGCAGGGGCAGTGGGAGAGGGAGAAGCAGGCTCCCTGCTGAGCAAAGAGCCCGATGTGGGACTCAACCCCAGGATGCTGGGATCATGACCTGAGCCGAAGGCAGCCACTTAACCAACGAAGCCCCGGAGGCGGCCCTCTATTCCTTTTGCAATATGGCTTTCTAGTTGTCCACCATCATTTGTTGAAAAGAATGTTCTTTCCCCCACTGAATTGTCTTGGAACTCTTGGAAAAACAAATTCACCAGACATAAGGGTTTATTTCTGGACTCTCAGTTCTATTCTGTCAGTCTCTATCTATGTCCATTCTTACGCTACTATCCCACTATCTTGTTTACTGTAGCTTTGTAGCAAGCTTCAAAATGAGAAAGTATGAGAATTCCAATTTTGTTGTCTTTCAAGACTGTCTTGGCTAATCTGGATCCCTCATATTTCCGAGTAAATTTCAGGAGCAGCTTGTCAAGTTCTGTAAAGAAGGCAGTTGGGATTTTGGTAGGGACGGCATGGAATAATAGATTATTTTAAGCAGTACTGCCCTTCCAAAAAATATTAAATCTTCCAATCCATCACATGGGACGTCTTTCCTGTTTTGTTTTTAGGTTTTCTTAAATTTATTTGAAACAAAGTTTTGTAGTTTTCAGTGCATAAGTTTTACACAACTTTTGTTAAATTTACTTATATTTTATTTTTTAGACGTTATTATAATTATTTTCTTAATTTTAGATCATTCATTGCTAGTGCATAGAAATAAAACTGATGTTGTATATTGATCTTGTATCCTAACACTTTGCTGAACTTGTTTATCTTAAAAGATGTTTAGGATTTTCCTAAATCCTTAGGATTTCTGTATGTATGATTATGCCCAGCGAATAGAGATGGTTTTACTTCTTTCCAGTCTACATTCCATTTCTTTTTCTTGTCTAATTGCTTTGGATTCTACCCTCTTAAAGCCTATACAGTTTCTTGAATGACTTCCCTCGTTTGTCCTCATTAGAATACATTTTTCTTGCAGAAGGGGACAAGGTGTCGGAGGAAGAGAGAAAGCAGAGCTCTTAAAAACCAAAAAATGCAACCATGTGGTTTGAATAGATTTTCAGTGAGCCTCACATACTCTCAGAGCAAATGTCTTCCTTCACAGCCTCTGGGGGCAGGGATTTTTCTGGGGGAAGCTCTGAGATCTGTTTTCCTCGGGTTTTGGATACAAGCCTGGCTGGGCCCAATATCCACCGTTCCTTGGCTGTTACATAGTCTAATAGGACACAGCCACTTTTCCCCAAGTCCATCTCCTCTCCTTTTTTGGCCAAGTCTTACTTACTGGTTGGAGGTAGAGGACTCATGGTTTCTCTCATAGCGTCCTCTGCCTTCTGTGAAATAAAACTGTCAGTGAGGCAGTAGGTGTATCAGCTGTTCTGCTTCTACCCCAAGGAGACTTTGACAAATACCTCCATCACATCTGAAGTCACCTTCTGGGCCAGTTTTGTGACCCATGTGAGGAGGGGCCACCAAGACTCTCCTTCCATATGCTTCCATACACTTCCAAAAAATAAGTATAGTTTTTGACACTTAGATTCTTCATCCATCCCATCTAGACCTTTTCATTAGAACAAGGCACACATTTAATTTCCTCATTCCTGATGAAGTCTTGGCTCATCATGTTTTAGTGGGGCCCTTACTCCTTCCCAGTCATGGGACAAAAGGAGAGAACAATGGTTTTATTAAAGGTGTGCTGTGCAATGCACACCAAAGGCCTTGCTGACTGGCTTTAGAATGAGAGAAGTTTCCTTCCTATCAGTGCAGGCTGTATGTTACCAGTGACCTCTTGGGATATACAGGAAGTCAGGTGGATGGGAATCTTTGACTATGTAAATAGGTGCACCCCATAGCCAAGTATGAGCTTCTAGCGCTCAGTGGCTAGAAACAAACAATCCAGACACTGGTGGGCTTCAGAGAAAAGACAGCCATGGATGCAGGCAGGATCCAGGCGGGTCAGCACCAACTGCTTCCCAACTCCACTGGTTCCCAGTTCCAGGGTAGGCTCTAGAGGGTAGCTGCCCTTTTGTTTGGGGCTTTCCTCTTAGGAGTTAAATCTCTTGCTCATGGCTCCACTCTGAAACCAAGCTCAGGTCTCTAGTGGCTCACCAAGCTTCTTGTGCACTGTGATTTCCTTCCAACCTCACAGGTCCACTTTGTGCCTACTGCTTAAGGACAAAGTCACTTAGGCCAGGGAAAGTCTCAAGAGCAAGTGACTTCTTGGTAAGGTGACTGACTCCTCCCTCCCCCTGAGTTTGCACCTGGCTCCAGTGCCTACTGAGAAGCAGTCCATTTGGATGAAGTTGCCAGGAGTCAAATCTTAAAATCTTTCTCACAAGTATGCTTAGCCATTCCACAGAGCTCCCCACAAATGATGAAAAAGAAAGAAGAGTGAGGCTATGTGAGCAGAGAGATAGCCACATCACATGGGGGGGGGGAGGGGGGACAGCAGCACCAGGGCTCCCTAATCGCACAGGGCACAGAAAAGCCCCGTGGCAGAGACAGACCAGAGGAACTGCCCAGGGTGCCATGAGTGTGCCATTGCTCATGTCTGCGATTATTATAATTGTGACAATGGCAGCTTCTCATCCTTTATCTGTGTGTTTCAAAAGGCCCACCTCCCACTCTTGTACCACTTGGTCTCAATACTTCAGTATCCCATATACTTAAAAACTGGTTAGTATTACCAAGACCTTAAAGGTATTGTCTATCATCTTTCAAGGTACCAGTGACTGTGACATTTTTATCATTTGAGTGTCTGGGGTGATATATTTAATACTATTTTCACCTTATTAATAAGCACCAAATTCCTTTAGACTTCCTTCACATTCACTTTACCATCTAGAACTATATTTCAATATAGTGTATTTGCTTTTGCTGAATTCATTCATAGTGGATCTCTACTGTACATCTGGATTGAACACATTTCCTGTAGTGACAACTACTCTATTTGTAGGAATTATTTAGGTCACTGGAGTGGAGAAAAAGAGGCCGCTGTTTAACAGAAACGGCATATATCCAAATATAGATGCAGTTTTCTGGACGCCTGTTGAACATTAGTGATGAAGAGATTGTTAAATTTCCCGAACCATAGACCAAAAGCTTAAATGATTAGTCACTTTGTTTTAACTGACCCAGGGTTTAACCTAGGAAGATAAGTTTCCTAACCAAAGAAAGTGAGCCTTAAAAGTGCCTTACTTCTGCTTTAGAAGTCACAGAGTCTCTTCAAAAAGAAATTCGTTTCAATGTAAATGATTTCCCAACAAAAATCACTTCAGAGAGCCATATGATTTGAGCCTTAGCGCATGCCAGGTTAATTTTTGCTTTTGGAGACGGAGCAAGCCTGACAAATATTTTCAGTTGTCAAGGGAGGAGGGAATGACCCACCTAAGAAGTGGAAACTAACGAATAGTAATATGACACTCCCCCTTAGCTCCGCGGGGCGCCGGCTGGGGCTGCTACACAGTTAACTTCCTATGGCCGGATAAAGGCGAGGCTGTGCAAGAGCTAATAAAAGCGGCCTCTCTACCCGCTCCCCCCAACACTGTGGTGGGGGACGGCACGCAAGGACTTCAAGGGAAGGGGGCATTGGAAAAGTACCCTCCCCTGTTGCCATTCATTCATTCATTCATTCGATAAAGAGTTATGCGCTGGGGGATTAATTCTTCAGCTATGACTCAATAGCCCACTCGGATACCACACACCTCCGTCCCCATTTCTAGCCCTAGGCCCCACTCGCTCATCTAGAAGATGCTTATTATAGCCTCGCTCTCCTCACTCCCTTCCCCGGGTCCCCAGGCCAAGGTGACCGGACAAATCCAGTCAGAAGAGTCCCTTACCAAGAGTAAGGAAGGAGGGCTCAGAGTACACGGAGAAGGGGTTCCGGGGACCTGCCTGCCTGCCTGGGAGAGAGGCAGCCCCTTCCTGAGCGGCCGCACCCCGAGGCAAGGCTGAGGGCTCCCGGGCAGCGCGCTTGGACCGGGAACCTGGGCTCACGCCGATGCTGGAGGGGGAAACAGCCGCGAGGGGATTCCTCAGCGGGGAAGCGGGCGCTGCCGGACGCCCCAGGGCGGTGGGAGGCTGGTGACAGCACCCGCACACGTGGGGAGGACCGCCCCCACGTAGGTGGTGGCAGCGGGGGTCCCGGCAGGGGTGACAAGCGGGCGGGGCGGGTTACCTGATGAAGGTGGTCTTGCCCGTGCTGTACTGGCCCACCAGCAGGATCATGGGCTTGTTCTCAAAGTCGGCGTCCTCCAGCGCTGGCGAGTGGAACTCGTGGAAGCGGTACGCCTCCTCCAGCGGCAGCACCTTGCGCAGGTAGAGCGAGCGCAGGCCGCCAGTCACCGTCTGCACCGGGTCCGCGCCTCCTGCGCGCTCGCGCCCGCCCGCCTGCCGCCCCAACCAGCTGAACATCCTGCGGCCGGTCGGCGCCCCGCGTCCGCCCTCTCAGCGCCTGCCCGGCGTTCCGACCCCGCTCCGGGTTCGACCCTTCCCGGCTCGAACTGAGTTGCCTCAGCCGCTCTCGCCGCCGCCCGAGCTGGTCCCGCCTCATACCGTCAGAGCCAATCGCTGGTCGTTACGTCACGGCAGCTCGTTCACTATTCAGAAGGCTCGCTCGAGTCCTTCCTCATTGGGTCGCTGCCAGCGCTGGGTGGTGGCGTCAGCCAATGGAGAGGAGGTGCTTAATGAATTATTGATGACAGAGTCTCTTCGCCGGATTGGGCGGGGAGAGGGTGTCTCCCGAGCCCTTTAGCGCAGACGGGTCGCCGGAGGGGCCCCCTTAGGTCGCCAGAGCCCCACCTATGACCGGGTGGCGTTGGCTTCCGGGCAAATCTGAGCTGGCAAAAATCTGAGCCTCCAGAGGCTGTTTAGTATCCCAGGAGGTTTACTCCTCCCAGTCCTATGATACTGGGGACAAAAGTGCAGAAAGTTGATAGGCAGGTTCTTTCTACCGCTGGCAGGTTGTTATTTACCTTCATTTTATTAGTGAAGAGACCTTGACTCACAGACATACAAGATTTGAATAAGGGGAAGGAGGCTCCAATTTACTTGGGTAGATATTTCTCCTACTTCATACTGTCTCCACTAAATTCTGGATCGATTGAAGGCCTTTTGCCCTTATTTTTCTTTATTTGATTTAATGTAAAATTGAGGGTTTAAACATCATCCTCATAATTACAACCTAATTACCACATTAAAAGGACTCGTCTAAATTGAGACTGGGAGAAATAATCAGCTATCGCTTTTGGTGTTCTAGGTAACAGTTTGAGAATATTTCTGTTGTTTTAGAGCCTTTCTCAGGTGTGATCCATGGAGTCACCTGCTTAAGAATAACCTGGGATGCTTGTTAAAATGCAGATTTCTGGTCATCACCCCAGACCCACTGAGTTAAAACATTGAGGAGGGATGGAGCTCAACAAGTGCTGCCAGGTGATTCTAACATACTCTAACTTGTTAGAAAGGCAGATTCTGATTCCAGGGTGTGGGTTGGGAGTCCAGACTGCATTTCTAACAAGCTCTCAGGTGTTCCCAATGTTGTTTGTTTATGGACTATACTTTCAGTGCCAGGGCTGTGGTGAAGAGAGAATAGGACTCAGCTTCAAAAGACCTGGGTCTGAATCCTGACGACATAAATTAGTGGCTCTGTAGTCTTAAATGCAATGAGCTTCCTCTCTGCCTCAGTTTCCTTGTTTGTAAAAATGGAAATTCCTTGGGACTTGTGTGGATCAAATATTTAGAGGAAGCTGTATGCAACTAGGGAAGTGAAAAGAAAGCCAAAGGAAAATGAACTTAGATATACACCTCATGTCAAAATAAAACAAAGGTTAAAATGTAAAAATAAAATAAACACATAGATGTACTAGAAGAAGGTACAGGTGAAGATCTATAAAATTTTGGAAGGGAAAAGCTTTTCTAATCAAAACCAAAGAAAAAAATTACGAAGGAAAAGGTTGACAGGTTTTTCAACAAAAAAGTACAAGCTTTAGTGTATTTTTAAAAATACAATCCCATGTAATCATACTCTTTTCCATATGATCCAGAAATTGCACCCCTTGGTATTTACCAAAATAAGCTGAAAACTTATGTCTGCACAAAAACTGGACATGGATATTTATAGCAGCCTTATTCATAATTGCCAACACTTGGAAGCGACCAAGATGTCCTTCACTAGATACACTTCACTATGGTACAATGGCTGATAGAATATTATTCAGTACTAAAAAGAAATGAACTATCAAATCAGGGAAAGACATGGAGAAACCTTAAATCCACACTACAATGTGAAAGAAGACAATCAGAAAAGGCTATATACTGTATGATTTGACTAAATGGCATTTTGGAAAAGGCAAAGCTATGGGGATAGTAAAAAGAACGGTGATTGCCAGGCATTAAGAAAGAAGGAAGGATGAAGAGGAGGAGCAAAAAGATTTATAGAGTAATGAAAATAATTCTGTATGATAATGTCATTATACATTTGTCCAAATTCATTGAACATATAACACTAAGAGTGAGCCCTGATGTAAACTGTGGATTTTGGGTGATAATGATGAGTCAATGTAGGCTAGGTTCATTGATTGTAATGAATCAATTACACTCTGGTGCGGGCTATTGCTGGGATAGGATGTTGACAGTGGGAGGCTATGTATTGGGGAGTAGGGGGTACGTGGAAACTCCATGTATTTTGTGCTGTATTTTCCTGTGAATCCAACACTGCTCTAAAAAATTCTATTAAAAATAGTATATATAGGGGCACCTGGGTGGCTCAGTAGGTTGGGCCTCTGCCTTTGGCTTGGGTCATGGTCTCGGGGTCCTGGGATTGAGCCCTGCATCGGGCTCTCTGCTCAGCAGGGAGCCTGCTTCCCCACTCTCTCTCTCTCTCTCTCTCTCTGCCTGCTTGTGATCTCTCTGTGTCAAATAAAAATCTTAAAAAAAAATAGTATATATAAAAAATAAATCCATAAACAAATGTAAAAGGCAAAGACAAATTGGAAAAACTATTGACAGACATATATAATAGATATATTTAATTAAGGGTATTAGAACTTTAAAAGCTACCCTAAAATTATTCAGAAAGAAATGATGCTCCATTAGAAAATGAGCAGAGCACATAGACAACTAACAAGACAAAAATAATCGGCCAATCAACATTAAATGATGCTAACCTTCATTAATAATCAAAAAACATAAATTTAAAATAAATATATAACATTAAGAATGGCAGACCTATTTCTCTAAGATAACACCTAATGTTGGAAAGAGTGTGGAAAAAGGTATTATCACATACATTGCTGGATATGGTATAAATTGGCACTTTAATGGAGTCCATACCTCTCAAAATCTTGAAAATGCACATTTAAGACTTCTGCAACATCATAGTTAATGGTAAAATAACGGAATGTGGGGTGCCTGGGTGGCTGAGTGGGTTAAAGTCTCTGCCTTTGGCTCAGGTCATGATCTCAGGGTCCTGGGATTGAACCCTGAATAGGGCTCTCTGCTCAGCAGGGAGCCTGCTTCCTCCTCTCCCTCTGCCTGCCTCTCTGCCTACTTGTGATCTCTCTCTGTCAAATAAATAGAATCTTAAAAAAAAAAAACAAACTGAATGCTAAAATCAGGAACAGGGTAAAGATGTCTGCTCTTATCACTTCTGTTTAATATCATCCTAGAGGTTCTAACCAGTACAATAAGAAAAAGAAAAGGTATCCAGATTGGATAAGAATACGTAAATTGTTTTTATTTGCAGAAGATATGACCATTTATGTAGAAAATTCTATGGAACATACAAAAAAAGCTAGTAGGACTAATAAGTGAGTTTAGTAAGGGTTTCAGATACAGTACACAAATACAAAACCCAGATATGTCTTTATATATGAAAACTGAACAATGGGACAGTGAAATAAAAAATCAATGTCACTTATAATAGCATCAAATATATGAAACACCTAAGGATAAATCAGATAAAAAATGCACAATAGGTCTAGGGGCGCCTGGGTCTCAATAGGTTAAACATCCAACTCTTGATTTCATCTTAGGTCATGATCTTAGGGTTGTGAGATTGAGCCCCATGTCAGGCTCCAGGGCTTAAGATTCTTTCTCTCTCTCTGCCCCTCTCCCCTGCTCATGTGTGTGTTCTCTCTCTAATAAAAAAAATGGACAAGGTCTATACACTGAGAACGACAAAGCATTTCTAAGGGAAATAAAAAAGTCCTAAATAAATGGAGATATATATACCGTATACCATGCTTATGGATCAGAAGACTCAAGATTGTTAAAATGTCAATTTTCTCCAAACTAACGTATAGACTTAGTGCAATTCCAGCAGGTTGTTATTTTTGTAAGCATTGACAGGCTGATTCTAAAATTCATATGTAAATGCAAAAGACCTAGCCAAAACAACTTTGAAAAAATTAACAAAGTTGGAGAACTTACACTACCTACTTTCAAGACTTATAAACCTACAAAAATCAAGACAAGACAGTGTGGTATTGGTATAAAGATCGACTAATATATCAGTGAAATAGAGTTCAGAAATAGACCCACACATATATAATCAATTGATTTTTGACAAAATGCAAAGGCAATTCAATGGATGAGGAAAAGTCTTGTCAACCAATAATGCTGGAACAATTGGATACCCATATGTAAAAATATGAACTTTGATCCATACCTTGCACTGTATATAAAAATTAACTCAAAGTAACTATGACATAAATGTAAAACTTAAAATTATAAAGCTTCTAGAAGAAAATACTTTAGAGGCTCCGTCAGTTAAGCATCTGCCTTTGGCTTAGGTCATGATCCCAGGATCCTGGGATCAACCCCCCGCATCCGGCTCTCTGCTCAGCAAGGAGCCTGCTTCTCCCTCTCTCTCTGCTGCTCCTCGTGTGTGTGCTTGCTTGCTCTCTCAAATAAATAAATAAAGTCTTTTTTAAAAAACAGTAGGAAACCTTTGGATCTTATGTAGGGAAAGGTTTCTTAGGTGATATGAAAAGCATGATCCATAAGAGAAAAAAATAATAAATTGGACTTCATCAAGATTAAGAACTTCTGACCTTTGAAGGATACTGTTAAGAAAATGAAAAGACAAGGCAAAGACTAGGAAAATATATTTTCAAATTACATATTTGATAAAGAACTTATATCCAGAATATATAAAGACCTCTTAAAATTCAATAATAAGAAAACAACCAATTTAAGACATGGAAAAAAATTTGAACAGACACTTCACCAAAGATGTACCGGCAAAGAAGCACATGAAAAGATGTTCAACATCTTTCTAATGAGTCATTAGGAAAATGCAAATTAAAACCACAACAAGACACTACTACACACCTATTAGAATGCCTAAAATTAGAAGACTGATCATACCAATTGTTGGTGAGGATGTGAAGTAACTGGAAGTCTCCTATGTTGACAGCGGAATGTAAATTATACGACTCCTTTAGAAAACAGTTTGGCAATTTCTTAAAAAGTCAAGCATATACCTACCGCATGACCCAGCAGGGGAAGAACGTAAGGAAGAGTTACAAAGGGCATGAGAGAAGTTTTGAGGACGAAGGATTTGTTCATTACTTGATTGCGGCAGGAGATGACAGTTTTATCCATCTGCTCAAACTCATCAAAGTGTGTACTTTAAATATATGTGGTTTATTTTGTGTCAACAATACATTTATTAGTTGTTAGAAATGCTCAGACTTCTAGACTCGGAAATTTTGTCCTGAGGAAATAAGCAATGTAAAGCTTTATCTAAAGCATGTTTATCAGCATAACACTTAAAATAGTGAAAAGCTGTAATTAGCTATTCCCCCAGTGGAGGATTAGTTAGATAGATAACGGATTCCTAGGCAGTCTCTGAAAATTGTGTCATGGAAAAAGAATGTTAATGACCTGGGAAAATACTCAGAATATATTTTTAAGTGGGAAAAAAGATTACAGAAGAGAATACATTCAATTACTATGGAAAACAGTATGGTAATCCCTTGAAAAATTAAAAATAGAACTACCATGGGATCCAGTAATCCTACTTCTGGATATACATCCAAAAAACTTGAAAGTGGGGTCTCTAAGAGATATTTTCACATCTGTGTTCATAGCAGCGCTATTCACAATAGCCAAGGGGTGGATGTCACCCAAGTTTCCACTGATGGATGAATGGATAAACAAAATGTGGTATATACATACAATGAAATATTATTTAGACTTAAAAAGGAAGGAAGTCCTGCCACATGCCCCAATCTACAAGAACCTTGAGAACATGATGCCAAGTGAAATAAACTAGTTACAAAAAGACAAATAGTATATGATTCCACTTCTATGAGGCATCTAAAGTAGTCAAATTCATAGAAACAGAAAGTCGGATGGTGGTGACCAGGGGCTGGAGGGAGGAGGAAATAGGGAGTTTTCAGTAGCATAGAGTTTCAGTTTTGCAAAATGAAAAAAATTCAGGAGATCACAACAATATGATCATAGTTAACACTGTTAACTATGATCATAGTTAACACATTGGGCTATAAAATGGCTATAAAAATGGTTAAGATGGTAAATTTTACATTATGTATATTTTACCACGATTTAAAAAATGTATGGGGTTTTTGTACTTTTGAAAAAAAATATCTAAGGACGTGAAAACATGGGAAAGATAACCCCCCAAATAGTCATGACTTCTGGTTTCCTTCTTTATGTGTTTTAGCATTTTTTAGATGTTACACAATAATCATGCTCTTGTTTTATAATCAGAAAAAAATTTGAAGGAAGAAAAAAAGTGATCACCTTTAATCTTTTAAACCAGTGGAAGTCCTGAAAGAGCCTGGCCCAGAGGACACATCATAACGTCTTATTTTTCTCCTTTCTCTGTCTTCACACAACTGCTTTCATGTTCTTGATTCATCCTCAGGACAGGCATCTCACACCCATTTGCAAACTGTGATCTTTTGGTTTTCTTTCTTCAGACTCAACAGTCCCAATCGTAGTCACCTTTTCATCTGAATCCCATTGTTTTTTTCAGGCTAAAGTTTTGCAAAGAGTGCCACTAGTTCCCTGACTTTTTGTTGAATTAAATAATTCCCAAGATAAGTATTTTGATAACAAGACTCAACAACTTTCTTCGCTATATGGAAATTTGAATTGTAATTCTTTTTTTTTTTTAATTATAATTCTTGTGGAAGGGTTTTTTTCCTTCTTGTTCTTGGTAATTTGATGTTCACAAGGTTTGCTCTATTTTGGTTTTGCTTTTGTTTTTTAGAGAGGGAGAGAGACTGTGCTCGTGGCTGTGAGCAGGGTAGAGAGGGGCAGAGGGAGAGGGAGAGAGAGAATCTTTTTTTTTTTTTTTTAAAGATTTGTTTATTTATTTTACTAGAGAGAGAGACTGAGAGGGGAGAAGGTGAGAGGGAGAAGCAGACTTCCCGCAGAGCCGGGAGTCCGATATGGGACTCGATCCCGGGACTCCAGGATCATGACCTGAGCCGAAGGCAGTCGCTTAACCAACTGAGCCACCCAGGCGCCCCGGGAGAGAGAGAATCTTAAGCAGGTTCCACACCCAGCCCAGAGTCCAGCATGGGGCTCCATCTCGTGACTCTGAGATTGTGACCTGAGTCACAATCAAAGGTCGGATGCCTAACTGCCTGTGCCCCCCAGGCGCCCCTCACAAGGTTTGCTGTAGGCTGTGCTCAGTGGTTGGTTCTATGTATATACCAAGTGCAGTGTGTTACTCTGATACTTTAAATCCCAGAGAAGTTAAAGTCCTGAGAGACACGATAAGGAGATTAGAGGAGTTGGCCTGGAAAGAGCCCCCTTCCAGACTTCTCTCTCCCTTCTCTGTGGCCACTTACCCAAGTCAAGTCACTGCTGCCACTTAGAGATGTGGCTTATAGGACACGGCAGGTGGAGATGTCTAGTAGGTACTGCCAGCTGCCTATACATGGTCCGTTTTTCAGCAACAGAACTCTCATTTTTAGCCAGGCCCATTGCCACCCAGGTAAAAACAAAATTTTCCAGTCTCTGTGCGCAATTAAGTGTGATCCTAAGACCAAGGGCTGGTTGCTGATATGTTACCTGAAGGATGTGTGGGAGTTGCAGGAAGTCTCCTTTAGAAAGAAAAAAGTTCAATTTGGCTATCCCCATCCTCTCTCTTGTAGTCTGGGATAGGGATATGATGGCTGGCACTTCAGGGCCCATCTTGAACCATGAGGCCAAGAACTACACATGGGATGGTAAATCAGAGCTAGGAGGAGCAGAATCCCTGATGAATCCTGGACATGCCATGCCCACCTTGGATGCCCTCCCTGTAGGCTTCTTTCCCATGAATGTACTGAAGCCCTTACTTGTTAGGTCTCTGCTAGTGCGAGATGAAAGTAATTTCTAACTAACACTGAATTTGTTCCTAGAAATAGAACCTGCAATAACAGAACCCAAAATGTGACATTCTCTCAGTGGAAGAGAGGGAAGGTAAGCATTAAAGATTCAATTACTGGAGACTGGATTTTAAAATATAGCCATGCGAATTTTTTGACATGCCTCCTATTGAGAAGTGAGTCTTGGTCCCCTTCACCTGAATCCAGGCTGGCTTGTGAGTCCTTCTGCCAACAGTGTGCTGTGGAAGTGACGTTCTGTGACTTCTGACACTCAATCGTCATACACTCTGCACCTGTCATGGAGTAACACTCGCTCTGGGAGCCCTGAGCTGCCATTTAAGAAGGCTGATGATTTTGAAATCACCACTAAGGGGGTGGGAGCCTGTGAAGGTGCTCTGACAGTCAATCAAACTGGGCCTGTACGTCAGCCCTCCTGGCCTCTCTCCCCAGACACTGGACATCTCAGAGGCAGATCCTTCAGCTCCAGCTCTTCCAGACCCCGGCCATCTGAGTCCTCCCCAGGCAGTTCAAGTCATTTCAGTGGAGGTCCCACCCATGAATAAGAGTTGTTCTTGCTGTGCCCTTTTTAAATTCCCAACCCATAGAATCTGTAGGCATAACCAACTGGTGGTTCTTTTACGCCATTATATTTTGGGTTTTGTTTTGTTTTTGTTTGTTTGCTCAGCAATAGATAATTGGGACAACTGGTAATTATCATTATCTTATTAAGGTAAAAGTTTAGTTTCTGTCACAGAAAAGATGTTCAGAGATAGGCAGACCAGGGCTACTTTGGTGTGTTCATTGTCAACAGGAGTTCAGATCCATTTATCCTCCCTGCTGTCTGGAATGTGGACACAATGGGTGGAGCTTCAGCAGCCATGTTGAACCAGAAGGCAAACTTGAGGATGGCAGAAACAAGAGCTGAAAGGAGCCTGGGTATCTGCTAAGAAATAGAGAAATCAACTTCTTCTATCGTCTTTAGGATACTTTTAAGAACCAAAAGATCAAAAGTTTTTTGATCTTTTTGATTGTGTAACAAAAAGTAATGCTAACTGGTATAGAATTTGAATCCCTGAATCAAGAACTTAGGAAACTTACTTGGCTAGAGCTAAAGGCTTGAGAATTTTCAAGATAGAAGTAGTAGTTGAAGGGACGCCTGGGTGGCTCAGTTGGTTGAGCAGCAGCCTTTGGCTCAGGTCATGATCCCAGCGTCTTGGGATCGAGTCCCACATCGGGCTCCTTGCTCCGCAGGGAGCCTGCTCCTCTCTCTGCCTCTGCCTGCCTCTCTGCCTGCTTGTGTTCTCTCTCTGTTAAATGAATAAATAAAATCTTTAAAAAAAAGAAAAAAAGAAGAAGTAGTAGTTGAAGTCCTGTGTAGATGAGATTGCCTAAGGAGAGTATGGAGTGGGAAGACAGGAGAACTGAGGAGAGAACCTCAGGGAATAGCAGCAGTTAATGGAGAGCAGGGGAGGTGAGACAACAGGAAGGACTGGAAAGCGGGAAGGAAACCAGGATGGATGGTGTCCAGCAAACCTGGCCCCTTCCCTCTAGGGGGAAGCCTAATTGGCAGCCCCTAATGCACCCTCCATGTGTACACAGCTAACATGGAACTCTCCCATTGTTTCGCAAGGTTCTGTTTTGATGAAGCCCTTCTACGTGGGACCAGAAGGAAGCTCCCTAAAGTGTGGGGTCAATTGTTAATCATTTTTTTTGTCCCAGTGCCTACCACAGTGACTGGCATGTAGCGAGAAGGCAAGGAATATTTGCAGGCGGAACGGAGTTGAACTGCTGTTGGCAAGGAAGTTGTGGGAAGGGAGGGTTTCAGGAAGGAGGAGTGGTCTGTAGTGCCAAATACTGAGAACAATCAAGTAAGATAAGGCCTGTAAAGGGCTGGTGCCATTTGGCTCAGTGTATCTGGCAATTAGGACGCTGGTGACCTTGGGGAGAAGTGTTTTCACGGGGACGTGGGGACAGAACACAGTGGTGTGTGAGAAGCCCAGGAGGGGGCGAGGGCAGGAGTTGGCTGGTTTTGTAGCATGGGATAATAGATGAAGATGAGTCAACAGCATTTACCCGCACGGCCATTTTATTCTGTGCTCAAATAATGCAATGATTTTACAAGCCTCATTGTACACACTTTGATGGATCCATGGCAGGGCTGTCTTCGCCGTCCAGCAAACAGGTCTTACGGCGTGGCTCACTCTAATTTAAGGACAGCCTGTTTGTTGCAGGTGGAGAGAAAAGATGTCAAAGTCAAGGCTGTCGGCTGCTCTGGCGGAGGGCACGGGCGGTGTCCCAGGTCAGGTCCACATTATCCGGGTAGGGACCAGTTTCGCAGGTCCAAGAGCCTTGTTTACCAGTGGCTTAGGGGCGCTGATGGATTCCTGCTTTCTAAGCTTATAGGAGAATGTGGCATAAATCCACACCATTCAAATTTAGTACGTGTAGCCTCATGAGGATGGAGTGGGGCGGCCGGGGAGGTGGAGGGTTAGGGCGCGGCACAGATTCGGATTCAGCAGACCTGGGGTGGGGCCTGAACTCCTGCATTTCTAACCAGTCCCCCACCACACTTTGAGTAGCGAGGATGGATTCTGGGAGTTTTTTCTGAACTTTCGTTACCTGTCACCGCTCGCCATTTCCTAATAAGCCAAGGACTGCTTCGGGAGCATAGAGGCCAGGAAAAAGGGCTAAGTCTTCCAGGTTTGCTGGGCCTTGTGTGGACCACATGCCTTCCTGGTCACACCTTCCATTGGCCCGGGCATCTCCATGACTCAGGTTACCCGTTTCTTTAGTCAAGTTCCTAGCCTGATGGGAGGCCTGGATACTTTGGGCTTCTCCGTGTCCCAGGGTTCTCCCAGTGATTTGCCTGCCAGCCCTCTGTGAGGGTGGATGGGCTTCTTCCTCAGGGCTAACCTACCGATTCTTTCTCGTTCGTTCTCTCTGTGACTCTCCAAGAGCTTCGGATATCCTGGCCTCAGTGTTTACAGGATAGATAAGAGGAATCCCGGTTAGAAATAAATAATCCTACCTGGAAACCGGAGAGGAAGGTGAGAAGGGACCCAAGAAGTGCTTCTGGAGCAGGCTGGTCTGTGAGCGCTGATGCCTAACTCCCTTTACCTGCTCAGACGTCCCTGAGCTGCACCCCAGATCCTTGTTCGGTGAACCCGAGCTGCAGACTTAGGCTTTGCCTGGCATTTCATGGGAGCTGGGAGCTCAGATGAGGCTGCCTGGTTGAGATCCAGGGGATCCCTGGTCCTGGGGCCCAGGGCAGCTGGAAAGGGGCTGCCGAGACTCGTCACTCACCACTCTGGCTTTGCTGCTGAAGAGACCAGTGCTTGGTCTGGTCCTCGGCCTAGGTCCTTTGGCATCACACTACCTATGAACACCCTGATTCAAAACAATGAAAACCACAAAACATGATAGCCTACAAAAATCATGATTGCCTTAAATTTAAAAAGGCGTTTTTCCAGAGAGTCCACAGTACTCCTCGGGTCCTCCTCTCATTTATTCCTGGAGGCCCTCTATGCCAGGCCAAGAGAAGTCGAGTCGAGGGGGCTTTGAGCTCCAGCTCGCAGGCTGAGGTTTCTGGGGGAACCATTCTCTTCTGCAGGCCACACTTTTATTCTCCACACTTTGGGCACATGTGGGACCCTGTGGCCACAGGACCCCCTTCCCTGCAGGGAAAGGTTTAAAAAAAAAAATCCTGCAGGTCTAAAATCCCAACAGATGCCAGTGTTATGTTCCTTTGTCTCTTTCTCTATCTCCCTCAACTTGTTTAAATTTTTATTTTTTTGCTAGAAAGCCCAGGTCAGCCGGCCTACACCCCTCGCCAGAGAGCAGAGCTGGTGGCGTCGGCCGGTCGGCCCTGATGGGCTCAGCGCCTCTGACCCTAGAAGCAGACATAGGATCGGTGAGGCTCGCTGGGACTTAGGAGGGACACTGGCTCTTCAGGCGTTTCTTCTCTACCGCCAGTCTCAAGGCCTGAAGGAGCTTGTCCTTGTTATTCAGGATGTTGTACTCAGAGAGCTTCACCAGCTTGTCAAAGGCAGCCTCTGTGTATGTGAGCTCCTTGGTAGCATATGGGGTTTGGGGGCCATAAATGTCCACGTAGCCCTGTTCCAGCTCCTCGGGGCTTCGCTCCACACCTGGAGGCAGCAGAAGGACTTGCTATACATGGAGGGTTATAGTGACTTGGGTCTGTATCTCTCTCCCCATGGCCTGTCCCAGCCCACGTGGGCACGCACACCTGCGCGAAAGCCGCACACATGCGGTCACACATGCGCGTGCACACACCCGCGCGCGCACACACACACACACACACGCACACTTCCATGCTCCTCAGGGGAGAGATGTAACTTGCCCATCTGAGGGCCACCCTAAGCCCACAGCGCCAGGCACCTAGTGGGATGTTGATAAACGCTGAATGACTGAAAGAGCAGAGAATGACATTGCTGGCTCACGCAGGGGTGGGGGGCTTTGCTTTCGTCCCAAAGCCAAGGTTGGTTCGGACTACAGTGGAGCTGGGCTTCCCTGCTAGTAAAGTCAGAAGATGGCGCCAGTCTAAACACAGGAGCTCAGGGCCCAAGGCCAGTGAGCGGGTGGTGGAAACCGAGCTCAGAGGTGGCTTACCTGGGGCCTTGTACTTCTGGAAGGTGTCGTTGATGAGTGGGAAGAAAAGCACGATGGGGGCATCAGGCTCCTGGGAGTTCTCCATCAAGTAGCACTCCTTGAGGTTTTCCTCATCCTTTTGCAGCTCGTATTTGGGGAAGGGGATGTTCTGCACGGAGCAGTACTCACAGGTTTGCTTCATGGGCTGGAATGAGGGGTGGGGGCGGGTAAGCAACACGGAGTTCTTCGATCCAGCTTCCTGATTTCCCCCAGCCAACAACTCAGGGCTGCCACTGCTTTGCCTCTTTGTGCTATTTTTGGAACAAAGGGCCTGAGGCCGTAGGTTGCTGTGTGTCCAACAGCAAACTCCTTCTGAAGGTGGACAGAAGCCCTTTCAAGGATGCCTCACCCACAACACAGATGGGGAGATGTGGGTGGCAGCCTGAGGGTGACTGGAGCGAGGCCACGTCTGGCCAGGCTCCTGTGGGATGGGCGTGGCCTTTGGAATGGACAAAGGGCCGCAAGGCTGGAAAAGACTCTGAAAGGGCATCTTTATAAACATGATGGAACAGAAACAGCAGTGGACTGAGAACGTCAGAATCCCCTTACTTCGGCCCCCTAGCCCCGTGTTCAAGCACACTAGCTGTGTGATCTCGAGCGAGCAACTTCCCCTCTCTGTGCCTCAGTTTCCTAACAGTGCCATCTACCTCAAAGAGCTGGGGTAAAGATCAAGTGGGAACACGTGTAGGAAAGCATGGGGTCACTCATTTATGAACTTGAGTCCTTATCATTGGTGTCATGCTTGTCCTCTGTCAGCCCTTTTCCTGGGCTTCAGGCTAGGACTACAGGAAAGGAGACCAAAAAATAGTTTCTTTCCCTTAAAAGGCCAGAACTTTTCAAAGGTAAATAGAGAAAAATAAATAAAAACCTCTAATCCTAGCTTTTCATATAATCACATGGAGGGTCCTATTTCCTGGGGAAAAGGGCAATGTGATTATTTTAAAAATAGGGCATTATAAACTCTTGAAGTGGTACAAAACTTTAGAATTGACCAGACTCCATTAAAGTTATTTTAAAAACTCCTTTTTTTTTTTTTTTTGGCAGCTGATGAATTGCCAAATACAGCAAATGCTCGGATCATAAAATTGCTGAAATAAGACTAGAATTCGCTCCATGGGTCTACTTGAAGCCCACTCTGCACGTGAGGGCCAGCTGGCTGCTCCCCCCCACCAAGGTTTGGATGGCTAAGCTCACCTCAGCTAGAACAGCTTGAGTCTCTCAGATGCTAAGTCCTGGGGCCTGTGGGGCCCCATCTCCCAGTTTCGTGGGGGCTTGGTCAGTGGCCTGCCTCGGGCGGGAGCCTTTCTTTGTCACACTTGCCTTTGTCTGGGACCCAGCACAGTAATTGAGATGGATGATGAGGTCGACTTTTCTCTCGGGCCTCAGGAGGGGCGGGTAGCTGGAGTTGACGAAGAAGGCGGTGTCCAGCAGGCACAGGTGGTTCACAGACTCTGTGAGCTGGTTCGGGAAGCCATCCAGCACCGTGTCTGAAAGCCAGGATTTCCAGTTACCATCACGCCCCGGTGCCCTGATCTCAGCGGATGGCCACGGGCGGCCCGGGTGCATGCAATGCCCTGCCTGGAGCTCCTTCACCTGGGCCTGGGCCCCGGACCCTCCCGCTTCCAGCCAGGACCCCCAGTGCCCCTTGGGGTGGGGCAGATGCAGAAGAACATTATCTTGGGGGCTGTAGCAAGTCTTTTATGGGACACACAGAGAAAAGCCACTCTGACTCAGCCACAGAGCTTTGGGGTCACAGGGGTGTAAGAATATCTTATAAATTAGCGCACACGCTGGGCCCAAAGCTAGCTGCCCTTTCTGGCCCAGACAGTGAGAATGAGCATCGTTAGGCCAGCCAGGCCACAGCAGCCCCTCGCAGGCTGCAGCCAAGGAAAATCCCAAAGACGGGGGCAAATCGATCTTCGAGCCTTAGCAGGGTGGGGAGGGGCACCGAGTCGAAGCTGTGTGACCACAGTTTAAGACCTGGCCCCGCCACTTACCATATGGGGTTCTTGAGCTGGGCCATCCCTGCCCCACTCTTGGGGGGCACCATTCCCATTAAAAGGGGCCCCCAGAGCACCACGAGAGCAAGTCAGGGCCGACATTTACCCAATAGGATCCCAACTTCTACCTGCTAGGACTGTTGTACAGATTCAAGTAATTAAATGCCAACAGTGTGCCACCTACATTCAGAACCTCGCCAAACACGGAAGACACCCAGGGGAGAGTCTGCCTCCCCCTTCCACCCCTGACCCCAGCGAACATGGCCAGAGGAGCTTTGCCAGCCTTTCTCCACGGCAGCCTAACATGCCCTTGCCCTTTACCCAGGCTGGGGCGAGCAGCCAGGGAGGGTTACCTCTCCACTTGGAGAACTGGTTATTCTGGAGGTAGTCGGTGTGCAGCTGCAGCCCCAGCAGGAAGTTGTGGAACTGAGACACGAAGGCCCGGTGCGTGAGGATGCTGCGGAAAGTGTTGGACAGCCATGACCCCGGGATCACCACCGCGGTGTCCAAGACGTTGGCATCACATTTGGGGATTTCGGGCAGGAGTGGCTCATCTTCTGCAGGGGAGAGGCAGGACGGAAGGCAGGTCACAAGATCTGGGGTCCCCAGACTGCCCAGGCGAAGCCTGCACAGTTACCCGGCAGCCAGGGGTCAGCCGCTGGAAGTGAGGGTCACACGTTCCTTGCCCAGGTGTTAAGGCCCTGGCACTGGAGCCAGGAGGACCCCGGTGAGAGATCAGGGACAGGGTGGTGGAGAAGAGGGGTGATGACAGGTAAGTGGGGGGCGGTCCCAGAGAGGACAGGGAATCTACAAGAGCCACCTGTCACTGTGCTCGTGGATCCCTACCCCCCTTAGCTCTCCTGGGCACTGTGCCCCACTGCCGGGCTATCCCCCACCCCCAGCCAGGCCAGGGCTGGCCCCTGAAGCTTGTGTTGGAGCCTCACTCGCCCTCCCCTGCAGGCAAAGACGACCTCACCCTAGCTGCCTTCTCATCTCTGAACCACAGACATGATGTTGAGACACACGGCGGGTGGACTGGGCCTCGGTTTGTAATCCACCCCTCCCCCGCATCCCCCAACCAAAGAGGGGAAGCCAGTGTGGTCACCCACCGATGTCGTGCACTCTCTCCCTCGTCCACCTGTGGAAGAACTCCTCTGAGCTTTGGGACAGATTCCAGGCATCGAGCAAGTTTAGGGAGAAGATACTGCTCCACAAACCTAGGGAGCAGGACCAGCTGTGAGTGGCTCTGCCCCAGAGCCTCCAGCTGCCCACACACTGCCTGCTTCTCCCTTGACCTTGATGTTCCCTCCCAGCCAGGCTGCTCAGGGGGTGAGACAGACTTTGGTCTCCCTCCCCGCACACGGCAGCGGACCCCCCTGGCAAATGCAGGAGTGTCTCATGCTCAAAGGATAACCCAAACCAGTACCAGCATCCAGGACAAGATCCTGGGGAATGGAGGGGGCCTCCTTGTCACTTCTCTAATTCCAAGGCAGGGGCCTGCCCAGCCCCTCCAACGGAGAGGGCCTGCCCATGGCCCTCCCCCGTACCCCCTCCCCCCAGGGCCAGGAGTCACCTAGCATGTAGCACATCCGTGACTCCGGGAGCCTCTTCATCAGCCGCCCCATGAAGAACTCAGAGCCGAAGAACTCAGTGGGGATGAAGGCCCCGTACTTCTGCAGGCCCACCTCATAGGGGGAGAACTCGCACCACTCTGCACAGGGAGCAGCAGGGCAGGGTGTCAGTTTCGGGCTTGGACAGCCCACCCTCCCTCCTCAGGGCTCCTGCAGATCCAGGGCATTGGGGGCTGGGCGGGAGGGGGCGGGGCAGGTAGGGTCAGGGAGGCTGCACTTCCCCCACAGGGCACAAGGGGGCGTCCATGACTGGCTACTGCTGGCCAGGCAAACTGCTTTGCCACCTGCCCTGTTCATTTGCTCCACCAAACTGGATAAGCAGAGATCACAACTGATCTAGAAGCAGGCAGGGCAGGTTTTTAGAGTCCCTCAGTCTGGGCACCTTGAGAAACATTTAGAACCCCCTCCCTTTGTAACTTTATTACCCCCATCTCATCAAACCTCTGTTCCTAGAAAAGCCACAGACCCCCACTGGCCTGATCCATCCACACAGAAGGGGTAGCATAGTCGAGGTGGAGGGCGGCAGCAGTACATGGCGGGTTGTGCTTGTGCTCGGGCGCTGGGTACCTCTCCCTGCTGAGAAGGGACCCCCTCATAAATTTCTAGCCACCAGTGTTACCTCTGAAATCCTGGTTGCTTACATCATCCTTGACATTGATGGTGAGGTAGATGGGCAGGGGGTTCTGGCCCTGGCACAAAGCAGCACGCTGATCTGACAGTCTGGATTCATTTCTCTGTGGGGACATGAAATGGTGAAGGAGCAGAGGCAGCCTGGAGGCAGTGCCGTGTAAGGGGGGCGACGGTCTGGACCCCCAGTAGGTCACTTCCTGGCTCCTGAGCCCACCTGGCCACTGTGCAGGTCCCAGGTGACAGCAGTCAAACCTGCTCTTAAAAGGTTCCCAGAGAATGTTCACTCTTCCCTGGGCTTTTCACCATCCCACACGTATGGACAGGAGTGGGGGTGAATCTACAGTTTAGGGCTGTCCCTCAGAGTCCCAGGATTCTCCTTGTGTCTCAAGGACCAGAGAAGGAAAAGGTAGGGGTGGAAAATGCCACCACTGTCCCTCTCCATCCCCATCATCTTCCACCCAGGCTCCCTCATAAAATTTTTTGGGAGGAGGGATAAAAGCTGCTTTAAAAAAAAATTAAACAAAAGGCTTGGAAATGGTGTACCAGCTGGCAGCCAAGGTCCCTCTGAGTCCCCAGAGCACAATGCTGCCAAATCAGAGGGGAGCCAGCAGTAGCCCCTTGTGCCCCGTGGAGGAACTGCGGCCTCCCTGTCCAGGCAGAACAGCCAGGGCCACAGGCCACCGACTGCAATGTGTAGACAGGCCAGTGGAGGGTTAGAGCACCAAACTCTGACCCTGGGCTCTAAGCAGCTGCCTGCTGGGTGACCATCTGTGGTTATTCGGGTGTGTGAAGGCCCCTGACCTTGTGTGGGATGCTAAACACACCTGTGGGACAAACAACTTTTGGGCCTCCCCTGAAAGGCAAGCAGGGTACCTGTCACAATGGCCCAGAGATCTGGGCACCGCAGAGCTGAGTCCCGGAAGTAGAGAAAACTATAGTCTCAGAGAAGAACGCAGTCGACGCTCATAGTCAAGGGGGCCCAAGGGGAAGAGGCTCCTGCCTTGGCCAGAGTGGAACAGCAGAGACCTCCACATTTCAATCCTACACTTGCCCTCTTGGGAACCTTGGCCCCTCCTCCTACCGAACCCGAGGCAACACTCAGATATCTGTTGTCAACAGTCTGGGCGCTTCCCTCCCCATCGCCCGGGGCAATGAGCGTTGTTCGAAATATTAACTACCCCTCATTGATGTAGTTCCCATTTAAGGAACAGCACAGAGCAGGACCCGGATTTAAACCCCATCCTGCCTGAACCCAAAGGCCAAGGCCCTCAGTCTCCCCCTGCCCCGCTTCATCATAAGCACATATTAGATGGCGGGTTATCAAGATGGGGAGGGTGGGTGGGACTCATCCAAAGCTGTGAGTGCCTCAGTTCTGAAACCCCCATTTCCTGGCACAGTTTCTGACATGCAGGAGGTACTTAACTTTTTTTGAAAGGAAAAAAAAAATGAAGGGATGAATGCACTTTGAAGATGAAGTTCAGATCATCCATCATTTTAGGGATGACCTTCATCTATCTACGGACCTCCTAGAAAATAATTTGCCACCCTTCTGTCTCCTGGCGAGTCGGATTTGGAATTCAGAACTCCTCGGACACTTTCGGGAGTGGGGCCAAGAACCGCGGGTCTGAAGAGAAATTAGGTGGGAAGCTCTGCTTTGGGGACAAACGACAGCCGCATTTGGCTCCTCCCCAGGGCCTGTGCAGCTGGAAGGGTCTGGGTGTTCGCCGAGCTCAGGACCACAGCAGGCCCCTCAATGCCGCTGCTCCACCACCTCCCGCAGGGCGCCCCCAGCAGCTGAGAGCCCCCAACGCAGACTGCTTCTCTTCCTGGGCACGCGGTGCTTGCATTGTTTTTTCTCAGAGCAGGGAGGAACCTCCGGGGTTCCTCCTCTGTGAGATGGCCACGAGAAGGGGCCCTCCAGACCTTCAACTACAAGGAGTGTAGTCGACTAGGGGCCTCCCAGTTTGTGCTGAGTTTGTGCTGGGGTCGCACTGCCCATTGCGCTGCTCCCAGCACCGGACTGAGAGCAGCAGGGATCCTGAGGCATGCCCGTTCATGCCCATGGAGGGCACCAATCTCCTCCGACAGACAGCTTGTCTAGAGGCCTCTCCAAGCGCCTTGCTGAACCTTCCAGACCAGCAGTCCAGGATGCTTCCACCCAGCCCTTCTTCCTTCTCTCCTCCACTTGAGGTCAGACTCGCGTCACCACCTGATGTCTCTCCAGCCTCCTCCAGCTCGCTCCCGTGTTCTCTCCAGGTGTCTGGCATGGCTCTCAGAGGACAAGCCGCCAATCTGTAGGACCGCCCCTAGGCCATCCCCACCCCATGGGTCTCAGCCATACACCGAAGGGATGTGGGAAGCCAATGCCACCGTCTTTCTCCATCACGCACTCGGGCACCTCGTGCTTCCTACAGCCCACAGGTGAATCTGCAGGTCTAAGCTAACTGCCTTCTGCTGAGAAGTCAGTCCGGGCTCCCCCATGAAGAAAGAGAGCTGGTCATCAGCCAGAAGAAGCTAAGCACCTACCTCATCCCCCAGACAGGCCTCGATCAGCAGGCCCCAGAAATCTGTAAAGGTGACCTTGTAGCCTTCCTGACTGCGCTGCCGAAGCTCCGCCTGGAATTTGGACAGCTGGTCCGGGAACAGGGCAGGCATCTTGTCCTTGACCACGTGCCTCCGTGCCTCCAGTATGGTAGGCTCCAGGTTTTTGGAGGACCAGTCAGGGTCACGATACAAGGTAGCCATGGTCCTGGAGAGAGACACACACACACGGGGATAGAACTGAGCCAGTCCTGGCCCAATCAACACTGGACCCTGGCCAGAGAGAAGGTGGACAGATCGTGGGAGACCCTCACTCACCAGGAGAGGAGCCTGGAGGGAAAGGGTGGACATTTTTAATCATAGTCACAATGGCCACCAGGGGCCAGGTGTAGCATGTCGCTTGAGAGTGAGGGTGCTGGGGGCACCTGGGTGGCTCAGTTGGTTAAGTGTCTGCCTTCAGCGTGGGTCATGATCCCAGTGTCCTGGGATCGAATCCTGCATCAGGTTCCCTGCTTAGTGGGGAGTCTGATTCCCCTACTCCCTCTACCCCTCCCCCAGCTCATGTTCTCTCTCTCTCAAATAAAGAAATAAAATCTAAAAAAAAAAAAAATGAGGATTCCGGATCCAGATCTTTCTGGGTTCAAAACCACACTCTGCCACTCACTAGCTGTGTAATCTTGGGCAAGTTATCTAACCGCTCTTCACATCAGTTTCCCCATCTGTGGAATGGAGAGAATTATTACTGCACCTCCTCAAAGAGTTATTGTGAAGATTGCACAAGTTAATGCAACTTAAAGTGGTTCAAACAGTGGCCGGTACAAAGTGCGTCCAGGGTCATGGAGTGGTGAGGCCAACATCGGAACTCAGGCGTGGCTGATTCGACATCCTGGACTCTTTCCACTCTGCGGCATCCATTCCCAGACTTGTGATGCCGGCTAAAGATTTATTTCCCCTGCTTCTTCTGAACTTATATGTGGGCAGTGGGAAGGAGTAAAACAAAGACGGAGACCCCTCTAGCCCTGGGTCTCTTCTTGGCATGGACCCAGCTTTTCTGCCGATGTCAACATAGCACCCCAGAACCTTGTGCCTTGGGTGACCTTGTCTGCAGTGTCACTGTTGTCTGAATAGTGGCCTCTTCCTTCACAGGGCTTGTTTCTGGTCTGGGAAGGTGGGGGTTGGTCAAGAGATTTCATACACAAAAAGCACCCATAAGATTCACTCTTACTTTTATATGTTTAAAGGAGCTTTCAAAACCATCACAAATGATTGATTTTAAAAGGGTACGTTCCAGGGGCGCCTGGGTGGCTCAGAGGGTTAAAGCCTCTGCCTTCAGCTCAGGTCATGATCTCAGGGTCCTGGGATCGAGCCCCGCATCGGGCTCTCTGCTCAGCAGGGAGCCTGCTTCCCCCCTCTCTCTGCCTGCCTCTCTGCCTACTTGTGATCTCTCTCTGTCAAATAAATAAATAAATTCTTAAAAAAAAAATTTAAAAAGTGTACTTCCCAGTGCTTTCCCAGGCCAGGAGACGCTCCCCCTGCTCCCACGTCCCCTCAAATTCCTCCCAGTCTCCTCAGCAGGCAGGGCCAGAAGGATGCAGACACCCCTCAACCCTCATGGAAGCAGCCTTTATCTCCTTATTGTACCACGCACGGGCCATGCCAATAAACGTCTGTCCCATCTGGGTTGAAGCCTCGGAGCTCCTGATGCACCAGCAGCCCTTGGCCTTCCTAGGGCAAGTTCATGTCCACTGCTCAAATGAAACTTCCTAGAGCTCCTCCAGGATGAGGGAGCAGCTTGGGACCTTGAGGGCTCAGAGGCCAACGAGTCCCTGACAGAAGAAGATGCAGCCCTCATGGTCAAGGGTCCCCTGCCAGGGCTGTGTTATGACCTCACGTGGGCCCCTTCCACCATAAAAATATGAAAAATTATGTTTTTATGATTTTTATTTTTATTTTATGTTTTATGATTTTTATGAGTTTTATGATTATTGTATAAAAACAAATATAATATATAATAATGTTATATTTGTCCTCAGACGAGAAGTTCTTTTTTTTTTTCCTGATCTTAAAAGAAGGTAAGACATTTTTCTGGGCTTCTACAAGCAGTGTGGGTTCTAGGTATGTGGCTAATGGCCTCATGTTGGGGGGAGCTCGCTCTCCTTGCTCACCAGCAGAAAGTGAGGCAGCCGCCAGGGCAGAGGAAGGGGCAAGGGTGAGGGTGGTGGGCTGGGGTGCGGGCAGCTCGAGCAGCTGGGCTGGCTCCACGCAGCCTCGGAGAGCTGGCATGGCCAGAGAAGGCAGCTGTCTCTCCCCGCAGGATGGGTCAGTGGCAGGAGCGGTTCATGCCTCCTAGCCACCGTGTTCCTGCATCCCTGCCGCAGCCCTGAGGCAGCCAGTACTGCGAGAGCCCCGCGCAACGACCCCGTGGGGTCAGTGCTATTGTTATACCCATTTTACGGATTCAGAAACTGAGAGTCCAAGAAGTGAAGCTGCTGCCCAAGGTCACACAGCTGTAAGGCGTAGAGCTGCCCAGGTTTTGTGAGTCATGCTACCTTGGGGGGGAGAGCTTCACCAGAGACCGCCCAGCCAGCATCTTTAGTGCTTGCTCTGGGCTCCACGGGGCAGTGGCAGCCAGCTCCTTACCAGGTGGCCCCAGACAGGCCAGTGATGTAGCTGGCACAGTTCAGGATGTTCAGCTTCTGCAGCCCCAGCAGGTGGCCATACATGGCAGTCATGGATCTTGTTCCGCCCCCCGTGGCCATGATGGCGATCACCGGGACCTGGGAGTGGACAGAGGCAGACTGTTGGGGGAGAAGACACGGACTCACCCACGGAAGCTTAGAAAGAACGGTGGAGGCTGGGAGAACTGGCTACAGACAGCAGAGGGCGAGGCACTGAGCGACCTGAAAACTGCCTTTCACAGAGCGATGAGCCACCTGTGAGGGCTAGAATTCGATCCTAGCTCCAAACCCAGTAGCTGGTGCGGGTCAGTGGCCCCAGAGCGTCACAATCTTGGTCAATCAGCACATGGTGGGCGGCGGAGTGCTTTGCACTGTTAGTCTAGCCCTCGGTCGACACCGGGGTCCAGCGGGCCGAGGGACTCGCTCAAGGACCCAACTAGTGTGCGATTCCCTACTGGTTCCTCCTGTGCGAGGACGAGCTATCGGGGTGCCCGGCCCAGACCTGGCCCATGGCAGGTGCTCAGTAAACACTGTACGTACAACAGCCGGAATCACTGAACTCTTGACGTGGGAAGGAGCAGGTTGTCACCTCTGGAATCACAAAGGTCGAGGATGCCCTTGGGGTTTTCCTCTAAAGACGGGAGAGTGGGGAGGGGAATTCTTGCCAAGATGTACTCTCTTTTTTTGAGCAGGGATGGTAAGATCCTTCTGTCCACTAAAGCCCCATCGCAGCTGTCCTCAGGCACAAGGTCTCTATCCTCTCGCACTTGGAGGGTGACCTGCTGCCTGGCAGGGGAGGGGGTGTGGACCTCAGTCCATACGGGGAGGTGACAAAGGGCTCTAACAAAGGCACACTCTCTGCCCCATGGGAGGAAGCCTGCCCTACAGGGAAAGCAGCTTCTCTGTAGTATGCCGCTGACCGCTGTTTTTTCTGGGGGGTTGTGTATGTGTGCCTATTTGCCGGGAAGAGAGAATTGAGGAGCAAAAAGCCCAGGGCCTTTTGGGTGGAGGTAGTAAGGCTTCAGATGTTTTCCTGGCTGGGGGGTAGGAGGCCACTGTATCCCTGTGTAAGTAAGACCTTGTTAGTCCCCTCGGGATCTGGGATCTGTTCGTGCCTGGGGAGGAACGGGGGCGGGGGGGGGGTTCTTCTTTTCTCTCTTGGCCTTGCCCCCACCTTGCAAACACACAACTGAATCACGTTCAGCACAGCCCTCCACTGGGCACCCAGAAAAGGCAGCGGCGAGGCCACCCTGGGGCAGAGAAGGGCTTGGAGGCGGCTGGCAGGGTGCGGTGTGGGCAGGACAAGCTCGGCTCAGAGGGGACGAAGCCGCAGCTGGCAGCCCCCTGCTTACCCACCTCGTCCGCAGGCAGGTCCTCCAGCTGCAACACCTGTTGCAGCGCCTCGGCCACCACGACCTTCCGCTTCTGCAGGAACTCCTGCTCCGCGGAGCACAGGCTGAAGCCCAGCCGAACGTCCAGCGTCTGAGGGCTGCGGGCACAGAGCACCCTGGTAAGTGGGCCTGCAGACTTCACCGCCACGAAGACATGGCTTTAGGGTCAGTGGGTCGTAGGCTTGAAGCCGGGTTCTGCCATATCCCCTTCCTGTGACTTGGGGTCTCCGCTCTCTCATCTGTAAAGTGGGGCTAATCGTGCTTACCTCCCAGCACCCTCTTCGGCGCTAAAGGAGACTGACAAACAGAAAGCCACTAAACCCTTAACTAACATACTCTAAGCAGGTCCTTGGCAGAAGTGGGGACTCGTCCAACCCTCTGCATCCTCAGCCTGATCTGGAAAGTCCAGGAAGGCTTCCCCTAGGTATCTTCCACAACCTGCGGCTTGACATGAGTGACAAGGAGCCCTGGGATCCTTTTGGCCAGTCCCACCAGACCAGGCTCTAAAGGAAGGGCTTTCCTGCAGAGTTCACGTTCTTTGGTAAGTTCTCCCTGCTCCTGAAGTGAATACTCCTTCTGTGTGTTTGGGCAACTGACAAAAACCCTTCGTATTCCTGATGTCACCCTCTCATTCCTACAGGTCTGCAAGGCAGGCGGGGCAGGAGCTGCCGAAGCATGTCTAACACTTGCTTTCTTCTGACCACCTCCCTGCCCTGGACCCGTCCAGGCTCCTGGCCCTGCAGCGGAGACCCTAGCTGCTCTGCGCACCCTCGCCGTTTGCTACTTCTTGGAAGGGGCCGTTGGCTTTCAGATCCCAGAAGCAGTCTGGGTTCTGAGGCTTCGTGCAGCCCTTGCCTTCACCAGAACCTTTCTCCCTCTGCCTGCTTACGTCCCTGGTGTCCTTCCAGGCTCAGCTCCCCAGGGACTCTGGGTGAATGGGCATTGACAATTTCAGAACTGAGCCTTACTCAGTGGCCCGAGTCACCAACCAGATCACATGTCCTTGAAAGCAGAGCCTGGGGACCCTGTCGTCATGTTTCCTCCATGTCGAGCACAGGCCTGCAGACACAACTGTGAGGAAATACCTCTTTCCTCGTCCTCAACAAAAAATAAATAATAAAAAACAGTAATAACAACACTGGTTGATAGTTGCTGAGTGTCTCTCTTGTCAGACAGATCACTGACTTTTGGCAAGGGTGCCAAGACAATTCAGAGGGGAAAGAATAGTCTTTTCCACAGATGGTGTTGGGACAACTGGACATCCGCACGCAAAAGAACGGAGCTGGACCCTTATTTCATGCTGTATCTACAAGTTGCCTCAAAGTCTGTCATAGACTTAAATGTGAGAGCTAAAACCATAAGAATTCTTAGAAGAAAACAGGGGAGTAAATCCTCATGACCTTGGATTAGGCAATAGTTTCTGAAATACAGTGCCAAAAGCACAGGTGACAAAAGAAAAAATATGCACACACTAGTCACCAAAGTTCAAAATGCCTTTGCGTCCAAGGACCTTGCCAAAAATGTAAAAAGACAACCTCCAGAATAGGAGAAAATACTTGCAGATCATATCTCTGACAAGTGTCTTGTGTTCTGAATATAAAAAGAACTCTTACAACTTAATAATAAGAGGCAAGTACCCACTTTAAAAATGGACAAAGGATCTGAATAGATATTTCTCCCAAAAAGATATAAACATGGCCAGTAAGCCCACGAAAAGATGCTCAGCATCGCCAGCCGTCAGGGCAATGCGAGTCAAAACTGCATTTCCATCCCTCGGTTCTAGTAAATCAGAAGGACAGACAGAAGGAGGCAACTTTACCAGGGTGTAGACTTCATGTGTAATTCACAGTTCTCGCCCTGGGAAGGGAAAGAGGAACAGCTTTTCAGGGATGACGATTTAGAGCCAAGGGGTCCCAAGCAAAGGAGCGGTGTCTCACCACGCGGTCCCCCGACCGGACTCAGCACACACATGGGCACACGCATATGCATGTGCACACACGCTACCCTCGTGCCCTCTCTGACCCTCAACTCAGCCTCTACACACTCTCTTTGGCCCCACAGCGCAGCCCGCAGTCTCCTACCCCACCCGACTCCTCTGTCCCGCCTGCAAGACCTCCCCCCATCGGAGCTCCCCCATGCCCTCCCCGTCTCCCTCCCACAGCAGCTTCAGGCTGCGCTGCCCAGGGGCCCCTTACCACGGGCAGGGTCGCCGTCTGGCCATCGGAGAGGCAGTCAAGGGGCTGGCGGACTGGGCTGTTCTTGCGCACACAGCAGCAGCAAAGCTGGAAGGATGGGCAGGTTCTGTGAGGGGGTGAGGGGCTCCTCTGGCAGGCCCGCCTCCCCCAGCCCCCACCAGCACCGCCGCTGTTGTGTACCCCGCGGCTCCACTGGCTCCTGGGCACGTCCACGTGCACGCAGGGCTGGAAGTACTTGGGGTAGTGGAAGCAGGCCGGGTCCGGGCAGCAGGGCTCCTGGCGGCATGGGACGCGCTGGGTGTGCTCGAAGGACTCCTTCACTGTCACCAGGAGGTCCTTCACTGGAAGAGAGCACAAGAGGCCTGAGCCCCCAGAAGCTTCTCACTCCTCCACCCCAGCTGGACCAGGAGAAAGCTGAGCTGGAAGAACCTGGGGCGGGGATTTAGAAGCATCTAGGGCACTGGTTAAAATGCGTCCAAGTCTCATTCTGTAGGACCGGGCAGGGCCCAGGAATCTGTATTTAGTGAGGCTGTGTCTGATGCGGACAAACCAGGTCCCCACGGGCCTCGAGATGCTGAGTCCCCTGGACTGGTCCTCCTAGATTCTGCTTCTCCAGGAGGTGTCCTGAATTGGAAACGGGCCCTCGCCATGGCACCAGTTTGGGGGTGCGGCTTCTTCCTCCTTCCCTCTCCCATGTCCGGGCAGCTATGCTGCCCTCCTCTCTTGGGACAGCTGCCCTCCTCTCTTGGGACGGGGCTGGGAGCCTTGCATGGCTGAGACAGGACGGAGTGGTGAACGGAAGCAACTTGTAACTGTGGATCCCTTAGGTCCCTGCCTAAGGGAAACAAATGCTAGGAGCCTCTGTGAGGGAGGGGCGCAGCTAGAAGGGGCCATGGGGGTTGTCAGTGCCCACCGGCCCCGGGGCGGGCTGCTGCAGCCGACCAGGCACGCAGAGCCGACCTGGGCGGGCAGAGCGGGCCGTGCTGTGCCGCTGACCCCGGCCCAGGGCGCTGGTCAGGCCTGAAGGGCTCTCAGGGTCCCGTGGGTGCCTGGAAGAGCATGCTCCCTATAGAGCGGCGGGGAGGCCAGGGGTTCATGACCCCTGAGGGGCAGGTGACCCCGAGGAGCCCCGGCCAAGCTCAGTGGGGATGAAGCGCAGGGCAGCTGTGGGGAGAAACACTGCCACCACCGCCAGCACCAGAGGAAGTCAAAAGACTCACTTTTCCTGCTCTTCTTCTGCCTCCTGCATTCTGCGTGAACCTCCAGGCAGGAGACTTGCCGAGACTGAAACAAAGCAAGGGGGTGTCTGTCTGAGCACCGGCTGCCCCCTCCCTCTGCCAGGCCAAATGGAGGAGATGAACCAGGGCATAAATACTGCGCTGGCCTGATTCGGGCCTGCCCCCGGGAACCACGTGTGCCGACCGCGTTTTCTGAACCAAATCAAGGCTTGCCATCTCATGAAGAGACGCAGTATTTGAAAATGAAGCTTCCTAAAAAATCTAGGCTGTTTGGTCTCTATTTGCTAGGAGTCATGTTCTCAGCTGCAGGTAAGGGATGGAAGCTGAGGGATTGGTCCAAAATAAAAAGAGGGAACATTCTACCATGAGCTTTGGAATGAGAACTCCCAACAAAATAGTCTTCTAAAAGTCAGATTCTTTTACCACAACCTCCCAAAGACTGATTTCTGGGGGAGAGATTTCCTCGAGTCCTGAGGCTTTAGATGCCTTTATTTAATGGAAATGTCTGTACTAAGAGCTGAATTATGAAAATCTTTTAAAACACCGAGTTTGTGCTTGTAGAGGAATTGGAGTTGGGGGGAGGGGTGGAATGGGGCAGAGGCTGAATCTGAGAGGAGGCTGATTTTATTGGGGACGTTTCCACGGGGAGGGGTTGTCCTTGTGGCATATGGGATGGATGTCCAGCCCCCGACTCCCCAGAAGCAGGGGCCTGGCCCCCGCCCCACCCGCCCAAGCCCCCCCGATGGCCTGCTTCAGTTAGTCTGACTCCTGGTAGGCTCTGAGATAAGCGCTCAGGTGGGCCGTGTTCTCTCCCACGGTTCTGTTCCCCTGGGAGCAGCAGCCACGTGTGGGCTCTGGAGCTACGGGAACCCGGAAGGACAAATTACCACCAGCACGCCATTGGTGATGAGGATCTCCGGTGGAGAGGGACTGGAAAACAAAATGACAACTCCTGGTCAGTTATATCATTCTTGCCTGATTTCTCAAGAGGTGTTCAAGAACCTAAATAGGGTCAATAATGAGATAGCAGAACCTCCTTGATCCTTATCAAAAATAGCGGCTTAAGAAATCTTAGATCACAGGGCGTCTGGGTGGCTCAGTTGGTTAAGCAGCTATCTGCCTTTGGCTCAGGTCATGATCTTGGGTCCCAGGATTGAGCCCCGCATGAAGGCTTCCTGCTCAGCGGGGAGTCTGCTTCTCCCTCTCCCTCTGCCCCACCCCACCGCTCACTCGTCTTCTCTCTCAGTGAATAAATATATTTTTCTTTTTTCGAATAAATATATTTTTTTAAAAGCAACCTTAGATCTGTGGATTGTCAAGGAGAAAAGTGGCATACATTTTAAATAGAATAGGAAAAAAATAAATGTATAGGTTGGAAGGAGGAGAAGAGTTCCTTTTTTTTTAATTTTTTAAATTTCTTTGTTAAAAGATCTTATTTATTTGCCAGAGAGAGAGAGAGAGAATATAAGCAGGGGGAGTGGAAGGGAGAGGGAGAAGAAGGTTTCTGCTGAGCACAGAGCCCGATGTGGGGCTCCAACTTCGGACCCTGGGATCATGAGCTGAAGGCAGTCGCTTAACTGACTGAGCCACGCAGGCGCCCCCCGCCTTTGTTTTTTTTTTTTTTTTTTAAGGGACAACTATTCTTTATGCCCAGCCAGATGCCCAACTGTGCTTTCTGCACAAGTGTAAGGAGCTACGAGGATAAAGAGCTAGCAGGAA
Organism: Nasua narica; assembly: GCA_028533885.1. Classification (NCBI taxonomy): domain Eukaryota; kingdom Metazoa; phylum Chordata; class Mammalia; order Carnivora; family Procyonidae; genus Nasua; species Nasua narica. The sequence continues at coordinate 51,515,526 of CM052797.1, read as the reverse complement.
AAGGCCGAGCCTGCCACCTGCAGCAGATGGAAAGAGTTCTGGTGGCAGAAATGACCCATCCTCCTTTCTGTGCTGTATTTAACTTATGCATTTCACAGACAGTTCTGACCCAGTCGGAGAGGGGCCTGGTGCATAGGAAATGTCTTCTTGCTCTAAAGTCAAGAATATAAGTCTCCAAGGTTACAATTGGCCTATGGGAGTCTACAGTCTCCCTTTGCCAAAATTAGGCCCAAGATGATTGTGTCTCCAGATCAACTCTTCCTGCCAATTTCGACACGTTTCATTTTGTGAGCTACAAGGAATTTCCCCCCAAGTCTTGTTGATTCGAGAACCGGAGGAGAGAGTCCTGATGTTTTTCAATGGGAGACCAAGTTGATTTTAATTTGTTAATCAGCGGTTGACGCGAAATGAGGCACCCCAAGGAGTTCCAAGTTCCCCTAGGTAGAGGACTCTCTCGGAATGGAGTTTGATTAGCTTTCTTGTTCTAGCTCCTGCCTCTCACCCTCCCCTTTTCCCAGGGCTGATCCTGAGTCCAGGGGCTCAGCTCTATGCGGGCTATGGAGAGGAGTCAGCTGGCCGGTCGCAAGGCACACTGGCATCCTGGGCAGGCTTCTTCCCTCTCTCCCCTTCTCCCTTTGTCCTCTTCTTCCTATCTTCCAGCTCTGGGGCCCGATTCTACTCAAGTGCCCAGCATAGTCAAATCTCCAGGACCCTGGGTCATTTTCCTAGCTGAAAATTATGGGAAATAACCCTACACATTGGACTTGAGCATCTCCTTGATGTGGTTCTAGAGTTGGCTGCAGAGGGGGACAGGTTGCTTTAGGCTAGGGTTTGGGGGAGGGTTTTTTTTTTTTTTTTAAGATTTTACTTATTTGAGACAGAGAGATAGAGAGATTGAGAGAATGCAAGAGCAGGGGGGAGGGACTGAGGGAGAGGGAGAAACAGACTCCTTGCTGAGTTCATGGGGCTCCATCCCAGGACCCCGAGATCATGACCTGAGTCAAAGGCAGAGACATAACTGACTGGGGCAATTTCTTTTAACAGTTCAGGGTCAAGGAGGAAGCCCCCTGGTCCTGACCTCTTTCTCAGCCTGGCCTCACGAAGGTCCCATCACTATGGGGCAGAAATTCTTCCCAGAGGCCACTCTCAGGAATGCAAGGGGCTGAGTCAGGCAGTTTGGCCAGCGTTCTAGATCTCTGAAGCAAAACTGATGTTAGTAGACCAGGATGAGTAGGGCTGGGTTAGAAGCTGGCAAGGGACTCTGAGGCACAGTGTGGGGTGCCCGGGGTGAGAGTGGGAGAGGGGGGACTGGCAAAAGATCAGACTAGGCTCTGAAATGCCTGCCCAGAGCCACTGGGCGGTCAGGACCATGGCGGGGTTCCTGGGGGGCGGGGTCTACTCACCTCTCCTCCAGCAGGAACTCGACCTCCAGCTCTTCCATGCCCTGGCAGGGGGATAAAGGGAAGGCAGCTGTGACTGGGGCCGCTCCTGTCTGGCCCCAAACATGCCCCTTTAGCTTCTACCCCCAGCTTCCTACTGCTCTCCTGCATTCTCAAGGGGCTCGGCACCTGGGGCAAGGGAGAGCTGAGACGTTGTCCCTAGCCAGCTCAACTCCGAAGGGTAGGGTCCCCCCCCTCCTCTATTCCTTCACACCTCTCCTTGTGTAACTTCGGGAAGCTGTGGACCTTAATCTGGACCTTAATTTCCCTGCCCGAATGGAAGCTAGGCAAGAGCAGGGAGACTCGTCCTCTGCCATGTCCCCAGGGCCTGGAACAGTGTCTGGCCCATGGTAGGAGGTCAAGGATATGATGAATGATTGAAGTGATAACATCCTGGTCTCGCCCAGCTCTGGCTCTCTCTGATTTGCAGATTTGCCCTCTGTGCCCTGGGCTCTCTCGGCAGCGGGACTCTGAGCGAACGGTGTTAGGGCCGGTTTTCCCATTTCAGTGTCATAACAACCCTGTGAGGTATGCAGCCCCATTGCCATTGGACAGACGAGGAAGCAGAGAGTGGAGGAATGAAATCCATCCTGCAAGGCTACCCGGCTGGTGAGCCAAGTGCTGGGGCTGAGCCGGCCGCACTGTCGCGTCCTGACTCGGCGACACAGAGAGAAGCCCGGAGAGCGGCACCGAGAACATAACCAGCTGCTCCTCAGGAGGCAGGAGGCTGAGGGCCTGGACACCGGCACCCACCTCTGGGTTGAGAGGGAACTTCACGTGGGTTTTCTTCCGGAAGCAGAGTTTGGTGAGGTCGTAGAGGACTGTCAAGAGATGGTCGTCTGGTGTCAGTGTGTCTTCATCACAGACGCTCAGCTCTAGCACATTCTAGGGGAGAAAAGAGGGTACAAGTCTGGTTACCGTGTTTGCATGGACTCCCCTTCCTAGCAAGGCGGTGGGTCTGAGGGATGCGGAACAGCACAGAGGTCCCGGCCCAGGCACGAGAGACATTTGGAGAGTGATGAACTCAGGGGCGGAGAGTGTCTAAACCCTCCTTTCGAACTCTCTGAAGACTTCCTGACCCTCAGCTCTGATTCTCCTGGAGAATTGTGCTCTTTTGCGAGGTTGGCAAGGGCCTATGAAGTGTGAGGGATATCGTTTCACCGGGGGGAATGATGGAAGGGCAGAACAAGCAAGATCCTTGCCACGTCACAGACTGTTCAGCACTGGGGCCCCAGGAGCTGAAGACAGCCCCGTAAATGCTAGAAAACCCAATTCAGGGAAGCTAACACCTTAATGCTCCAGGGAGGTGATGTGGCAGATTACAGGGATTCTCACACTTGATGGGCTTAGGGTGGGGTGTTTGAACACTATCCTTAGGATCATCAGCCCCTAAAGAGGTCTCATGGGTGGTCCCAAAGTTGAGCAGCTACCCTGACATCTGGTTGAACACTGAGGTCAGTGGTTTTGGGTGACATGAATTAGCCTCTCAGTTCTCTTGTTCCAAGGACCTTGGGAGATGCAGGTTGGGTCTGGGTTTGCCTCTTCGGTCCTTATCAGGTTCCTTACTGAATGGGATCTGTTGACCTTGTGATTACTAGAAAAACAGACATGTCCTGGAACCAAACCCATAGGTTCATATGAGCAGCCCTGCAGATCTTTAGACAAAGGAAGTCAAAATTCTGATTTCAAGATGGCAGGCTGAGCCCACGCCAAAATCCCCCTTCCTCGCCAAAACCACAAATATGACAGAAGAGATATTTTTATAGTAACAAATATAAAGCCCTTTTAAAAAAAAAGATTTAACTATTTATCTTTAGAGAGAGGGAAAGAGAATCCCAAGCGGAACTTGTGCTGAGTGTGGAGCCTGACATGGGGCCCAATCCCATGACCCAGAGATCATGACCCACGTTGTCATCAAGAGTCAGATGCTTGGGGCGCCCCGGTGGCTCAGTGGGCTAAAGCCTCTGCCTTTGGCTCGGGTCATGATCTCAGGGTCCTGGGATCGAGCCCCGCATTGGGCTCTCTGCTCAGCAGGGAGCCTGCTTCCCCTCTCTGCTTGCCTCTCTGCCTACTTGTGATCTTCCTCTCTGTCAAATAAATAAATAAAATCTTTAAAAAAAAAAGTCAGACGCTTAACTGACTGCACCACCCAGGCGCCCCTAAAGCCCTTCTTAAAAGGAAAAAAGGACTTATAATGAACCAGAAATAAAGAATCACCCTAAAATATGGAAGCAGTAAGCTGGAGAGATCAAGCCTCAAGTGCCCCAAGACTGGGGTTGATACCTCTATGATAAGGATCAAGTTTGTTTTAGGAGCACTCTGCTGAGGGAGGACCTGGGTGGCTCAGTCGGTTAAGTGTCTCACTCTTGATCTCGACCCAGCTTGATCTCGTGGTTATAAGTTTCAGCCCCATGTTAGGCCAAAAAAAAAAAAAAAGGGAGCCCTCTGCTGAGTTGGTCACAGCTCAGTATGCTCAAGGGAGAATTCTCCTGCAGGAAAATCGCCATATATCTGAAAAAGGCCAACACCATGAAACAATAGCCCAACAAATAAAAGAATAGACGCTCAAGGCATTAGAAATAATAAAGCCTTCTAGGAAGGAGTTAAGATACGGAAAACCCTCTGGCTAGAATTATACTGGCCTCAGACCTAGTGAATAGACCGGCCTCCCAGTATTCTCCTCCTTGGACCATGTTCGGCAAGCACGCTCAGTTTTGCGGCAGCAACCACAAATTCTAGCAACAATTAAGTAGAAGGACAAGAGAGAAAGGAAAGAAGGTAGAAGGCCAAGTAGACTCAGAGGGACAAACATGAGGGAGGCCTGATCAAGGAGTGAGTGAATGGAAGATGGGTGGCTAGGAGGAGAGGTAGGTGGGAAGAAAGACAAATAGGCATAAGAGGGACACACAAGCAAACAGAAGGACACGCAGGCATGGAGAGGAAAAGAAATGTAGGCAAAGCTGACAGACACATGGTGTCCTCTGAGTCTCACCTTCACTTGGCTCTGGATCTGGAAGCTGAAGGTTTCGTTCCACTCTGGGTTTGGGCAGTTGGAGATGGTCCTCGTCCTCAGCCTCTCACGAGAAGCGGTGGGCAGCCAGAGGCTCACAAAGCAGTCCGTCTGGCTCACTGTCCAAGGAAGACAAGGGTTGGGGACAAGGGTGAGGAACCAACCCGGGTCCGGAGAGGAGAAGGTAGAGTCAGACGGAAACTGCAGGCAAGTCACTTCCAGTGCAAGCTCTCTTCCTCACTCATGGGTCTGACTCTCCAGAGTCCTTTGTCCTGGAACCCCTGAGAAGGTCACAGCCTACAGGCTAGAAAATTCACAGAGGGGGACTCAGGTCCCACTGAACACTCTCATGGACACAGATGGCTTCTGGCTCTTTTCAGAAGCATCCCGGCTCTCTGAGCAAACACCAGCTAGGTTGTGACAAGGTCTGGCTACACAGTTTTTCCTCTGCCAACGGAAGATCTGGAGGATGATCCCCACAGAGTCCAGCTGAACTCTTGCCTTAGCCCAAGGTACCAGGGAAACCAAAGTAGGGTTTTGCTTTTCCTCAAGGCAGCTGAGAAGCAGGGGGACAGAGTCTGCTGTGAGTCTGCCCATGGGCCAGAATGGAAAAGGGCTTGGGTGGAATAAGAGTTTAGGAGAATCTAGAAACAGGGGTCACTATTTACATAAGACTAATGTCTCGACTGCACCCAGCCAGGTTCTTCATACCTATACTAGTCTCCTGCATGACGCACGTGACCCAAGAAACCCTCACATCTGAAGCCACATACTTTTTTTTTTTTTTTTCTCGTTTGAAATGAATGACCCAAGGGTGATGTTGCTAGATGCGCTCTGGAGAAGGGGCAAAGGCTTTGCTTTCAAAAGGTCCTCCCAGGGGTGCCGGGTTGGCTCAGTGGGTTAAAGCCTCTGCTTTCAGCTCAGGTCATGATCTCAGGGTCCTGGGATTGAGCCCCGAATTGGGCTCTTTGCTCAGCAGGGAGCCTGCTTCCCCGCCCCCCAAAAAAGGTCCTCCCAAAGTAGAGGAAGGCCTCTCAGGTCCTATGGCTGGAGCCACAGAAGGCATAGGGGTGAAAAGGTAGCAGGTAGCCTGGCTCCCTCCATTCTACCCGGGAGGAGGGAGGAAGAGGGGCTGTGACTGCCCTCATCCCTCTTCTGGCAATCTGCTGGGCTAAGCCCCAGGGGACACAGCAATATGTAGAAAATGGCAAAAGTCAATACAGCCTCCAGTGCCAGAGAACCCTCTAGAGGGTGGAACCGGTGTGAAGATATGAGTTTTGGTCTAGTAGGACTGACCAAAACTAGCTCACAGTTATTAGTAGTAACGTCCTATGAGAGTAAACCCCAAGGTGTCCCCCTGGACTGACCAGTCTTACTTTGTCACCCCACTGAGAACATTATCAGAGTTAAGAACCACGGTCTGCATCATAAGCATCCCTAGCTTCTGATTTCATCTCCAATGTCTGATTCATCTTTGAGGGCTTGACGTTCAGCGAACTGGAATACATGGCCCTCCTCCCACTGAATAAAGACAGATGACACTGCCTTTTAGATGTCAGAATTGCTTAATCCGGAAACCAAGAATGACCCAAACCCAGAGGACTCTAAAGAAAATGATGACCTCATCACCCCGCCCCTCCCCTCCATGCCCAACCTGCTCTTCCTCGCCATCAACTGAGGGGCCAGGCCAGACCTCAGGTACCATCCTTGGCTCTTACCTGACGTCAGTTTAACTCCGTTGACCCCTCCATCCAGCCCACCCACATCTTACTTGCGCCACCACTGCCTTGGTGCAGGCCACCATCGCCTCTGCTGCCGCTTCCCGGCTGGGCGTCCTGGCTCCCATCTTGCCCTACTCTCACCCTTTCTCTCAGAAGAAACCAGAAGGATCTTTTTAGAGCTGCCCGTGTTACTCCCAGTTTAAAATCTTTCAGTGGCTCCCATCTGCCCTCAGGAGGGAGTCCCAACCACTCAACATGGCTGCCTCTCCCACTTCCCCAGCCTCAGTCTCCTCCTCCTACCCTCCCTACCCCCCAGCCCCTGCTCTGCCACCAAACACACGCGGAGGCACGGGCACGCATGTGCACACGAGCACGTTGCACACACCCTCTAGACTCCAGCCAAACCCAGTCACTCGTGGCTCTCAGGAGTGCCACCCTGTCTTGCCATTCCTTCTGCCTCGAACACCGTTTGCTTCCACTTTCGCCTCACCCTTCCCTCAGCTAGGCCCTTCAGGTTTCAGAAGGAACCGCTTCTGGAAGCCTTCCCTGAGCCCCCCAGTCTTGGCCAGAGACCCCTCCTCCCACCCCCAGTTTAGAGTCTCTGCCCTTCTCTTGGCAGGGCACTGGCTACACTGCACCATAGTGCAAGTCAGAGCATCCGTCTCCATGGCACCCTGGATGCTGGGAGGGCCTGCAGATCATGTGTCAGCACTTAATAACCATTTGCTGAATAAATGAATGGAATGGGAAAGCCCAACTTCCTGCTTGAGGGCCCTGCGCCAAATTCTGGGCTGAGTCATCACAGATACAGGTAAGCAACTTGGATCTCTGATTGCTCTGCCTGTAGGGAGACTCCCCAGGGATCTCCTGGGGCCCCTCTGCTGGCTTTTCCTGGACACTCGCCATTCCTCCTCAGCCTGTGACATTCTCCTCGGGTCTGCCTCCTGTATAGTAGGAAGGAGCCTGCAGGCAGGGACCCTGCCAACTCTGTACCCATTTACTTAGCATGATTTCATCAACCCCGTAGAGGCCCCTTTGCCTTTAAAATCCCTTTCCTATTTTCAGTCCATGCCTAAAATTCTCCCTTTAAGCCCATTAAATAAAATCTCAGTATTTTTGGCCTAAGACTTAAATCTCTTAGTAAGATACAAATACTTCTAAGAGAGACAGGATCGATCAGACACCCACGCTTCCAGCATCCATTGGATTTTCAGTTCTTTCTAAGTTCTAAGAGAGCTGGTCCCACCTCTCTCCACAAGGTTGGGAAGGAGAGCACAGCCAAGGAGGGGGAAATCCTGTGCGGGGAGAGATGACTTGATGGAGCCAGGCCGGCGGGGGCCTGGAGGGGACTCTGACTGGAAGGGAAGTGAGCAGCGTGCGGGCGATGAAGAAGGTTTAGGCAATGCTGACCCAAGTCTGAGGATTTCAGAGACTGCGGGGGATTTCCTAGGCTTCAACAGTTCTAATCCTTGTTCCTCTTAAGTGATACAGGGCTTGGTCATTTGAATGACATGCCTCCTTTCCTGGAATGTAGGTGACAAAGAATGACTCCGTGAGATCTACAGATGCTGAGAACACTATCTTCCTAATACCTCTGGAGACACCTGCCTCGCATCCCTTGCAGTACTGGTTTGAGTTTTAACTTGATTTTCCCAAGAGGAATAAAAGCTCAGGCTTTTATTCCAGGGGCGCCTGGGTGGCTCAGTGGGTTAAAGCCTCTGCCTTCAGCTCAGGTTGTGATCTCAGGGTCCTAGGATCAAACCCCGCGTCGGGCTCTCTGCTTGGCAGGGAGCCTGCTCCACCCCCCCACCTCCCTCGCCATCTCTGCCTGCCTCTCTGCCTACTTGTGATCTCTCTCTCTCTCTCTCTGTCAAATAAATAAATAAAATCTTAAAAAAAAAAAAAAAAGCTCTTGGCCACTGGGAGGTTTCTAGGTCCACTCTATCCAGTCCTGGCCCGGGGCTGGCCGGATCCCTGAGTCGCATCCCTTTCAGGCTACTTGAAGTCTTGGGAAACTCAGACACACACTAGAGGATTGAACCAGACTGGAGTGCATTTTTGATCCAAGCTAGAAGAGAACGGTTTGGGGCAAGAGTAATCCAGGACCCAGAAGGCATCAGGATAGTCACCAAGGTGCACATCAGGCAAGGCGGCACAGAGCCCAGCCTACGTCCACTGTGGGGTCTACACACAACACGCCCCAGCCCGACACCCCCAGACACCATGTATGCCTCCCACCCTGTTCCTCAGGGGACATGAGGACGACATAAACAACAAGTTCCCGAGGGGGACCTGGAAACCTCCCAAAGGCAGCCCGTGCACCAGAGGGGCTTGTGGGGAAAGGGAAGAAGAGGGCGGTGGGTCAGACTTCGGCCCCTTTGTCTGGCTGCCTGTTCCCCCATCCCCTCCCCTCCGGGATATGCAGGGGACGGGTGTGGCAGGAGAAGATGGAAGAAAGAGGCTGGGACCAAGGGAAGGTCTGCGCACACAGGTGCAGGCATGCCACGAGAGTGTGCAGCCCGGATGACCCGCAGGGTTGGGACAGACACACCTCAGGAGCGGAGACAGGTGAGGGCAGCTGTGGGCGTGCGCAAGCTGCAAGTATCCCGGGGCGCGGGGAGTGGGTGAGTGCGGCCCAGGGGTGGGTGAAGTGTCCGAGTGACCCACCGTGGTGTCAGAGAAAGGCAGAAGAGGTGGCCAGGCCCTGCCCAGGGAACACGTCTCCCCAGATCACTCGCCGGTGGCCTGGGAGGCCCCAAGAAGCCCGAGAAGTCCCTGGCAGAGCCGGGCCCAAACTGGACACAGGCCAGCATGGGCCCTGGACACTTGCCCTCCAAGGGGCCCAGCTGGAGTCCATCCCCACCCCTTGGCTTTCCCTCAGCCCCAGGGCCCTCCTTCCCCTGCCCTGCACACTCATGCCTGCACTGTGGCCATGGTGTCTCAGCAAGTTCGTCAGCCTCTCCCCACCTATGCTCCATCCAGCACAGTCTGCCTCTGGCCTCAGGAAATCACACAATCCCTTCCTCAGGAACGCCTCAGGAACCCGGGTGCCCTGTCCCTTGGATCCCATCCCCCCTCTGCCTGGCCCCAGCCTCCGTCTCCTGCTTGTCCTGTTTCCCCCATCCCCCCACCCCCAGAGTCCAGACCTGGGATCAAACACTATTTCCACCTTCAGGCAATCATCAGCCCTCACC
>CM052797.1:51415113-51505662 GCA_028533885.1 Nasua narica | reverse complement strand
GGCTCAGTTTTCAGGAGACGACAATGACAGGGAGAGCAACTCAAGTCGGCCACAGACTCCCACTGCTCAGACCCAAGAGGCCTCCTCCAGTCAATCTGCATTTCTGGGCTCCAGAGGATACTGCTAGTCCCCAAGGCCCCTGAGGTGAGGGGCTTTCTCCCCACTATGAGCCAACACACTGTAGAAGGGGACGGCTTCAGGCTTGTTCTGTCCATGCTTCTCCTGGTTGAATTGCAGGATCTGAAGTCCCTTCCCCTGAGAGTTTTACCCAGGCTTAGAGGAGTCTGTCTACCATTCACTCCTGGCCTGCGCCCGTGGCAGATGCCCTGGGACCCCTCCCACCGACCAAATGACTATATTTATAGAGGCCTTTGAACTGGAACCCTTTACACTCCACATAGTTCACCCTATGTTGTCAAAATCTCATTATACCTTTTTAAGAGGATACAATTCTCTATTTAAAATATTATTGGGGTTTTGGGAAAAACATAAAAGTATGAAGAAAAAGAAAAGAGTCCCCAGCATCCCATCACTCAGAGACGATCACTATTATCACTTTTATGGTTTTTTTTTTTTTTTCAATGTTATAGTTATTTTGATTTTCAACTCAGACGGTACAGAGATCGTTCATGTGCCTTGGGTACTGTCAAAGATGATAATATTACAAGAGCTAGCTAGCATCTACTGAACACTTACTATTTGCCCGACACTTTTCTTACATTTTTAAATCTTCAGAAGACCTTTATCACAGAGGTATTACTATCTTTTTAAATGGAGATATAATTGACATTTAACATTGTATTCTTTTAAGTGTACAACGTAATGATTTGATAGACACAGACATTGCAGTGAGATTACCACAAGGCGTTAACACCCATCACCACACAGAGCGACAAAGATTTTTTTCTTGTCATGAGAACTGTCATCATTTTGATGTCTGTCCTTCCGGCCACTTCCAGAGCCCCGTTCTAAGCAGCAACAATAGGAAGGCTGCTCCACAGACCCTGAGATAGAATTGGGGCCTCTTCCTCCTCAATTCCCAACAGCTGCCTCAGAATCAGAGCCGAAGCCAGACTGACAATTATAAATAGGTCTGAGGAATCCCTTCGTGAGGTTGGCTCGGAAATACCGGGTGTCTTCACGGCTTATAACTCTCTATCTCACGGGATTCTGTTTGGAGCTTGTGACTCAGCCAAAGGCCACGCACACCACTTCTCCCCCGATTCTGGAAACAGGGCTGTTCCCTCTGGCCAGGGTGGGCTCCTCATTTCTCACCCTGCTCCGGCGGAGCAGGAGTCCTGGTCAGATCTGGTGAGGAATGGAGAGTCGGGTTTCACCCCTGAGAGCAGCTGTGGCAAAGCCTGTTCCCACTGGCCTAATTTCTCAGAAGGCAACTAGAGTTCAAACGGGCTGCCGGAGGCCTCATCCCGGGCCGGGGTCTATCTTCAGAGACATTTCATAGCATTGAAGGGCTCTCGGCCATCACGGCCCTTCTCCTGCCTCCTGGAGGGGCTGCCCTGCCTGCACCCTCCACCCCCCAGGTATGTCTTCTCTGGAAGGGCATGAGCATTCACGGCTTCCCGCAGGACCTCACTCGAGGTCCCCCCTGCCTTCCAGGAAAAGTCCTCTGCTGCCATCGAAGCCGACACCCTCCAGGGAGGCTGCCCGCCTCTTCCCACTCTACCTCAGCAGCGCCAACCACCTCAGCGACCTGTCAAGCGTCTGCCATGTGTAATCTCTACATTCCATCTTGCTCGGTCCTCACAACACCCCCATGGAGCAGTTATTATTAGCCTCACTTTACAGATGGCGAATCTGAGTCTGAGTCCTTTGACGTTGGGCCCTCGTCTAGAATCCGAAGAGCCCCAGTTTGAATCCAGTTTTAATTACTCAGGATGAGCCTATAACCACGACCGTGGCCTCACCTCACTTGGAAGCAAGGGTTAACGTTCAACACAAAGATGGGTGCCACTTGCCCCTCACCCCCTCCTCCTTCATCTTTTCCTCTTAGAACCTCTTTTCCTCACAGATTCTTCCTCTCACTCGGAATTCCCCCAAGACTCTAAAATAACCCCTAAACTCTGATAGTCCTTCTACTTGCAATGCTTTCACGAGCTACATTTCTGCCAATATATTCCACCGTCTCTTTTTAAAAGAGCCAAGACACACAAGAGCCTAAGGGGTTCTTGAAGGAGAAGGCTCCTCTGTGTTCTACCTGGAGTCTCAAATCATGGCTTCTAGCTCGGGAATTTGCAGAAGAGACCCAATCCCAAAGCGCTCTGCAAAGGACTCTGACATCTCACCAGCAGGGAGACAGAACCTGGCAGGGGGGTGGAGAGAGAGCCCAGAGCGGTCATGCTGGGAGGAAGGAGGTGGAAACGTGGGACTCAGGTCTTGGGCCTGGATGATTCCAATACCCAGGTCTGTTAAAAATGACCGTCTTGGATAAAAATGAATGTACCTATTTTGCTCCTGCTATTACCAGCTCAACGGAAGTGGTGCTGGAGAGAAGCAAAACTTCATGGCCCCCGGAGGTAACTGATACATGGCAGAAAGATCCAGTGGGGGCGCCTGGGTGACTCAGTTGGTTAAGCAACTGCCTTCGGCTCAGGTCATGATCCCAGAATCCTGGGATCGAGTCCCACATCAGGCTCCCAGCTCAAAAGGGAGTCTGCTTCTCCCTGTGACCTTCTCCCCTCTCATGCTCTCTCTCACTGTCTCTATCTCAAATAAATAAATAAAATCTTAAAAAAAAAAAGATCCAGTGGAACAAAACACAATGTCTGTGGCTGTGCAGATGGGAACCAGAAACCGGTGACATTACGGACCCCAAGTTTAGGGAGTAGCTTATGGTGTGGTAAGGGTAATATGCTTGAAGGACTTGGACAAGCCTGTCCCTAGGACAGGGATGCCCTGGCTGGTTATCAGGGCGAAAGCAAAATTATTTAACAGCAGCCACGGCTAGGGATCATGCCAGGTGGGCTGCAGCCCCAGAGCGGGGATGGACATTGATGGGGGCCTTGGAGGGTCCTGGGTAAGCACCAGGGAGCGCTCAGGGGAGCTGGAGCTCAAGGCAGGAAATGCTGGGTGAACAGTAAAGAAATGTATTCAGCACATTAATAACCAGCAAGTACAGCCGGGCAGGGAGGGTGGGCCTGAGGGGTTTCGGGAAGCCTTGTGGGAGAAAGGGCTCAGCTGCTCAGGCCGCTCTGGTCCCGCCCTCCTCCCTGACCTTGACTCCTGAGGCGGAGCGTGGAGGACCCTACTTCCCCTTGAGACCTACTCAGAACAGGGGGATCTTGCCAGCCCCTGTGGACAAGATGTCGCTCTTTGACCCTCAGGACTGGCTATTAGGCAATTCAACAGCCCCCCTGTCCACCCCCAACTTCACGGATAGGACCTTGGTGGGGGTCACGGAGCACAACTCACTGTCCTCCTCCAGCGCCCGGCCCTGAGCTCGGCCCCGGCACACCGCATCTCTTCTCATTTAGCACCCGAGCCATGCTCCCAGGAAGGTGCTCTTACCCCTACTCTGTGGAGGAGAAGCCTGGGTCTCTAGAGAGACTGCTTCTCACACGGGCACAGGGAGCCGAAGCTGCAGGGCCAGACTCGGGGCCGCGGATCTCCCTGTCCGCAGGGCAGCGCGCTCCATCCGCCTGGGGGCTGGCTCTCACCGAGAATTAACCAAACCGGCTCAAAGCTTGCTCCGGGTCATGCCCTGGACTTTAACAGCAGAGGCAGGAGTAAGTCCTCAGCCGCCAATTCAGGGCTCTCGCTGCACCACAAATGGGTCAGAATAGTCACCGAAGGGCTCCCCCTGGGGGAGGGCAGGCTCCCACGTGGGGGTGGGAAACGGGGAGGGGGTCTGTGGGCTTTCAGAAGTGGGAGGTGTGATACCCATCCCCCTGGGGCCAGGCGAACCCTAACCAAACCAGCCCACAAAGTCTGGGGTGCAGGAGAGGGCAGACGCCGAGGCAGCGGGTGGGAACTCCCTCTCCAGGGCTTCTCCAGGCAGGCCTGGCCGGGGAGGCCACCTCCTCCTCCCCGGAGAGCTGGGTGTATCCATCCCACCGGTTCCTTGCAACACCTGTGTCGGAGCTCGGAACAGCCCTGCGGTAGCTTCCAGGATGTGTGGGCCCTCCCTAAAAGGACACCATTGGGATGGGGACTTCATGGGACCTCAGGACATTACCCAGCTAGTCTGAGCAACATCCCAGACCAGGGGGTCCTGGGAGGAGCTACCATGGCTGTTTTCCTTTTTTATCACACCGGCGAGGTGAGGGGTCGGGGCAAGAAGTCCAGCTGTGGGTCACGGAGCCTCGGGGACCTGAGAGGGACAGGCACACTTCTCAGCCACTCCGCGTCCCCCTTCAAGGTGTTCTGTCCCTTCTGTGGAAGCTCTCCCCCGACCCAGCCCAGCCTCCGGAGGCTCCATCAGACTAGGGAGGCAGGAACAAGCGCTGACAGGAGGCTCTCCAGCCCCCTGAGGGCTGTGGGGAAATGTGGGGACACCCCAGAAGGTGACACCTATCCTGGCCAGGACAGGAGAGCTCCAGGCACCACACAGCTCGGAGCTCCCTTCCTTGGGCTCCTGGGGTCAGGCTGAGCAGGGTCTCTACCTCCTACCCGGAAAGGGCAAGGCATTTTCGGGGCATCACTCATCTCATTGATTCAGTGTGGGCTGGGGGAAGGGCCTGCAAAGGAGAACGAGGAAGAAGTTGCTGCTGCCAGGCCTGGCCGTGGCGTGCCGATGGCAAACTGGAAACTTGAGGTAAATGGGAAAGCAGAGGCAGAGCTGGGTCCAGAGCCCCGGCAACCTGACCCGTGAACCCAGGGTCTTCCTAGGAGGCTATGGGGAGTCAGACGGACCCAGGAATCTTGACCACAGAACCAGCTGGGCTTCTTGGCCGATGTGACAGGTTGGCAGTGCCACTGATCCTTCGGAGACACCATGCCACACACTCACACGGCATGGCAGTTTAGAATGTCCACGAGGCCAATGCCGGCTCACCGCTAGGATGGGCGAGCACGATCCACGCCTGGCAGTACTGAGCACCGTCTACCTGCGTGCCGGCCTGGCCCCAGAAGGCCCTGAGCCACACCACAGCACCTGTCCAGTCCGTGGGTACCCGCAGCCTGGCCATCCACCCAGGAGCCCCAACCGGGCCTGACCACATCCCCAGGTGCCAGGTCGGGGCGGCCCAAGCCCAGGTGCTCCGTGTCTCTGGAGTCTACAGTGCTCTGAGCCCTCCTGGCGCCTGCCTCCTGCCCTCAGCTTCCGCCCCCGCCCCCCACCCAGCGCGGCTCCCTCACCTCCGAGGCCTGGGGGGCTGAAGGCTTGCCATCTTCTGCTTGGCATGAGTCTGGTAAGTAGTGCGAGAGCCAGGCGGGCATCTGCCTGTGGAGCATCGTGGCGGCTCTCCAGCTGGGTGGCAAGATTGGGAATTTATATTCTGACTCAGAGCTCCGCCCTCTGGATACCTCTCTGCTGTGGCTGAGATTGCATGGGGAGGGGTTATGGTGGGTAGGCGGATGGGGAGGATGGGGAGTCGCAACTTCTTGCTATCAAGGGACCCTGGGGCTTTGAGATCTTGGAAAGGCAGGAGGCAGCAGGGGCTCTGGCCCTTGAGGTCAGCAGGCTGCTGCCCCCAGAAACTCAGAACCACCTGGCTATCCAAGGGAACGGGTGGCAAGAAGGGCATGCTGGACCCTCACAACATTAGGATTAGCCCAGCCATAATTTGGGATAAGCTCTCTCTCTTCAGTTTATCAAGGTCACGGCTCAGAGACGCCCTTCTGGGCATCTGGGGAGGGGGTACTCTCCCTCCTAACTCCACGCAGGCCCACAGCTTGGTACCCCGGAGCTGTGGGCAGGGACCATGTGAGAGGCAGGGTTGATGGTCAGGGTTCCCAAAGTTAGAGGGAGAAGAAAAAGATAATTGCCTGAATCCTTGGTGAGGAAAGGGTCAAGTGCAAGTGTCCCCAGTTCTCCCTCCCGTGAAGCCAGGAGAGAGGGTGTGCCCAGCCTCTGCCTATCTCAGGGCAGCTTAGAGGATGCTGCGGCTCCACCCAGCTGATCCCTATCTCTGGGCCGATGGGTGCCTCCCTCAGGGGCCTGGTGAGGTGACTTCGCCGGCTGGGCTGCCCGGCTGGGTACATTGGGAGTTTCCTGCCTGAGCCATCGCCCAAGGCCCTACAACCGGATTTTCTGGCCCACGTATTAAAGAGATTTTGTGAAATTGAGGGTGAGATCTGAACACAGGGCTGACTAGGCCAGAATGCAGGGATGGAACCTGGTTGGTGGTATCTGTGGGACGTCTTCCTTTGCCCAGCAGAGGTGCCCTCCCCCGCTCCACTCTGCTTGTCAGGCCCTCCAGAAGGCACGTGGGGCCTCAGCCTGGACCCCTCTCAGCTTGCATCCTTCCTGTCCCCTACCATCTACCCCTCTGCCAAGGACACAGACTCAGCACCCACACTCCTCAGTGGGATCCACTAAATTCAACTTAGTTCACACACTTAGTGAGCACCAACTGTATACATGCTACTAAGAGAGGAAAGTCCAGGCTTGAAGTTGCTGATAGTCCGGGCGGGGGGACAAAAGCATCCAACTGCTCAGAGGCTCTGAGGTCCAAATCTCCCATGGTAACAGGGGGCATCCTAGAAGGAGCAATACAAATCCACAGTTATAAACATCTGTGGTTTACGGAGCTCGGTCATATAGCTAATAACTAGCTAGGGAGCCCAGAAAATGGAAGGTGGATGTTGACTGGAAAGTGAAAGAGCAGATCTGGGAAGGCTTCACGGAGGAAGTGGCGCCTAATTTGGGTCTTAGAGGATGGCTAGGATTTTGAAAGCTAATGATAGGTGGGAAAGGTATGCTAGGAGGAAGGAACAGCATGAGCAAAAATAAGAAGGCCAGAAAGCAAGGTCTGCTCAGCTAAGCAAGTAGTCTGGAGTAAGGTGTAGAAGGAGATGGGGAGAGTAGAGTGTAGGGCACAGGGAATATGGAAGTTGAGGAGAGAGGAGGGAGCCTTTGTGAAGGAACAAATCCAGAAAGATATATTAGAGCCCAATAGTTGTGACCCTCAAAGCCCAAGCTTTAAATCTGAACTCAGTCCCAAGGCAATGAAGAGCCATCAGTGGTTTTGAGCAGGACAGTGACATGATCAGAGCTGCACTTTAGGAAGGCAATGCTGATTGATGTTGTGGGCAACCCACCCCATAGCACTACACTGTCCTGAAAGTGAGGCGTGAGGGGTATGGTGACTCCTGGGGGACCTCCTCACTGGGGAGCCTTTCTGTCTCTCCCTTCCGTCTACTCCCTTGCCCTTTGCCTGTCATATAGGCCCAGGGCAAGCCCCCAACTCCAGGGCATTCCTCAAAGCCTGGTACTTGATCCTCTCCTCACTGAAGAAGCCCAGCCACACCCCGCTCCATCCATCCAAGGTAACGCATGGAAAATCTAGATCTCCAACCCCTGTATTTCCTCATGGTCCAAAACGCTTTAAGAGTAGGGCCTCATTTCAGCTGAATGAAATCAAATTGAATAGGAGGCTAACAGGAGGTGAGCTAGAGCTCCCTCCTCCCCCCCTCTGCCTGGCTTCTGACCCAGATGGGAGATGGTGCGGTGGTGAACTGAGGGAACAATCCAGAAGCAAGCACGTCCTTACTGCCCACTGTGTGCCCAGCTCTGTGCTGACTGCTCAGGGCTGGGTCTGGAAGGAAACGATCAAGAATTTACAATCTAGTGAGGGGAGAAGAGGGAGCCGAAGTCAGGGTTAAAGGATCCAGCGCGAACTTTAAGTGAGCAGGAGGGGAGAGAGGCCTCGGTGGGGATGGCGGGAAGTGTGCTGGGAAGGTAAGGAGTGCCAGTCCATGTGACCAAGCGAGGACTGCGTCAACCTCCCCTTCGCATCTAACACGTCTCCAAATGAACACACATTTTACGCTTAAACAGTGTTCTTGGTACACAGCTGATGCTCCAAGCCAGGTCCCCTTTCTCCCCTTGTCCCAGAGTCGCTTCGTGGGGAAATTCTAAAGCTGCTGCTGGGGAGTAGAAGGGACTGACTTCCTTCCCACCCAGCCCCTCTCCTCCTGGATGAGCAGGGAGCCCGAGATCTCCCCCAGAAACCCCAACCTGCGTCCTGCGAGGCCCCTGCCCGTGGCAGTGTCCGGGGCCTTGTTAACTGACTCCCAACTAGTGTGACCAGACCTGCCTCTCGCCAGCGGCCCCTTGGCCTCAGGTGAGCCAGCACTGAAAAGTAGGTTCATCCTGGTGGTTCAGCTGACATCCCTCCCCTGAGAAGCCCGCAAGTGTGAATTCCTCACCTTTCCTCTTTCAAGAGGCCTCTGGTGCCTGTCCCTCCCCTCCTGTCCCGTCAGTGGCATCTGCCTCTCAGCTTCGTCCTTCGTCCTTCTCCTGGGGATTCATCTCCCATGCACCTGGCTGGCTGGGGAGCTCTGGAACCACCCCTTCGAACAGCCATTCTCCTGCTCAAATGTATCCGATGCTTACCCATCCTTTGCCAACAAATTCAGGACTCCAGAACCTTCCTTAAAGCAAGTAGATCCCCCAAACAGCCCTATGCATATATGGAATTTTAGAATATGATAAAGGAAGTCTCTCAAATCGAGGTGAAAGGATGGGCTATTTGTTGTTGGGAAAGCTAGCTTGTCACTGGAATAAAATAGTTTGATCCCAACTTCATGATTACACTGAAACAAATCCCAGACAGACTAAATATATAACCATTAAGATAAAACTGTAGAAGATTTAGAATAAGATATTGGAGAATATTAATGTAATACTGGGAGGGAGAGAATCTTCCGAAATCAGGTACAAAACCTAGAGGCCAATAAGGATATATTACCAGATTTGAATATAGAGAAACATAAAATTTCAGGAAAGCAAAAGGATGCCACAAGGACACTGCTATCAGCAAAATATATCCCCAAATTCTTCCTCTTAATGAATATTCATGGGTAACAAACTCATCCTTAAAAAATATTGGTAAAGAGGAGAGTCTTGCCCTACCGATTCTAAGATAAACTACAAAGCTGCACTTAGACAAGCAGTATGTTGTTGGCATAAGAATCAGACCAATGGGACGAAATAGAGGGATAGGAGACAAGCCCTGATAGTTAAGGGAACTTAATCAATGATAAAATTGGCACAAGTCAATAGGGAAAGATTAGCTATTTAACAGGTGACGTGGACATGAGTGGTTCACTAAATAGAACAAATTAAACAGTATCCCCACTTATTTCTATACTCAATAAAGGGGGGCAGCTATAAATGGGATCAACACCTGAAATGGAAAACTGTAAAGTTAATAGAAGACAATGTAGGAGACTCTACTTGTGATCTGGGGATGAGAAGGATTTCTTAAACAGCACTTTGAAACCATGAACCATAAGGCAAAAACATTTCTAGATGTCATTACATAAGGATGAAGGATTTCTATCAACTAAGATCACACAAAAAAAGTTGATAGATCGCAGAGAGAATGACAAAAGATATTTGTAATGCATTTGCAAATCACCAAAGGATCCACATCTAGCACATACAAGGAATTATTATGTAATCCACAAGAAAAAAAGATGGCTGTACCAACACAAAAATGGACCAGAGATTGGAACCTGCAGTTTATATCAGAGGGAAACCCAAAAAGCTAACAGGCGTTTGAGGAGATGCTTAAAATTACCTGCATTCAGGGAAGGGCACATTGAAACACCAATGAGATTTCACTGTAGCTATTAATCAGAAAACACTGAGAAGGCTGAGTCATGGTTGCCTTTCCAGACGAGAGAATGGGGAAGGATATGTGGGTACAGGGAAATAATAGCCAATCCTGGAGGCAAGCATGGGGCTCACGGGACCAAAGAGGATGTGCTCCATGTCCTCAGCCCTCTGCACGCATTGGAGATTTTTTTCTTCCAGCTTTCCTCGGCTTCCTGGCCACTGGTCTAGTACCAGTCATCGCCTCCACTCAACAACTGAGTTAGCCTGACTAGTCTTCCTCCTGCCACTCTTGCCTTCCTACAGGCGATCCTCTGCTGAAGGCACAAGCGGTCTCCTAAAAACATCAGCTACGTCCTGTGACGGCCATGAGTAAAACACTCCCAGCCCCTGGTTGCTCTCACGTCTTGCTGTGGCCCCGAAAGGTCCGAGGTGACTCGCTGCTCACATCTATGCTACCCCTCCCCTCACCGGCTACACCGGCGCTCCGCGCCCGGAACATGGGGCAAGCTCTTTCCTATATCAGGGGTTCCGCACTTGCCGTTCGCTAGCCTGATATCCTTGACCCTGACTCTGTGTGCTGCTGTTCTTTCTCATGCTCACGGATCTGCTCAAATGTCCTTTTCTCCAGCAACTCTTGCCTGACCGCCCTCCAGAACCTGTATGCCTCTGGCCCACCAACTTGCTTCTGGGTCACTCTGCTTATTTGATTTGATTTAATGTGTCATATCTTGGATTCTCTTTTTCACTGATTGTTTTTGTCTCTTTCTATCAGACTGTAACCCTTTATAGGGTAAAGTTAATGCTTGTCTCGTTCATCAGCTGGAAATACCTAACCACCAGTAAAGGAACGGTTTGCATGTTAGGACACATTCACATACCTCAACTATTACACAGATGTCAATAGAAATGAAGTGGCTAACATTTACTGCATGTATACAAAGTGACAAAGACTATGTTACATATTTTATATTACCTGCGAGATAGATAGTGTTATTATCTCACTAAAAAAAGAATTGAAACATGGAGAGGATAGGTAATTAGCTGAGGGTCACCATGGTAAGTGAAGCACTGGGAGGCAAGTCAGTGTGGCTCTAAAAACACACACACCAGGAGATGAGTGTTAATATGCCCAGATATATCAGGACCTCTGGCCAACAAGCTCGACGTGACACAATTACATGATGGGAGATACAAAATAAGCATAAACAGGACAAGAAAGGACCTTTATCCCAGCATAGGTAATATTCTTAGTGTTGTTAATAGGTCTAGCTCACAAGTATTTTCCATTCTTCCTCTTTTTTCAAATATTTATTTGACGGAGAGAGAGAGAGAGAGCGCGCGCACAAGCAGGGGGACTAGCAGGCAGAGGGAGAGGGAGAAGCAGGTTCCCTTATGATCAGGGAGCCCAATGCGGGACCCTGGGATTATGACCTGAGCCCAAGGCAGGCATTTAACCCACTGAGCCACCCAGGTGCCCCTGTCCTTCCTCTTTATAACTCAGTGTTTAAGGCCCAGCTGATCACTTTGCATCTTCAAAGTGCTTGTGTCCACAGCTCAACATTTCTCCATCCTGTGAAGTTCTGACTCCTAACAGTTGTGGTCTCCGATTTTACCTAGAAGATAGGTTTTATTTTCCAGCTCCTGACTCTCTCTCACATGGCGAGACTGGCTGGAGCCTTTTATACACTGCCATTTACTCTTTGTCACCGGTCCCTTCTGTGAGGATGACATTGCCATTGTCTCAAACCTGACTGAACATGATAGAATTGGTTAGGGGTCTAGACTTTCAAGTTTCATAGACCTGGATTCGAACACAGTTTCTGCTACCTATTAGCTGTATGAACTTAGGTGAATTTACCCCTGTACACTTGAGTTTCTCCATCCGTGAAATGGGGAGCATAATGATTTCTACCTCATGGGCAGTTACGGAGACTGAAGGAGATAAAGCACTTAGCACATGGCAGATGGTCAGTCAGCGATGCTTTCACCACAGAGGCATGAGGCACAGCAGTACCAGGGACGCCAAGACATCATCCCTGCCCATGGAGCTCCTGTCCATCTGGGTGAGTCGGAAAGATCCCACAAGTGGTCTCAGGGTGCTCCTGTCACGTATGAGAAGAGGTGTGAAAACATGCCGCAAAGAAAGCATGGCTGCCCAGGGCCAGGAAGGTCGGAAGAGGCTGCCTGGCCCAGGAAGACCTCGCACTTGCCTTGGAAGGAAGGGTAGGGACCTGATGAATAAAGCAGGAAGGGGCATCTATGTCAGGCGAGCCAGCATGAGCAAGGGGATGATGGCTCAGAAAAGAGACAAAAGAAAGTTTTGGATATCAATTGCAAGAATCATGGTCTTTTGTTGGCAGTGGTAAAACTCAGGGAAAGTTTCTGAGTGGAGAACGTTTGAGAAAGATAGCAAACCGTCTCCCCCCCACCCCTGGAGAACAGTGGCCAGCAGCACTGTGCAGTCTTCCATCCTCGAGTGCTAGAAGATAGGCGGGCCTCCTTTATTAGCCCAGTGTGGCCCCAGGTGGGGGGTGGGGGGCAACCCATGGTCTACGAGAGGCCCCTGCTTCAGATTCTCTAGCTGCCACTAGGGAAAGATAAAGATCTGCTTATCTGTGGAGATGGGGACGGACTCCAGAGCAGGCCTGTAAGCGTCAGAGGAAGATGGCCGGGTGAGGGAAGGGTTTGGGGGGGGGGGGGAGGTTGGCGGGTGTTGCAAATTCTATTCATTTCTTCATTTTGCCTTCAGTCAGCCCTGCCAGGCCAGAGTAGAGAGTCTTGTCTGTCTGTGGTTAGGTAGAGGTTAAGTCCGTATGGCTGCTTTACAGGGGTGGGAGGGCCTGGATAGCGACAGAGGCCATGTTGGGCAAAAGTCAGCTGGCTACGGAGCCTACGTGGCGCAAGGTACTTCCAACAGATGACATTACACCGGGGGAGAACATTTTGCTCCTCACAAGGCTCTAACTCCGGAAAAACAGATTCTGAACAGACACTGGTTGAGAGTGAGGGACTCTGACTGGGAATTATCCTCTCCTGAGATTTACCAAGGGTTTAAAAAAAAAGAGATGATCAGAACTACAATGAAATATCACTTCACACCTGTCAGATGGGCTGTTACCAAAAAGACTCCCACCCCTTCCCGTCTCAGCTGTCACTAGACAGGTGACGTTGGCACAGCTTATAGGATGGTAGATCCTATCATGGTGCCCAGCCCCTGGGGACCCCTGAGTAATTTGAGAGGCAAGGAGACTCTCTCCTGGTGCTCCCCCTCTTCCTAATTCTGAAATGAAAGTTCTTCAAATCCAGCCCGAGATCTTTCTTGTAGCCCAGCTTTTTGGGGCATCTGGGTACTGGGAAAACGACTGCTATAAGGGACAGAAACTGACAGGGAGACACTGAGGGAGCCATGCCAGCTGGGGGAAGAGGCATTATTTCGGGGTGACTGCCCCCAGCTGTTTCATCTTCTCTTCTGAGGCTTTGTCCAAAAGCAAGACCTCCACAGTGAAGCTGAACTTCTTGGCATGAATGAAGCTGTAGGTGTGGTCAAACCACAGGACATAGATGCCAGGATTGCTGCAGGTCAGGGTCCCATCCCCAGGCACCAGGTGGGCATTGTACCTCTGATTGGAAAGCACCTCTGTCATCCCCCCTGCCCACCGCCGCTCCCCCATCTTGGTCTTCAGGAAAATCCCAAAACCAATGTCTGAACCTTTGACGTGAACTGCCACCTGAGGACACAGCCCGGGAAGACGATCTCATACTCCACTTGGTGGGAGGAGCCATGAGAAATCTGCATGCTGTGTTCATACTGCTGTTTCACCTAATCTCGTACATAATACTTCTTGGGGATGTCGCCCCCATAGTTGGTCTTGGACTTGCACTTGGGGTTTCCATCAGGATCAGTCATGGTGCCCCCATACTCCACAGGCAGCTGGTCAGGGCTGATATATTTCAGTAAAACCTCCTTCCAGTTTGCCCCCAGGACCATGATCTTCCTGCGGGGTGTCCTCATTGAGGAAGGGTTTGATGAGGTTGTAGGCCACAGGAAACAGCTTGGGGGCTTTAACAACGAAAAGACGCTTCAGGGTTTCAGGGTAATTTCCCTCAAACATGCAGACAAACTCCCCATAGGCCTCCACCGCAGGTTTCCAGAGATGCTTGAGGCCAAGCCCCTCGCAGTCATAAATTAGGGTGACGGTCTCCACCTTCTTCCCCATCTTTTTGGTCTGAGATGCACACTCCTGCAGGAGCTGCTCGCAGTCCCGCATCTTGGTCTTGAGCAAGTCCTGTTTGGTGGCTGAGAGGAGCAGCCCCTTAGCATCCAGAGGTCCGATGACATCGTACCAGATGGGGCAGCTGTCCAAGTCATAGCCGCACATGCCCCCTGACAGATACTGCTGGACCACCTCGGGAGGCTGCCAGTTCGTGATGTTGTCAATGTCCTTTTGCTTTTGGAACTCCACGTGCTTCCAGAGCATGGCCTCAGACTTCTGCAGGTCGAAGTTTCTTGCTCAGAGCCGCCGCAGGAGAAAATAGTCACCTGGATTCGGCAGGGTGGGCAGCACATCCTGGGCGTTCTCCCTTAACTTGCCCAGTGCCTCCTTCTGCTTGGGGCTCAGATCGCCGACTCTGGGGCTCATCGTGGCTCAGGCTTGGGCCGCGGCGGTTGTGGCAGCTGATGGAGCACGGGCTTGTTCTCAGCCGCCGGAGTAAAGTCCCAGCCTTTTGCCCGGGGATAAGAAGTGTTGGCGAGGATGTGGAGCAAAGGGAACTCTTATTCATTGTTGGGAATGGTGGGAATGTAAACTGGTACAGCCACTGGGGAAAATAGGAATTCCTCAAAAGATTAAAAGTAAAATTACCGTATGATCCAGTAATACTACTACTGAGTATTTATCTAAAGAAAATGAAAACACCAATTAGAAGGAATACATGCACCTCTGTGTTCAGGGCAGTGTTACTGACAATGGTCAAGATATGGACTCAACCTCAGAGTCCATCCATAGATGAATGGATAGAGAAGAGGTGCCATTTATATATGTTATATAATATATATTATATGTTATAAACAAATATATATACACACATATACAAATACAAATGTGTGTGTGTGTGTGTATATACATACATATATATATATATATATATATATATATATATATATATATATAAAATGGAATATTACTCAGCCATAAAAAAGAATGTGATCTTTTCATGGGCAACAACATGGATGGATCTGGACGGCATTGTGCTAAGTGAAATAAGTCAGATAAAGAAATACAAATACTACGTGATTTCACCTATATGTCAAATCTAAAACACAAAACAAACAAAACAGAACCAGACTCATAAGTATAGGAAACAAGCTGTTAGTTACTGGAGGAGAGGGTTTAGGGGATGTGTGTGAACTAGGTGAAGGGGGTTAAGAGGTACAAACTTCAGTTATAAAATAAATAACCATGGGGATATAACATACAGCTTGGGGAATCGTCAATAATGTCATAACTATGTCTGGTGACAGAAGGTAACTAGACTCATATGCTGGTCATCTCATAATGTATAAAAATATCATATACCTAGGATGTAAGCCTGAAACTAATAGGATATTGTATGTCAATTACACTTCAGCAATACAAGAAAGGATGAACTGTGACCATTTTGACCGATGCTGTGGGTTTTCTGTTTTTGTCCCTGCGACCCCTACAGTCCTCTCCTCCCGCAAACTGGCCCCTGGCCTCCGCCGCCCCAAGGAAGGAGGCCATCTTCAAAATACAAAGAGAAACAGGAGTTAAAATAACATGGCTTCGGAATTTCTCTAGGCCTCAGTTTTCCTATAAATAAGATAAAGAAAAATACCCGGGCAGTCGTTTATCCTGTGGTGTGTGCCCACTTCCACCATCCAGTGGCGAGGGCTGACTAGTTAGAGACTCTGGAGATCCCTGAGCCGAGAGCGCGTCAGTCCTCCTCCCAGGGGGGAGATGCGGCCTCCCAGCAGTGCCCTCTGCCCACTGGAGAGTGAAGGAAAGAGGCCAGGGCAGATCTGTGGAAACTCTGCAAGGGGGCCCAGAGAGAGCAGGGCTGTGGGCCTACAGGAGACGGTGGGGCCATGTGGGCCCATGGCTGGAACCGCCAGCCAGGCTTGAGGAGGCCGAGGCCCCAGCTCAGGGGAAGCCATGTGATGGGGCGCTCGCGGATGGCCTGGTAGGGTGATCGTGCTTTTGGCCAAGTGACCATCTGGTGAATTGACTATAAAACACACTCATTTAATGAGTTTTGACAAACATATACAGTTGTGTAATCACCACCACAATCAAGATGTAGATCATCTGTGTCCTTCCCAGATGCTGCCTCAGAGCCCTGAGTGGTCAGTTGATGGCCTTTCCCCTGGCCCCAGGGCGCTGTGGATCTCCTCGTTGTTACTGCAGATTAGAGGTGTCTTTCCTGGAGTTCCACATCAATGGGTCACAGTGTCCAGTCTTTGGTGACTGACTTCTTTCGTGTGATGTCAGGTTTTTGAGATCTCTCCAGTGTTGCTATATTGAGTTTGTTCTTTTTCATTGCTGTGTATTATTCTGTGGTAAAAGTATTTATAATTCGTTGGTCCATTCATCAGTTGAAGGGCAAAGCTGTCTCCAGGTTTTAGCACTTATGAATAAAGATGTGGTAAACAGTTGCACAAGGTTTTTGTGTAAATATATGTTTTCATTTCTCCTGGGAAAACACCTATGAGTTGACGGGCGCCTGGGTGGCTCAATGAGTTAAAGCCTCTGCCTTCAGCCCAGGTCATGATCTCAGGGTCCTGGGATCGACCCCCACATTAGGCTCTCTGCTCAGCGGGGAGCCTGCTTTCCCCCCTCTCTCTGCCTACTTCTGATCTCTTTCTCTCTGTCAAATAAATAAATAAATAAAATCCTTTTTTAAAAAAAGCTAAAGATTGCAGTTGGTTCATCTGCATCTTTGGTTAAAAAAAAATACAAAACACCTATGAGTTGAATGGCTAGGACTGAATGATTTTTACAAAGTGACCCAGAGCGAGGGGTTCACGTGACAGTCCCAGGCCCCAGAATGGAGCCTCCCAACCTCAGCCCTTCTCCACTCTCGTTCTTTTCTCTTGTCTTCTCTTCCTCTCCCCTCACCCTTCCCTCTGCCCTTCCCATCCCACAGGCCTCTCCTGCTGGGCCTGAGGGAACACACAGGACAGATGTCAGGGGAGCTCCTGGCTTCTCCAACAGAAGGGTGACAAGAGGCCCTCACTTTTCTTGGTCTAAAGCCGGATGACCAAGCATCCCCCAAACTCTTCCAAGTCCTTGACATCAG
The DNA here is from genome assembly GCA_028533885.1 of Nasua narica. Taxonomy (NCBI): domain Eukaryota; kingdom Metazoa; phylum Chordata; class Mammalia; order Carnivora; family Procyonidae; genus Nasua; species Nasua narica. The sequence goes on along the minus strand of CM052797.1, from coordinate 51,488,603 downwards.
CTTCTCAGTCAGGGAAACTGGGGGAAACCCAGACTCCACAGGGAGAAGATTTGGAAGGGAGTCTTCTAGAAACCTCAGCCCTGGGGTAATGTGTCAGGGCTGAGTTTGTACTGGTGCCGTTGTTTTAAGAACTGTGTCCGATGGTTCTAGTCTATCCCATTCACTGGTGCTCTTTTTTCTTTTCTTTTCTTTTTAAGGATTTTATTATTTATTTTAGAGGGAGAGGGAGAGAGAAAGAATCTCAAGCAGACTCCCTGCTGAGCACAGAGCCTAATGGAGGGCTTGATCTCATGACCCTGAGATCTAACCTGAGCTGAAATCGAGAGTCAGATGCTCAATCTACTGAGTCACCCAGGCGCCCCTGGTGCTCTTTTACCTGAATTTGGTTCTAGCCAAGTTCTAGCAGAGGAACATAATTCCCCACTGGTTCCATACGGATCAAGCCCCTAAGCCAAGGTTCTGCAGTCCCTTCTAAGAGTGGCTCCCCACCGTGTCTCAGGGCAGAGGAGAAGAAGACCAGGCAGAGCTGGCCTGCAAGGGTCTATGAGCACGAGATGCCTTCATATCAAATTTGACAGGGCCCAGCAGAGCTGAAGCACACCTTGACTCCTTATTGGCTTCAAAATCAGTGTCCACTCGTGTTCAGGAAAGCCCTGCGGTGTGCCGGGCAGAGCCCTGGGTGGAAAGCTGGGAGCCGTGGGCTCCAGGTCCAATCCCGCGGTATGATACGAAACAAATGGCTCCCTCTCTCTGGGCCTCACTTTTCTCTTCTGTGCAATGGGCGGCTGGACAGGGTGAGTCCCAAATCCCAGGAGCGGAGCCTGGCATCTGTATTTTTTCCTTCATCTCAGGTCAGTCTGGGATGCAGCCACAGCAAGACCACAGAACCAGGAAGCCTCGGAGTCCTTGGCTGCTGCTGACGTCAGGGGTCTGTCCTGCCCTGCGGCCCAAGGAGGCCTCACAGTGCTTGGGCCTCAGCTCAGAATGAGAATAAACAGGGACTTCTCGGGGTCCTTCTGAATAAAATACGACAGCCACCACAATGTGAAAATGGTGAGTTTGATGCCAGAAAGGAGGAACAGCCAAGGATATGGTCAGGGAAGAGTTAAAAGTGACTAAAAATAGGTTGACATTTGGTGAGGGGGATGGGAGGTCCGCTGAGGAGGGCACTGGGGGTGAGTGAAAGCAGAGGCTTTCACTGTTCTCAGTGAAAGGCTGTTCTCAGCAGGGTCCAGGGCTGGTGACTCCTCTTACCAACTCCTTCCCCCGCTGCAGGTGTGAGTGAGGGAAGGACTCTGGGCTCCAGGAGTGCAGACGAGGCCCCTGTTGCACATGGCTCAGTGCCCTGTGCTCCCGTCTGCTGCAAACAATAACTAAAGGTTCATTTAAGGGGACCAGATGACCCGGTTGGCCAAGGAATGAAGGGTTTCCTGGGACAAGGGACTTTCAGTGCTGAAACCAGAATCTTGAGCAAACTAGGATGATTGGCTACATTATTTCTAACTTTTCTTGAAAAGAAATTATTTTTAAAGATTTATTTAGTCACATGAGAGAGACAGAGCGAGTGGGGAGGGACAGAGGGAGAGGGAGAGAGAAACTTCAGCAGACTCCTTGCTGAGCTCCAAGCCCAACGTGATCCTGAGATCACGACCTGAGCTGAAACCAGGAGTTGGAAGATTAACCAATGGCACCACCCAGGGGCCCCTCAAAAATATTTTTTAAAGCAGAGACAAACCTGGCATGCCAGACCTGCAATTTGTAATTGTTCATATTTATGAGTATTTATAATTACTCTTAAGCTTTATAATTATTTGAGATGAAATAATTTGACTGTAGGCTGGTTTTATTTTGGAGTACATAAGCAAAACCTATATGGAACAATTTCACGTATTCAACCCAATTCTGAGGTTAAGAGATGATTGAGTCTGTGTGTGGGATCCTGGCATGTGGACATAATGATCGCAAGAATCCCCTTCCCCTTCTTCTGATAAAAGCACATTTGGGGCTCTCCATTAGGGAGAGGGAGGGGAGGACTATCCAGGGTTATATCCTCTTCTGTCTCCTGCACTGAGTCCCTTGTGTCTTTAGATTAGGGAGACAGTATCTCCTCCAGGACACATCTAAGGTGGAAGGTACATGTCTGTGCTTTTATCTTCAAAGGTCTCCTTTGGGGATCATGAGGCAAAAGCTCTTCCAAGTTCTTTCACCTGCTCCCATCCCTCCCTTTGTTTCAAGGATCTGCTGAAGTCTCTCATTGGTCCTTGACTCTGGAAGTCAACCCTATCAGACATCTACCTCCCACTCACATACCTTTTGCCTTTGTGACATCCCTACATAGGTAAAGCCTTTCATAGTCATAGGAGGACCAACCATTGCCTTCCTCATTCCATTTCAACATTGAGTAAATCAGGATGGAGAGAGAGCATTGGTTACTCTCCCTGCCTAGAGCAGGGGTAGAGGAGGCTCACTCCTTCTGGGTAGGAGTGGAAAGAGGCAACCATCCCTTCCCAGTGAGTAAGGCTGAGTTGACGGAAGGGAAAGGCAGGCAGGATGGGACAGGCCCAGAGATAAAACATAGGAAGAAGCAGATGGCAGAAAGACTACAGGAAATGAAAGTCACATCCTAAGTGAGTTGGGGTAAGAATTCACAAATGAGCTCAACACTGGACCTTCAGGATGACCTTTTAATCCCAAGACATCTAGCTAGGAGAGGATGAGAGGAGGGAGGGAGAAATTGCTTTCCTGCCCACATAAATCAGCCTCCCAGCAAAGCACATCTTCCCCGGCTTAGCATTTAATTTGAATTTCTCCTTTTAAAAAAGTGTGAGCAATATTATGACATGCAAAATATAGAGGGAATAATAAAGTTAACATCCATAAATCTACTACTCAGATAAAAAATAGAATAATGGTAACAGAGTTAAGTCCCCTTGTGTGCCCCTCGCCTGGTCATTTCCCCCCTCTCGTGAAGGTAACCACAATCCTGGATTTCTAGCCATCATTCCAAAGCATTTCTTTATTCTTTTTCTAAATACATCTGTATTTCTAAGCTCCATTTTGTATCACGTTGCATGTTTCAAACTTTATATAAGCAATATCACATCAAGGATACATATTCTCCAGCAAACTTGGTTTTTTCCCCCCCACTAGATATTATGTTTTCATAATATTTTGAATTTGCTTATGTTGCTAAGTATAGATCTGGCTCATTCATTTTCATGCTGTAAAGTATACCACAATTTATCTACACACTTTTGTGTGATGGACATTTAAGTCATGTCTAAGTTTTTACTATTACTATATTTCACCAATTCTAAGGCAGGTACTTTTTCACATTTAAAAATCTCTGAATTAAGAGATACTCATTAAAACCAATGATGTGTTATATTTTAATTGGCAATGTTTTCCCTTAGTGAATGATGAGCCTTAGACTCAATAGTGTATAGTAGCACTAACGCTACTATGAGTTTTCCTGTATGTGTTATGCGTCCTTAGTGTATGTATCCCCCTGGAAGTAGAAATTGCTGGGTTATAAGGTATATCACCACCAATTTTACTAGATATTGCCAATTGTTCCCCAAAGTATTTTTACTGATTTATATTTCCATCACATTGGAAAAGGGTTCCCACTGGGGTATAATCAGGAGTATTGGCTGACTTTCTCAGTTTTGCTAAGCCAATGGGTATGAAATGGTATCTCATTGTGGTTTTAATGTATATATCCTTGATTATTAGTAATCGTGGGTATCTTTTCAAGATCTTTTACTTCCTCCCACTCGTATTCTTGGGACTCTTTATCAGTTTGCCTGCCCCAATCCTTCTTTATCATAGTCAAACCAACGACCAGCAATATTTAATAGCATACAGCAGGAATTATCAGAAGTTATAAAACTATTCATGCCCAAGTAATTTTACTCCTGGAAACTCAGACTGAGAGAAAAAAATTTTTAAAATTTAAAAATAAGCAAAAATCATAAATTTTCCGATAAAAATCATAACCACCAGAGAAACTGAGATCCCATACACAATAGCAATGAAAATATAGTAAGTAAACCTGGGGGGAAATAAATGAGAAATTTACATTTGAAAATGATGGCATTACAGATTAATAGGGGAAAGATGGATTTTTTTATATTATGTTGGAAAAAAAGTTTGGTTTTTTTTTTTTTAAAGATTTTATTTATTTATTCGACAGAGAGAGACACAGTGAGAGAGGGAACACAAGCAGGGGGCGTGGGAGAGGAAGAAACAGGCTTCTTGCTGAGCAGGGAGCCGCCTGATGTGGGGCTTGACCCCAGGACCCTGGGATCGTGACCTGAGTTGAAGGCAGACACCTAACAACTGAGCCATCCAGGCACCCCAGGAAAAAAAATTTAAAAGATTGTATTTATTTGAGAGAGAGAGAGAGAGAGCGTGCGCACAAGCAGAAGGGAGGGGCAGAGGGAGAGGGAGAAGCAGACTCCAGGGGCTCAATACCAGGACCCTGGGATCAGGACTTGATGCCTAACCAACAGAGCCACCCAGGCACACTAATATTATGTCAGAAAATTAACTACTTTCTGATAAAAAAAAATAACTATTTTGTCATATGGATAAAGAATAAACTGGATCCATACCTCACTCTTTCCAAAATGAAATAAACCTGATTAGTTATGGTTTATCATCATTAGTAAAGAAATGAGATCCAAAACTGAGATGCAATGAAGAAAACAAATCGATAATTCTATGGACACAATAAGTTTCTCTGTGTCAATACAAGTATAGACAGTACTAAAAGGCTCATATGCAAAAATATTTGTCAAATACATGACTAAGGGCTAATTTTCACAGTAAACAAAAAGCTCCTTCAAATAAATACTAAAAAGCAAACAATTCAGTAGAAAAATTGACAAAAGATACAGACCCACAGGTAGTTATGCCTATGTCAGCAACTCCTCAACTTCGCTAAATGTTGGAATTACCTAGAGATCATTAAACAAATATTGACGCCTGGCTCCTGGATATTCTGATGTACTTGATGTGACATGTGACCTGGACACTGGGATTTTGTAAAGACTTCCCTGGTCATTCTAATGTTCGACAAAGTTGGGATCTTTGGGATCTTTACAGGCTACAAAGCCTGTAAAAGATTATCACAAATAATAAGAATGTAAATTGAAACAACAAAGTGATGCCACTTTTCATCTATCAGATTGGCAAGGATGAGAAGTTGATAAGGGTTCACGTTGGTCAGGATGTGGGGAAGACTCTATGAGACTTTGTTGATAAAATGTAAATTGGCACAAACTTTTTGGAGGGTGATTTGGTAATCTTTCTTAATATTTCAAACTTGCATGAACTTATACCCAACAATTCTGTTTCTAGGAAACTGTATAGACATTATACAGACATTGCAGGAAATCTAGGAAATTGTACAGAAACTCTTGTACAAATCCTCAGAGATGTTCGATACAGCATTCTTCCTATAACTGTCTTTCATTTTTGTCACTGGTTGTTAGCTTAACATGCAATATTGAGCTCATATTTTAAACCTATTCTACCTTTCAGCAGATAGTAATCGTTTTCCTTTGCCATTAGAAAAAAAAGATTTTAAAGAATGGCGACAATTATCATCTCATCATCTAAGTGTGGTCATACTCACAAACTTGTGATGTTGTATTACCCCAAAGCCTAGAAAACATGTCATTAATATCCAAATTACAATTCATCAAGATAAATTGAGATTTATTGTAACCTTAGCCAAATCCCAAGATAATCAAAATTTTCCTCCATTATTATAGGTAGATAAGTATTACAAGGTAGAAGTGGTAGGAACAGTTGGAGGACTGGCCCTATGTATTATTCCATAAATCAGCAAGGACCTTCATTTTAATAGACCAGATGATCATAAACAATGTGCTTAAGGCAGTGCGAATGTATCAACTCCTCACCACCTTTGCTGAACTTGGCATTCAACATTTAAGGTGTATGTTCCTCAATAGTAAGTTGTAATGTGTTTACAAACCTCTTTGTGTCCATTGTACTTGTTACAGTAACTACAGAATTAAATATTATGAAGCCAATAAAAAAAAATATCCAAATTACAATGTTTCCTCTCTCCTCTTTGCCAGATTGGCAGAGATTTCAGTATTTCCCCAAGATTTCTCTCCATGTAATTCTGAGAATTCCTGGGCTGTCGTCCTTGTCCATGAGGCAGTTGGTCGTGAGTTTAACATGTTGTGAGCTTAACGAGGGTTATGGCTTGGGAGTCGACGGACAGCGGTAGCTGTCATTCCTGTCTTAATACAGCCATGGCTTTTGGGCCTAGGGTGTTGCTGAGAGCAGCTGGGTAAGTCCAGCTGCGTCCATAAATTTATGTAGGAGCAGAGAAGCCTCCTGGTGGAAAAAGGAGTTTAGGACCCTGACCCCTTCCCACTGGCATTCAAATTATTGACATGTCTATGATGAACTGAAGAGATCTCAAGAGACCCACTGAGGTCAGATGGCAGGGAAGGACACTGGGAGTCCCAGGGAGGAAATGCCCATAGAAATGAGAGAAGGTTGGACCAACGTCTGGGACTCAGTATTAGGGCTTAGCTTATTGGAATCTAAGGCTCAGGAATGATGCTGAAAATTCTTTTCTCAACTTGCTGCCATGTGTGTATGGCGGGGTGGGGGGACTGATTCCCTGCGTGTGGGCGTTGAGAGAGTGTTATCGTTACCAAGTGCTAGTTGATAACCTGGTAACTTTTCTAGGGGATTCTCATTAATCCTGAGCAGGCAAGTCCATTCCTTCATCTGGGCAAATCAGGAGAGACACTTCTGTAGAGAAGTCTAGAGTCAGAGGAAAAGTGATAGGGGAACTGCCTCATGGACAATGATAACAGCCTGAGAATTCTGAGTTGCTTGGAGAGAAATCTTGGGGAAATACTGAAATCTCTGCCAAATTGGCAAAGAGGAGAGAGGAATCATTGTAATTTGGATATTAATGACGTGTTTTCTAAGCTTTGACGTAACACAGCATCAAAAATTGATGGATACGATCACACTTAGATGGGGAGATGATAATTGTCGCCATTTTTTAAAATCTTTTTTTTTTCTAATGGCAAAGGAAAACGATTACTATTTGCTGAAAGGTAGAAAAGTTTTACAGTATGAGCTCAATATTGCATGCATATATAAATAAAACTGATTTCTAAGTATCTATGTGCCTAGAAAAAAGAACTGAAAGGAACTCTCTTAAGGGTTCAAGAAGTTATCTTTAGATGATGAGATTATTGGAAATGTTTATTTTCTTTATTAAACTTAAAAAATTTTCTAGTACCTATCCTGACCATATCTTACATGTTCTTGACAGAAAACCAATTTTTTTAAAAAGTGGGATTACAGGGGTACCTGGGCGGCTCAGTCGGGTTAAGCATCTATCTTTGGCTCTAGTCATGATACAGGGATCGAGCTCTGCATTGGGCTCCTTGCTCAGCAGGGAATTTGCCTCTCCCTCTGCTATTCTCTCCCTCTCTCCCTCCCCCCCCCAAATAAATAAATCAAATCTTTAAAAAACAAAAGTAGGATTACCATATGTTAAATAGATAAAGTGACTGTGTGTTAAATAACTTATATGTTAAGTAAAAAAGGAGACAAGGGAAGGAAAACTGGATTTCAAGCTTACTCTGTGCTGTCATCATATGGGATATTTACTATGTTAATCATAAAAAGGCTGCAGGTGTATTCCCTTGGGCCTATTCTCTGCGAGCAGCAGGAAGCATTCATCAAGGATAAGGTCAGGGACAGATTTTTCAAGTGCTCAGAGGCCCTCTCCTCCTCCCACCCAGCAGCTGGCCTATTGCTCCCTTCCTCTTTCCCCAGCTGGAACATCCCCAAAGGGACAAGGCAGGGAGCAAAGCCGAGGCTCACTGAAAACTTGAATGGGGTGCAAAGCAGAGCCCAGGACAGCAGGGTCTTGCCACTGCCGAACACGGAAACTAACTCAGGGTTCGTAAAGGGCTGTCAAGTACATAAAAGGGTTTGACCGATGTTGTGTCCCACCTGGCGGTGGAAATGGGCCTTTGTGGGTGGGTAGGGTTGGCCTCTGTAAGAAAGAACTTGGTCACAGGGGAAGTATGAAATTTCCATTGATGGATTTATGCAAGGGAAACCTGCCCAGGAGCACGGAGGAGAGTCCTCTACTACATCAGAGATGGCTCTAGAATCTAGAACATCTGCTTTGGTTTTGAGATTCTGTTACCCCCTATCCAGCCACACCCTTGATCCAGGGGACCATTCGCTAACCCCTTTAGCTGCTTGAAACGTCTATGGGAAAGGCCTTCGGAAGGTCAGGCCAACCCTTGCCACCAAACATGTAAGCAACTCCTGTGATGGGTATTTCACTGGGCAGGGAGGACAGGGTGGGACAGAGCCAGCCTGGGCTGGTCGGGGAGATATTAGGAGACACCGGGGCTTTGGGCCCCTGTAAGTCGGGTTCTGTAGATGGTCATCTGCCCTGTCTTTCTTTTTTTTTTTTTTAAGATTTTATTTATTTATTTGACACAGAGAGAGATCACAAGTAGGCAGAGAGGCAGGCAGAGGGAGAGGGGGAAGCAGGCTCCCCGCTGAGCAGAGAGCCCGATGCGGGGCTCGATCCGAGGACCCTGAGATCATGACCTGAGCTGAAAGCAGAGGCTTTAATCCACTGAGCCACCCAGGCGCCCCTGCCCTGTCTTTCTTAGACTTAGTCCCGGCATTCGCCTCCCAGGGCAACTCTGACATACATCTGGAACCTTTGCCCTGTCTGGCTCTCACCCGCCCCCTACGCACCCGTCATAACATAACACCTAAGTGGCAGGTACTTATGCGGACCTCCAGTGCAGAGATGGAAGATACCGAAAACAAAACAAAACAAAACAACAACCAAACCAAAACAAACAAGCAAACAAAAAACAGGAACCACCACAAACCCAAGAGGCCACCAGCAAAACACTTACAACAACAACAAAATTTCACAGACTAGCTGGAGCCAACACCCACACAGACAAATGTAGAGGAAAGAATAAGAGTTTTGGAGTCTGAGAGGCCTGAACAGGTATCTTGCCTGTGACATTTATTAGCTGGCTAGCATTAGGCAGTTACTTTATCTCTCTGAGACTTATTTTTCCTAATCTGTAAAATGAGGTTAATAGTATCTATTTCACAGGATTATTGTAAAGCTACACACACACACACACACACACACACACATGAACGACAGGCACACAGAGTCTAGCATAGAATAAACCTTAATATATTGTAGCTATTGCTATGTTTAATGTTTCTGCTATGAGACAAATAAATTGGGAAGGACTAACTAAAGGCAAAGAACCTAAAAGTCAATTCGAGCAAGAGAAGTCAAGGAAAGCTTTGTTCGTTGATGGTAATGACCTTGAGCACCTGTTCGTGCTAGATGCCATGCTATACTGTCAGTTCCGGGTGTCAAGTCAGACGTGGTACCTGCCCTCGTGGAGCGGTAAAGTCCAGTTGCTAGGCAATGAACAAATAAGTAAAAAGCAACTTATAATAATAAATTCAGATACATCTGACCAAAGAAAAGCGCAGGGTGTTATTAAAGACCCTAGCAGAGGGTACTCAATTTTGCCTGGGGGAAGAGTCAGGGATGAGCTCTTCGAGGAAGCAGGCTTTAAGCTAAACATAAAGAAAGATCAGAGGTAGCCCCCCCACATGGGCTGCAGGTATGGCATGTACAAGGTGCCAAGCGGTGGTAGAAGCAGGTGCATTTAGGACCTGAACGTGTGTGTCTGGGGCATCAGAAGTAGGGAGTAACGAAGTAAGAGATGCCTGGGAAGGTGGGCAGTTGGCCAAATCACACGAGGCCTTGAAGACTTGGTAAGGATTTTACCTTAAGGAATTGGATGCCATTGACGGATGTGAAATGGAGAAGTGACGGGAACAAGGTCACTGGCTGCCGTGTCTGGAATGGAGGGGACAAGGCTGGAGGTGGGAAGATGACTTGCAGTGGGTCAGATGGGAAATGATGAGTTGGGCCAGGGTAAGAGGCAGAGATGGGGTGGGATTTGTGAGGGACTTCGGGACAGACCCTACGCAGGAGGAAGATGGGTTAGATATGAAGGGCAGGGAAAGGATGTGCAATGGGCTTCGTTTACCTGGCAGGGAAAGGTGTAACTAGAGGGGAGGTCCTAAAGGGAAGGCCACCAAGTAGCAAAGTGGAGAGCAGGTGGGGAGAGACTGGGGAAGTGAGCCTTGAGCCGGGCCTGGAAGGAAAAGCTGCAGGAGGATGGTAGGGCTCTCCAGGAGGGGAAGCAGCAGAATCCAGAAGAAGTGGGAAGGAGCTTGCCTCATGCCAGGTGGCCAGCACTGAGTGGGCGAGCAAGCCAGCCCTACCAGGCCACAGGGCGTGTGACAGGAGTAGGGGGGCAAGGGTGGGGCCTGATTTCGCCAGACCTCTGCAGCTGCCGGAGGCATCGGCCTTGATGTCACAGATACTGGGCGCTCTTGCCAGCAGCCAGCCAGCCAGTGGCCCAGCTCTCAACGTCCCGGGTTGTGCCAGACAAGACACGAGTAAGTGGCACAAGGTTCGTGCTTTTTACCAACAACCCACTCCGATGATAGTATGGGGCGTTTACAGAGCAAGTCTCTGGCTCCCGAGTCCCAGACTTGTATTTTTGACTGCCCGTCTGACATCTGTACTTGGGTATATATCTAGCATCTCAAATTTAAAACGTCCAAGACTGACACCCCCAGTCCCCTCCATCTTGGACCCATTTTTACCTGGGTGCTCCCCAGCTGAGTACAGGAAAACCCCCCTACACTTATTTAGACAAAACCGAGAAGGCATCACTGATGTCTCATTCCACATCCAAGCGACAGTCAGTCCTGTTAAGTCCCACCTCCAGAGAAATCCAGAATCTGTCCATGTCTACTGTCCACCGTGACCACCCCAGTCGAGGCCCGGTTGCGTCCTCCTGAGACTACAGCAGATGCCTCCTCACCTGGCGGGCTGTTTCCCCTCTTGTCTGCCAGGTAGCCCGTTCTCCACAGACTAGCCAAAGCGATCTGTGTGAAACAAATCAGATACAGCCGCCCCTCCAATGAAAACCCTTGGGTGGCCCCCCACTGCTTTAGAACAACACAGAAACCTCCTCTGTGGCATCCAGGCCAGCATAGGGCTCTGACCTCATCTTCCACCACTGACTTCTTCCTCTCTTTCCCTGCTCTCTTCTCCCCAGACATACTGCTTTTCTCTGTTGTCAGAACAGATCAACCTTGTACCTGCCTCAGGGCCTTTGCACTTACAATTTGCTTTCTCTTTGGAACATTTTCTCATCAGTCTTCTTGTGATTCAGGTCTTGGTTCAAGTGTTACCATCCTATTGATGTCCCTTCCCTGCTGCTGTCCCTCACAATCACCTATTTTGTTCTGTTACCTGTGACACAGAAATAGTTATCTATTTGCTTATTGTCCGTCTCCCCCCATTAGAATGGAAGTTTGAAGAGAGCTGGATCTTGCCTGACCTGCTCAGTGTTCTATTTCTCACTCCTAGAACAACACTAGGAACGCAGTGGGAGCTCAATAAATATTTGTTCAACCAATGAATAAATGCTTTGAATGTGGTTCCTGGTCTTGAGATGAGAAATAAGTGACAAGCCACAGGAAGCATTACCCAAGAATGCAGTGCAGGAAATGGGGACTCTGAAAACTGATTTACAGCTCATCCAATAAACTGATTTTTGCTGAAGTATTGCTGGGTGACAATATGCTTCCCTGTGATGCCGGCCTCTAAGGGGGCTCTAGAAAGACAAAGGCATGATCCACATGGTGGTCCTGGAGGGAAACCTTTCCAGGACTAAAACAGAAGGCAGGTGAGGAGCAATTTGAAGATTGGTGGTGTGTCCTTGTGGTTCTCTCTAATTTGTCATGTAAGTAATCAAAGACTTCTCTGTCACCAAATGCACACACATCCTCCCCAGTCATACGTAAATCCCAATACCTACACTCTCTGACATTAAACCTCCCCTCGCAGAGCTGTGTTTCTTCTTATCCTGTCCAGGTATTTCAGAAGGACTTAGGGAATGCCCAACTGACCAGTTTGAGAAGTTCCACAGAAGTTTGCAAAAACAAAGCATCTATAAAAACCCTAGCATTTTCACCGTAAATCTTTATAGAGTACGGGCCCACCATGGAATAGGATTTATCCACCGAAGCGACAACTGTGAAATTTAAGTACTGACCTAGAAAATAGTTACGACTATAATTTTAGGTTTTTCCCTGGACATAGGCCTGGTATAAATATTACAGGCATCACTACACCAACATTATCCAAGAAGAAAAAAGACAAAAAGGGACAGTTCTTGTATTAAGGGATTGTGATGGAGTTTTCCTCTATATTTCCAAACATTTTCTGAAATGATTTTATATATATATATATATATATATATATATATATATATATATATATATAAATGAAAACATAAAGATTAAATACAATGTCTTTGTGTGGTTGCCTCTTTCCCAACCATGTGGTCTTATTCCTGAACCACGTCAGGCCTGGGGATGACGAGGGCAGAAGGGAAGAAAGAATCATAAAGTCACTAATGGTCAACATTGCTCCAACTTCATATGCTCCAAGTGTCTGCTAAGCACACTATTTACTTCTCATAATTTTTCCCCTTGAGTGAAGAAACTCAAGTCTTAAGAGGTTAAGAAGCTGGTCTAAGGTCACAGGGCTGGCAAAGGACAAAGAAAGGTATCAAACCCTAGCATGACTCCACAGCCCATGCCCTCTCCGCTGCACCAACGAGGACAACACTCTTACAAATACTGAACCATTATGTTTTAATGGCCGGCCGCCTCTAAGGGTGAGTCAGGAGGCTTCCGATACCAGGGGAGGCAGGGGCCGACCTCTCTGTCAGGGCAAGAGCTGAGTGTGTCTCCTCCCACGGCAGCATATTAAGAGTAGGAGTCATCTATTGGACTACGGAGACTTCTGGAAAGGTGGTAGAGTCAGGAAGAGGGGAAGAAAGACTGCTCACTGAGGACTGGGGGTTACAGGAAAGGTGGGAAGGGTGTGGGGCAGGGAGGTTGAGGGAAGCCCTGGAATGGGACCCTCGACCACTCTTCATTTGCGACTCTGACAGGAGTCACTGGGCAGGGATCCTAGTGATTCTGTGGGGCGGTCAGCCTGGTCAAGAGGTAGAGTGGTGTCTTTGGGAAGCTCGGTCACCCCCCACACCCCAGTCGCCCTCATTGCCTGTGTCGTGGATGCTGCTTGACCACCACAGCTATGAAGTGGGGCCCACGGGGGCCAGGCAAGGGGACCCTGTGGTCACGGCCCAGGATCCACCCACCAACCCTGGGGCCAGACAGAGGGTGAGGCAGGGACAGAGGGGTCCATAGGAAGCCAAGGGACCATGGCCAGTGCTCCCTGTGAGCGAGGCCCAGGCCCACAGAAGGAAGAGGCTCTCCCCTGCAGAGCTCAGCCTGGCACCATTGCCAAGACCGTAGCTACCAGAAGGACACAGAAACACTGCCTCCTCTCCAACCGCTGGGCGCCTCCAAGAAGCTCACACACGCAACCAGAGTGGGAGCTGGTGGGCAGATCCAGACCCACTGATAACTACCTAAAGACACTCTTCGATATTTTTTAGCCCACTAAATTACCAATGGTATTTATGTATTCAAGGTTTTCTTTTCACTGACCAATGCAGGGGTTCCTGAGGGAGGCTGATTCAGCGCATTCCCCCCAACATTTATGACCTCACCCTGCCACTACTATTGGCCGGTTTGAGCATCTGCTACATGCCACACACCCCACGACCTCCATGCCCCCTCTCCTCAGTATCGTAGCAATAGAAATGTCTGCCACCTCAGGTCTCCCGTGGATAGCTGGGGGACCTGAACCCCTCTGAGCCTCAGTCTTCTCAACAAACAGAAATGCTAATCCCTCGAGTGTCCTGTTGGGCACTTAGCATGCCCTCAGTAACAGGTGTCACCCGGTTAAGGAGGCAGAAAGGACCGGTGAGGAGGGGTGAGGGTGAAGGGACTCCTCTGGGCAAGAAAGGAATGAACAAAACTTCAACCTCTTAACTCCACAGTGATGCAGGTAATCTCGTTCAGGGTCAGCAAGGTAGGGGTAAAATTTACGAGGTAGGAGCCCCCTCCCCAAGAATGCAGTCGTACCTGAGAGCCCCACAGGGCCATGGGAAGCAGAGGTGGGAGACGAGGAGCTTCCGGGTCCCGTGGATGCTCAAATTCCCTGGCCTTTCTTTCCAACTTGCTGTCTTCTTCAGCCTCTTGTAGGCTCTGGAGGGTCATTCCGGCCAGGTCCTCCTCTCTAGGGCTCGGGATGGGCTGTGTGGAGCCAGGGCTGGTCCTTCACACAGAGGCGTCTGGACATCCTCGGGACATTTCAAGGAAGTCTTGCAAAAATGTGGAACAATGCCATTGGACTCCTCTGGAAGACGAAGGAGCCTGATGAATTATTAAGGAGGTGAAAGATGTCAGGGCTGAGCTGAAGGAGTCCCTCGTCTCTGTGAATATGTCAAACAATCTGGACCTGTTTTGGCGAAGAGAATGCCCGAGCGCTGCCTGAAAAAAAAAGCAGGGAGCTAGGATGATGCTCATCGGGGATGGCTGTTGGTGGAGGGAGGCCTGCCTTTCTGAGCTGGATCTAGGCTCAGAGATACCTGCTCAGGGCTCAGCAGCTATTTTTAATCTCGTGAAACCCAATATGTCAGTGGGAAGTGGGGGAGCAGGGCTGGAGGCGAAGTGACTCAGGCTGTCCAGGCCCCTGAGGGAGGCAAAGCCACTCTCTGGCTCTTAGCTGACACCCCCACATCTCTCCACTGAGCCCAGAAAATAAAAACCTGGCCTGGTGTTCAGGGCTGACGGAGGGGGCCCCGGGCCAGAAGAGAATTTAATAATTCACTCTGTCTCTCATTTGAGCTCTTTAGTTTCATAGATGTTGTGTGTGGCAGCTGGGAGAGAATGCATCAGAGCTCCGTGGTAAAAATAGAAACACTGACCTAAAAACAAAATCCGAACACTCCGTGTGTCCTGTTGAGGAGGGTTTGGAAACGTCCATTGGAAGGTCCATCTTTCAGTCTCTCGGTGCGTGGGCTCTGAGTGACGCGGCAGCCTCTCTAGTTGGGGACGCCCCGTGAGCTCCCCCATTCCAAGTCTGTCGTTCCTGAGGCTGTGGTTTTGCAGCGGAGACCGTCTCTGACGGAAGCTGCCGGTGTATCAGAAGTGTATCAGAAACCCGGCGGCGGCCAGCCGCACCGCCCCACCGACCGGAGTCGTCTGCAGAAAGCGCCATTTTTTCCGGTTTGTCTTTTTCTGTAAGAAGAGTTAGAGTAGGAGTGAGCTGAAGAGCGGCCCAATCCGGCCTCACCTCTCCCCGCCGCAGATACGCCTCTTGGCAGAAGGATTATTTTAAACTGAAGGCAAGTGAGAAGAAGCAGATACAAGAAAAGGTCTCTGCCCTCCCCCTCTTTGCCTAAAAGCGGGGCAAACGTTTACAGATATGTCCGTCCTCCCCTGTCCGCCAGGAAGGATGGAAGTTAATCAGCGGAGACAACACCTGACCCCCATCAGCCCAGAGAAGCCCCAGAGGAATTCTTCTAACAGACTCAACTAAACTAGCCCTTCCATGCCACTCCTTCCCCCCATGTGTCTGTCTTCCTACAATTTGCCACCCTAGAGGTTCAAGGTCCTTTTCCTTTGTCATGTCACTTCTCTAGGAACGTATTGCTGGGGGCACCTGGGTGGCTCAGTCAGTTAATCATCTGCCTTCAGCTCAGGTCATGATCCCACGATCCTGGGATCAAGTCCCACATGGGGCTCCCTGCTCATAGGGGAGTCTGCTTCTCCCTCTCCCTCCGCCTCTCCCTCTGCTTCTCCCCCGTTCATGCTTGTGCTCTTACTCTCTTTCTCTTTCTCAAATGAATAAAAAATCTTTTTAAAAATGTATTGCTCCTTCGCTAAGGTGCTATGTAATCCGAAACGCTGAGCACCCCGTGAGTTGCTCCTGACCAAGTGCCCCGTGCTCCCTGACCACACACGTTAATATACTTCCATTGGTGTCTTTCGGTCCTTGGTCCCTCCAGTTCACAGGACACCAGGCAGAGAACCTGAGATGCGAAGAGGAAGAGATTTTTTTGTCCCCTGGTGTGCTATTTGGAAAACAGCGCGAATGACAGTAATAATAATGATAGAAGCAAACACACGTGCACGCATTCACGCACGCACGCGCACACGCACGCATTCACGCACGCACGCACGCACGCGGGCGGGTGGGGCCCTTTACAAAGGAGGCAGTTGGAAAGTGACCTGCAGAGTCGCGGGATCCCTTCTCAACATGGCATTTGGGCATTTACTAAGCAGGGCCGTTTACTAGGGGGCTTATTTCTGGAAATCTTTATTAGAAGTTGATGCCAGCAAATGACTGGGGAAAATGCATTTATTCGTAGAGTAAGTGGGCAGTGGCCAGACAGGACTATAATATTTTACTTATTTTGTCACAAAGAGAGGAAGCTTGAGGTTGGAGGGAAAAAAGGTCTGTGGATGGAGATATCTAGTCTACAAGGGCATTGGAAGCCAAGCTTCCACGACGTCCAAGAGAAAGCCATCTGTGTGGCCCAAAAACTTCTGATTGTTGGTGAACTTTCAGAATGCCAAGGGGAAACCTGGATTAGATCAGGTACTGGCAGGTGATAGTTGAAGACTGAGTGAATTAAATACTTAACTGTACCATTTTCTTTTCTCCCTTCCTTCTCTTCCCTCCTTCCTTCTTTTTTTTTTTAAGATTTTATTTATTTATTTGACAAAGAGAGACACAGTGAGAGAGGGTACACAAGCAGGAGGAGGGAGAGAGGCAGAAGCAGGCTTCCCGAGGAGCAGGGAGCCCGATGCGGGGCTCAATCCCAGTACCCTGGGATCATGACCTGAGCCAAAGGCAGACACTTAATGACTGAGCCACCCAGGCGCCAGAGAGGGGCAGGAGGAGGGGGAGAGAGAGAGAATCTTAAGTAGGCTCCACACTCAGCTCAGAGCCCAAGTGGGGCTCGACCTGATGACTCTGAGATCATGACCAGAGCCCAAACCAAGAGTTGGACCTCAACTGACTGAGCCACCCAGGCACCCCTTGTTCTCATTTTCTTAATCTTACCCTAAAATTTAGAAATTTTAAAGATAAATATAGATATCAGAATGGGATAATTCAAAGCTTTTTTGGGTCAGTGTTTTTCAGCCTTAGTCAAGGCAAAAGGAGGGCCCAGGCACGGCCATTCAGAGCCCTCTGCCCTGCCCAGTGCATCCTGGAGGGTACCTGGAAGAGGATGTGATGCCTCATGGAGTGGGAGCAGGACCCAGAATGGGCTCTGATTCTAAGCAGCTGACATGTCAGATCCTGGGTCAGGGCTGACCTTGTGCTAGTTGGTAGTGGCAGAGCTGAGGGCCCAGCGTAGGAGAAGGCAGGCTCCCTGAAAAGTGAGTGGGGAGAGCAGCCTTATTAGAGTGAGGCCTGGATGTGGGGCTGCAGAGGGGGGCCCGGGGCTTCCCTTCCCCTGCCTCCCTTCTTCCTGCCTCCAAGACCCTCTCCTTGCTTGGTGACCTTCCAGAGTCCCAACTTCAGGGCTGCTCCAAGGCAGGAGAATGGCGACAGGAGAGACGGGGTGAGGGAGGAGATGGGTGATGAAGGAGCAGAAGGCAAGCTGAGGACAAAACACAAGCTGACAGCCCCCACCTCACCCCCTCCCCACCCAGTGGAACAGACATGGCATTCCTCAGGCCCTCCTGGCTACCCTAAGACTAAGGGGAGGGAAAAACAAATGGTCAATGGATGGAGATCACAGTCCTACAGGACAGGATGTGAGTGTTCTAATGACTCAGTGATTTACAAGAAAAAGCATTCTTACCAAAAGCCTAACATTCAGAGACCCATAACTCAATTTCCCGGGGCCCTAACACCACCCTCCATTCTATGAGTGATGTGGGAAACAGAGGCAGAAGGAAATGTAAACAGGTTTCTTTATGACCTGCAGCCTATTGAGAGGACTTGTGAGAGAGTATAACACTCCTCCAGGAAGCTCCTTGCTAGAAGGAAAAACCACCTTAACTTGACTGGAGCCAGGCCTCCAGAATCCTTAGAGGAGTCTTTAGCATATGAAAGTCCCTTTGGACACCTCCCTTTTTCCTTACCTCCCCCAAGTCCCAAGTAAGTGATCAGCCACTTTACCCAAGTAAACCCCATCCCTCCCCCCAACTGCAGCTCTTTCTGCCCCTGGGCCCTGTCCCTGCGCTTTAATAAAATCACCTTTTTGCACCAAAGAGGTCTCAAGAATTCGTTCTTGGCCAGGGGCTCAGGACCTCACTCACGTTCCCCTACAACATCATGCGGAACCGCCCCCCGCCCCCCGGAACCCCGACAGCGCCCTCCTCTCCATGCTCCAAGTCCCGAAGATTGGAGCCTCATCCACCCCAGTCCACACCTGCTTCTCACTTCGGGACTCTGCTCCAGCCCTCAAGGAGGAAATGCCGGAAACAGCTCTCCTTCCGGAGAGAGGAAGATGAAGCCAGTTTGACCACATCTCCCCAGTCTTTGCTGTCTGTGTCTGTGTCTCCAGGAGCCCAGACCTTAGGAGCTAGGATTCTTGCTTGCAAATCTGCTGCAGGGGTCTGTGGGGTAGGGAGAGGCTGGGGCACCAGTCTGCTTTTCAGAGTGCAGCTTTGGTCAGAACGCATATCAGACGCAGTTGTGGAGAGGGCGTGAAATCAAGGTAGAAGGGCCTTACCTCTTAAACTTCTCCGGAAACAAGTCAGGAAGTAGTGACTGTAGCTAATAATGTTGCATTGCATACTTGAAATTTGCTAAGAGAGTAAATCCCGTCTGGTTGCCCAGGAGCGTGCGCACGCACATCCACATGCAAGCTGGTAACTACGTGGGGTGACCGGTGGGTTAATTATCTTGATTGTGGTAATCAGTTTACAGTGTGTACATATGTCACGTCACCATGTTACCTTTTTTAAAAAAACATATATCACATCATCACGTTGTATACTTTTTAAAAAAAAAGATTTTATTTATTTGAGAGAGAGAGATTGAGTGGGAGGGGCAGAGGGAGAAGCAGACTCCCTGTGGAGCAGGGACTCTGGGATCAGGGCCTGAGCTAAATGACTGAGCCACGCAGGCGCCCACCTTGTACACCTTTAGTAACAACACTGAACAACCTAAATATATTTTTAAAAATATTTTTAAGATTTTATTTATTAATTTGACACAGAGAGGGAGAGGGAACACAAGCAGGCAGAGGGAGAGGGAGAAGAGGGTTCCCGCTGAGCAGGGAGCCCGATGTGGGGCTCCGTCCCAGGACCCCGGGATCATGACATGAGCTGAAGGCAAGCTGCTTAACCCATTGAGTCACCCAGGCGCCCCAATATAAAAAATTTATTTGTCAATCACATCTCGATGAAGCTGGAAAAAAAAGAAAGGAGTCAGAAGGTGACTGGGCAGTGTCCCTAGTGTCCCAGTGGCTGCAACTGCCAGCCTCTGTGGTGGTTTCGACTTGAGTCCTGGAGACCTCTCCCTGCAGACCCTCAGGGGCTTAACCGGGTGAGCAGCCAGAGGAGTGGGGAGCCTTCACGTCTTGCCCAGGTCTGTGTCAGAGAGTATCTGAATGTGTTTTCCCTTTAGAAATGAGGAACATTTCCAGGCTTCCTCTAGCTCAGTCCCCAGCAAAATCCACTTCCTGCGTATTACAAATAAAAGGCAAGCAAGTGAACTTTAACCTCAGCCAAAAAGAGTGTTCTTGCCCTGGGGGCTTGTGCCCAGAAATCCCTGAGGCCGCCCCCTCCCCATCAGGGACCAGTCCTACAGAAAGCCCCACTCCCCTGGGCTGCAGCGGGCTCGGATTTTTGGTGAATTCTGACCCGGAAAGTTTTCAATCAGCATTGTTCCTAACAGAACGTGAGTTCTGAATTTAAATACATATACAATCAGATATAAGGGGTCCCCACCGCTGCCCATTACAGTGCTGGTCTCACTGGGCTCATTTCTGCCTGTGTGGTCCTCTCCCTCACCGAGGGCGGGGCTGGGGCTCGGTCAAGGCCTCCAGAAGGCGGAGGAGAAGGCAGAGGAGGATTCGCCAACGCCAAAGTAACAGTTGGTGCGAGGGGATGGAAGGAACTGAGGCAGTTCCTGGGGACAGCGCATCTGGCCCCTTGGTGTGGCCTTAATATGCATCTGCTTTACCACGTGGAGGAAGTTTTGACTTCCTTTTGTGAAATATAAGCATTTTAATGAGAAGCACATTCATGTTGGTGAATTTTTATCTAGACAATATTATATGAAAAAAGCCTAAAATTGGTAATAGGAGTGGGAAATGGGAATCGGAGCAGGGGAAGAGAGGCTGTATATGCCTGTTCCGTTCCAATTGCTGGTAACACGAATGTGGCTTTTTTTATTTAAAATTTATGTAAATTTAAAATTTAAGAGAGAAAGGGAAAAAAGTATTTTCCAGAGCCAGTTCAATGAAACCAATTTAATTTCTTGTCCGATTTTCAATAGAATAACACTGAGCTGTTTTTCCACCTAATTTCATTGGGATCAAGTCTTTTCCATGGATCGTGAAATTTTACCTATTATAGTAGAGGGGAGGACAAGGTTTTCCTCTCCTAGTCTTAGGTCCTTGGCAGGAGCTCCGTAACAAAAGACAAATTAACAAGAGAAAAAAACAATTTTTTTTTTTGAAAAACACAAATTTTAACAGGTTTTAAAAAAAATGTACAAGGGAACCCTCACGAGATAAATGAAGATCCAATGAAGTAGCTAGAACCAAATACTTAGATATACTGTTGGACAAAGGGTAGTAAATAGCGAAAATGTGGCAAGACAAGGGGGCTTAAGTTAGGGCTGTTAATCGTGGAAAAGTAACTAGGAAGGTAAGAGTTCATTTAACTAGGTCTGCTGGACAGATTCCTCTCTGCCTCAAGGCCTCATCTCTGGTGATAAGAATGTTTCTTTCCTCCAGGTATTGGGAGGGCATCTTCCACGTGGGATTTTTATCTCTAGCTTTCAGGAAGAGAAAGGATGATCAGGTATCCATCTTGTACCTGCTGTTTTTTTTAAGTGCCTTTTACTCAAAATGATCAACATACCAGAGCACGGGGCATCGGGGTGGCTCAGTCAGTTAAGCTTCCGCCTTTGGCTTAAGTCATGATCCCAGGGTCCTGGGATGGAGCTCCACTTCGGGCTCCCTGCTTGGCAGGAAGCCTGCTTCTCTCTCCCACTCCCCCTGCTTGTGTTCCCTCTCTTGCTGTCTCTCTCTGTCTGTCAAATAAATAAATCTTAAACAACAACAACAAAAAACAGCTTTAAGGCTGTGCACTTAGCATTACACCCCTCCTCCCAACCCCTTCCACAAACACTAAGGAGTTCTTCATGGAGAGCAGGAAACGGGACAGGGTTAATGAGTTAAAATTTCCCTCATTCCAGGAGCCAGAATTCAGACAGAGGGAAAAGAAGGTAGCTCAGGGCCAGCGTGTGCCTGAAGCTATGGTCTAGAAAACCTTTTGGACCCTGACACCCAGGCCTTGCGGTGAGTGGCTGTGGGCTGGTGCCTGTGGCAGGAGCTGAGGAACCCAGAGTGGGTCCTGAACCAGGAAAATAGCGGACCAGCCAAAACCACCTGTTCCGGGGGAGGGGGGAAGTATGTGTGCGCGCGTGCGCGATCAGGCAGCAGCTGCCAGTGGGGTCCACAGCCAGCCGACCCAGACCGCCCAGTAGTGGGCAAAGAGGACGACCCTAGAGAATCTGAAGTTCACCATCGTGGCCATGGAATGGAGCAGGAGCCTGAAGCAGGCCTGTGCTGGGATTGCCCGGGCTACAACAGTGCCACCATGTGGTATTGAGAGCAAAAACAGCTGAGAATTTGGGCGGAAGGGAGGTTGTCCAGGTTCCTCAAGATCTTAATGGCCAAGACCCACCATCTTTGGACCAGCAAAGCATCCCTGGAGGTTTTGTGCTGATCACTGATGGGAGAAATCCAAGGAGGAAAGATAATTATTATTATTATTATTATTATTTTTTTTAAGTAGGCTCCATGCTGGGGCTTGAACTCACAACCCTGAAATCATGAGTCGGATGCTTAACCCACTAAACCACACAGGTGCCCCAGAAGAGATATATTTTCAAGCTGGACTAGGAGGAAGCTTGAAGCCAACTACACTGATAATTAAAAAGAATATAATCTCAATTTGAACCCCCCAGCTAGGGGAGTGATTATATGCTATTACCTCAGGCACTAATCATCACCCCCTTGTATAGCTGAAGATGATGTCAAACACCAATGTCAAGTTATGGAAACTTCTTGACATCCGGAAGAGCTTTCATCCCTTTCCCGGAGGAGATGGACTCATGATGCTCATACTTTCTCCAGAAGAGAGGGCTCCTCCTCTTCCTGTTGCCTACTCCAGCAAATGCTCTGTCACCCACCCAGTTGCTCAATGAGTTAGTCAGGACTTAAGCCTCAAGAGCTTAAGCCTCAAGAGCAATTTATTGCCTCATCTAGCTGGCAGAGACACTGGGTCAGCTCACAGAATTGAGAAATGAACACCTTGGGAAGTCAAGGAAGGAAAGAATGTGGGATTTGAAGCAATAGAACTTTCTGTCCTGCTCCCATGTCCTCTTCCCCTGCTTCTGTTTGCCCTTGACCTCATTCTCTCCTAATGTGGACAGTCCCTTCCACCTATGGGGGATATAGCCATTGGCAGCCCAAATTTGGCAAGCCCCACGTCAAGGGAGAAGTGTTTTCACTGGGTACCCTTATCCTAGAGAAGGGCTCTGATCAGCTTGCTTGGGTTCAGTCTCGGTGCCTGGGCTGGTCCGCAGTGTTGACAAGATGACACACTGGGCGGTAGGCCAGGCCTGGTTACACCCTCTCGCCTGAGGCCACCCGGCATGGATTGTTGACAGAGAAGAGTGATGGAAACACTTGTGAGGGGGGCACCAATCGAAAAGTAGTAGAGTCCACTATACAGATGCTGATATCCCCATAATTTTAAAATAAACTCTCAAGTGAAGCTTTAGGTACCTACAAAAAAGTGCATGAATCCTAAGCATGCAGTTCAGTGAATTTTCACTGTTGAGCACACCAATGGAATTGGCACCCTGATCAAGAAACATTACCAGCATCCCAGAAACCCTCCTTATGCACTGCTCTCCTGAACCCTAAAGGTCAACAGTATGCTGATTTCTAATATTTTAATTCATTTCATCTACTTTGGAACTTTATATAAATGCAGTCATTCAATATTCTTCGTTTATACCTGGCTTCTTACACTCAACATTATGTTGATGAAACCTATCCAGATTGTTGTGTGTAGATGCACAGTGTTCATTTTTGCAGCTGCGTAGTATTTGGTTGCATGACTACACCAAGATTCATTTTTCTATTTTATTGCTGATGGACATCCCAGCAACAAAGAGAGAGATTCCAAGTCCTACAGGATTGAGATAGTAGTTCAATGAGAGGCTTTATGTAGGCCTCTGAATTATGTATTTCCTTGAATATATATGCACGTGTTGGTTAGTAATTAATATTTAAGGTTGCCACCTGGGTTTTAAATCATATTTTGTGGAATGGTTTACAGTGATTGGCATGCGCTAGGTATTTGCAATCCACCGCACCCCGCCTCTTTTTTTTTTTTGGTCATTTGGCAACAAAGCCCCCTGGTGGCGGCTGCCTAAACTGCAACCATGCCTCCTGGAAGTTAATTGCCTGCTTTTCAAACCAAGCATCATATTAAATGTCACAACCCAGGATGTAACTTTTACTTGAACCAGGGATCACTTATGTAAATAAAACTGCTCTGTCTTAATCTCACAATCAGGATACAATTCCATCTCTAAAATAATGATAACATGTAAAAATAACTCTCATTTATTAGGTACCTGTGTGCCGATGTTATAGCAACTTCTTCACACACGGTGTTCTGTGTAAACCTTAGGCAAGGCTGCGAAGTGGTTACTCTTGTCTGATTTTAGAGATGAGGAAACAGACTAACAAGTTCAATAAGC
Source organism: Nasua narica (assembly GCA_028533885.1). Classification (NCBI taxonomy): domain Eukaryota; kingdom Metazoa; phylum Chordata; class Mammalia; order Carnivora; family Procyonidae; genus Nasua; species Nasua narica. Next base: position 51,464,542 of record CM052797.1, on the reverse strand, counting down.
ATCTCAAGGTACATATACCAGGATTTGGACTCCAGCTCTCCCACAGTCCTGGCTTCTAAGGGCTTCTATGACAGGAGGTAACTCGCTGTTCAAGTTTGCACTCTAGGTTCATTCCCTCTAGACTGGCCCCCTCCCCAGGATGGCTGGAGAAGAGCTCGTGCTCCTTTCTGTGGCTCTCTGCTGGGAGGCAAATGCTTCTAGCTCTTCTTCCTACATCTCCCTCTGCCCAAGAGTAAGGGACAGGCATGCCTGCTTTCCCTTGTCCATTTACACAAGGGGGGTGTATTGTCCTCATTAGTAGAAGTAGAGACATTGGGACGCCTGGGTGGCTCAGTCAGTTAAGTGTCTGCCTTTGGCTCAGGTGATGATCCCAGGGTCCTGGGATCGAGCTCTGTGTCATCTTTGGGCTCCTTGCTCAGTGGGGAGCCTGCTTCTCCCCCTGCCTGCTCTGCCTGCCCCTCCCCCTGCTTGTGGTCTCTCTTTTTCTCTGACAAATAAATAAATACATAAAATCTTAAAAAAAGAAGAGGAAGAAGAAGCAGAAGAAGCAGAAGGAGCAGTAGCAGCAGCAGCTTGAGACATTGCCTGGGTCTTATTGACTAGGGAACGGTCAAGAGTCATGTGGGGTTTTCTCCATCTCCCTGCATCTGTGCAACGTCAGGGTCAGACCTTGCTTACTGCTCATGACCAGGTGCTAGGACGACAAACCTTTCCTGGTGTGCCCGGACTTGCTGTGTGCTTGCACTGAAGTTCCCACGTCCCAGGAACTCCCTCAGTCCCAAGGCAGTTGACTTCCCCTCTGAGTCCTGGGCAGTTAGGACCCAAGTTGTACTATGGATTCAGCAGCTCTAGACCCTGTGGGAGGATGAGACACTCTTTAGGCTTCCTGGCTTGTGACAAGCCTGCCGATCCAGCCGCTACCTGAGCTCTGCACTGGGAGTGAGACTCATCGGAGGCTTGTCCTGCCTCCAAAGATGGGCTTTGATGGCACATGGATTCTGCAGGTGGCCTGGGTTCAGACCTGGGCTCCACCTCTCTCACTGGCTCTGTGGCCTCGGGCAAGTGATTTCACGGCCTCTGGCCTCACAGCCTAACTCTCAGCACAGCACCTGCCTCACTGGCCCAGCGTGAGAATTAAATAAGAAAATGCGAAGAGTTGGGCTCACAAGTCACGCTCAAAAAATGGCAGCTGTTGCTGGTCCCCTCGGTTATCACATCAGGTATGGAAACAGTGGCCTGCGATGGTATCCCAGGTAGTGAGCCTAGCTCTTTTATTTATTTTTATTATGGGATGTTTCATAATACCAAAGAATAGATATTCTACACATTCACATGTAGGACGTAAAAAGTAATCAGGATGCCTGGGTGGCTCAGTTAAGCGTCTGCCTTTGGCTCAGGTCATGATCCCACGGTCCTGGGATGGAGTCCCACCATCGGGCTCCCTGCTTGGTGGGGAGCCTGCTTCTCCCTCTGCCTGGCACTCCCCCTGCTTGTTCTCTCTCTCTCTATCTCACTCTCTAACAAACAAATAAAATCTTAAAACAAAAAAAACACATATACCCAAGTACTCACCACCCCTACCCCCCACCCCAAGCTGGAGACAGAATATTACTGATGCTTTTGAAGCTCCCGTGTGTGCCTCTGGGTGATCATAACTTCCCTGCAAGGGTAACAACTAATCTGAGTTTGTGTTTATCATTTTCCTGACTTCGGTTGTATGTTTACTACATACGTATAGGTCCCTAAATAAGATACCGTTAAGTTTTGGGTATTTGGGTCCTAATCGAAAGGCAACCATACTTTCTGGTTTCGCTCCGTGTTGTGTTTGTTGGGGTTCATGCAGATGACTGTGCAGAGCCATAGTTCATTGTTCATCCTTGCCCTATAGCGGTCTACTGTCCGAGGATACTAACTTATCTCTCCATTCTGCTATTGCCGGACATTTGCATTTAGCTTTTGGGGAACGTGACTAGTGCTGCCAGAGTCTCGTACGTGGCTCCTGGGACATGCGCACGAGTGACTCCAGAGTATAAACCTGATCCTAAAATTCTTCGTTGATTGCCCAGAGGCAAAGGCCTACTTTTTCTTCCACCTCAGGGTTCTGAGCCCAAATTCTCCTCTCCACTAAACTCTCTTTCCTTACATATTAGTTAGGATTCACGACTGTGGGCCATGAAAATCCCACCTCAGGTGAGATTAGGCCAAAAAATGGGGGGGGAGGTGCATATTAGAATGAATGATTGAACAGTCAGGAGTGGGGACTGATTTAAACTTGGACTTGACACTGTTGACACAGCTCCGGGCCTGGCCTCTGTGTTCCCTCCATCCTCGGACAGACTCTTCTCTCCTCATGGCCAGATGGTGGCATTCACTTCAGCCTCACATCTGCCCAGGTTCAAGTCCAGCGGGAGAAAGTGCCCGCCTCTGTAGTCCTAAAAAAGCCTCTCGGTGTCTCTTTGGCTCCTCACCTACTTGTCTCTAGGCCAGTCTCTGAGGCCTGCTCTGAGGCCTGCCCAGCCACAAGCCCACCCTGGAGTGGGGTGATGGGTCAGAGCCCTAAGGTCCTGTGCTGAGAATGGACGGGAGGGGTATTCCTCAAAGGGAAATGGGTACCATTCCTAAAAGAAGGATAATGACTGCAAGATGAACGGTGAGTGTCCTGAGTTTATCACATAACCTTGGCCAAGTTCCATCACATCCTCAGGTGTTACTTTCTTTATCTGGGGATGAGAGTGATAAGCTGAAGGTCTGAGATCTTGTCAGGCCTCTGGACTCTGCCTGTGTGGTCTCTGGCTGCCCTGTCATTCTCCTCCTTGCTATTCTTGTGCCTTTATAAAAACACAGCTGGTGGGGCACTAGGCAACTCTTGGAACTCTTGATCTCAGGGTCATGAGTTCAAGCCCCATGTTAGGTATAGAGTCTACCTTAAAAAATAAACAAACAAATAAAACCACAGCTTGGCCTGACCTCATCAGAACTTTGTATGTCGGCATTTGCTGCTCCTGTCTTCCAGAGCATTTCCCTAGTTTAAGGCTCAAAAATGCCAGACTCTGGTTCTGAGCACATTCCTCTGACAGACAACTTGATTTCGGAGGTAGCTCGCCACAGCACAACTTCTCAACCCAAAACTACCACAAAGGCCAGAAGTCATTCTAAAGCACCTCACCATGCTCACCACCCCCATTCTTTTGGCAACAAGCTCCTTCAGCATCTTCTGTGGATCTTTAACCGCCCCCCCCATATCCCTGAATCTGATCTGACATAGAGTTTGGTCATCATCTTTCTCTAGAACATCCCTCAGATGCTCTCTGCAGTTCTCCCTGCTTGCTCACATTGATGAAGCCAGCAGCCATGTGACCTGCCCTATGGACAGGCCTAGTGACAGGAAACCGGGGGTGGCCTCAAGCCAACAGCCCATGGGGACCTGAGTCCTGCGAGCTGCCACCTGTGCCGGCTTGGAGGCAGACTCTTCCCCCGCTGAGCCTTGAGCTGGTTGCTGGCCATGGCACGGCCAGCTGGCCTGCAGAGGGCCAGCTACATCCTGCCTGGATTCCCAGCCCAGACACAGAATGAGCTCCAGGAAACGGTTACAAAGAAATGGAGACAGCAGGCCTCCTGATCTTGTTCTTGAACTGTAAGAAAAATGAGTCTAAGATTTCCCCATTCAGGTTGATGGGGCATTTTTTCTTCTTCTCATAGATACTGTATTAGCCAGGGCTGTTCAGAGAAACAGAACCAACAGGAGAAACAGAACCATAAATATATATATGACAGAGAAAAAGGGAGAAAGGAGAAGGGGGGAGAGGAGGGCAGGGGGGAGAGAGAGAGTTATTTACTGTGAGGAATTGCCTCATATAATCGGGCCTCATAATGTATTTGGGAGTCTAAAATCTGCAGGGAAGGCTGGTAGGCTGGAGACTCAGGGAAGAGTTTCAAGGAGTCCACACGCAGTCTGCTGGCAGGATTCTCTCTTGCTGGGGGAGTCGGTCGTTATCCTATGAAGGCCTTCCACTGATTAGATGAGGCCCATGTTAATCTCATCCAAAAACCACCTTCACAGAAACATCTAGAACACTGATCAAATATCCAGGCATTGTGACCCAGCCAAGTTGACAGAATTAACCATCAGAGATACCGTCTATCAGGTTAAGTGAATGCCCTTCCATTCCTAATTTATTAAGAACTTTTCGTCAATCTTGAGTTTGTATTGAATTTTATCAGGAAATTACTTTTATATTATTATTCTCATTTGGTCTATGCACTGTTAAAATATAACAGGAACACAAAATACGTCTCCGTTCACTCTTTGCTGTTCCCACTGCCACCACCTATGCTGGGCAGAAGGCAGATTGCCAGCACGGACCCAGGGGCAGTGATGAGGCAGTTTATAGGGCCTTCCTGTCCCTGAGGAAAGCTCCGGTCCTGGCCCAGGAGGGGCCCACAGGCTACACAGCAAGAGCCTTGGACAATCGACATGGAGCCCATGGGTGGGCCTGACAGCTGCCTGTGTCGAGGTCCTCACTTGGATCAGGATGGGCTGATGCGACCTCAGGGAGTCAGGGAACCTGGGGTAACAGCAGCTCGTCATGGAGTGGGGGAGGGGGAGGGGGAGACAGACACGCTCATATACCCACATGCACACTCATGTACCAAGTGTGGCCTTGAGCCTCAGCCCAGCCCACTCTGGGGCCGCATGGAACTCCTTGGCCCTCTCTCTCGCTTTAGGGAAAGTTCCTGAAATGGAGCAAGTCTTTTATTATTAATTTTTTTTTCCTACTTGTGCTCCTCTCATTCCCCAGAGCATAGGCGCCTTGCATCAGCCAAACTGCAAAGTTGAGGGCATAGTCGTCCCCACTGCCCAGTCTGCCCAGGCCTTCTGACCCCACTTGCCAGGGAGCTCACCAAACTGCTGCCTGAGGGGACAGCCACTATACAATAGAACCCTGGCTTCAGACTAACAGCCACAAGTTCATGGTCCCGGGACGACCTTCACTTCAGGCCAGCTGGCTCCCAAATCCCGGGTCCCCAGGACCTCAGGTTGGATAATAGGCTAGAATGACTCACAGAACTCAGGAAAGCTCTGTACTTAGGATTAATGTTTACTTTATAGTGAAAAGACACAGATTGGAACCAGCTGGAGGAAGAGATGCACACGACAGGGCCCAGGAAGGGTCTGAACACAGAGCTCCCAGTCATTCCCTCCCCACAAAGTCATGGGCGGTGTGGGCCCCATCCAGCCACAGTGTGTGGCAATACCCACAGAACATTACCAACCAGGGACATTCCCTGGGGCCTTTGGTGTTCAGAGATTTTACTGGGGCTCAACCACAGCCTGCCCATGTGGCTGACCTTTGGTCTCCTATCCCTCTGGGACATTAGGCTCCTGGCTTAAGTTCCAGGTCCTCTGGAGGTGGGGATGGATACTGACTATTCGAGTTCCTCACAAATCACACCGTGAGGCTGTCCAGCCGCCGGAGCCCCAGGCAAACAAAGACACTCCCATCAGACAGGATTCGAGGGGTGAAGAGATCACCTCTCAGTAGCCCAGATCCAAGGCCAGACCTCTCTTTGGTAAGGTTAATTCTTCATTGTATAATAGGGCATGCTACAAAGTAAGTACCCAAAGATGCAGTGTGGTGTAGCGGTTAGAAACCTAGCTAGATTTTTTTTTTTTTTTACTTTTTATTTTTTTAGGTTCTATTTGTTCATTTGAGAAAGCCAGAGACAGAAAGGATGAGCAGGGAGAGGGGCAGAGGGGAAGCAGTCTCCCCACTGAGCTGGGAGCCAGACCCCAGGACCCCGCACATGACCCCAGGACCCCACGCAGGGCTTGATCCCAGGAACCCGAGATCATGACCTGGGCCAAAGTCAGATGCTTAAGCGACTGAGCCACCCACATGCCCCAAGCCTAACTTGACTATAAAGCTTCCAGTTCCAGTGCTGGCTTTGCCACTCTTTTTTTTTTTTTTTTTAAAGATTTATTTATTTATTTATTAGAGAGAGAGACTGAGAATGAGAGGGAAGAAGGTCAGAGGGAGAAGCAGACTTCCCGCAGAGCCGGGAGTCCGATATGGGACTCGATCCCGGGACTCCGGGATCATGACCCGAGCCGAAGGCAGTCACTCAACCAACTGAGCCACCCAGGCGCCCTGGCTTTGCCACTCTTGAGCTTAGTGATGAGCAAGCTGCTTAACCCTTGTTCATGCCCACAAATAACGTTGGAAGGCTCACAATTCCTGATTTCAAAATTGATCACAACTACAGTAATCAACACAGTGTGGTATAGCATAAGGGTAGACAAAGAGATCAACGGACCAAGTCCAGATGTACACCCTCACGTCCATAGGTGACTGATTTTCAAGGAGGGTGTCGAGACCATTCAATGGGGGAAAGAATAGCCTTTTCAACAATAGGTGCTGGATACCCGTAGGCCAAAGAATGAAGTTGAAGCCCCATCTCAGACCATATACAAGAGTGAACACAAAATGGATCAAAGACCTAAATGTAAGGGCTAAAGCCATAAAACTATTAGAAGAAAACAGGTGTAAATCTTAATGACTGTGGGTTAGACAATTTTTTTTTAAATACAACACCAATAGCACAAGCAGCAAAAGAAAACATAAATGGTACCGTCGAATAAGAAAGCTTCTGTGCTTCAAAGGATATCCTTAGGAAAGCGAAAAGGCAACCCACAGATTAGAAGAAAAACTGCAAATCATACACTGGGTCAGGGATTTGTGTGTAGAAAACATACAGAACTCTTAACAATAATAAAAAGACACATCATCCAATGAAAATGGGCAAAAGATCTGAATAGACATTTCTCTAAAGAAGATCTATAAAAGGTCTCGAGTATGTGAAAAGGTCCCTAACATCATTAGTCATTAGGGAAATGCTGGTAAGATACCACTTTACACCCACTCCCATGATTGAAATCAAAAGAAAGACAAAATACCGGGTGTGGGCTAAGAGGTGGAGAAATGGGAGCCCCAGTGCAAGGCTGATAGGAATGGAAAACAGGAGCTTTGGAAAATGGGCTGGCAGGTCAAGAGGTGAAGCAGAGAATAACATTATAATCCAGCAGGTGCATTCCCAGGTAGACATGCGAAAGAATGAAAAACACTGTCCACATACAGACTGGTACGTGATTGTTCATAGCAGCATTACTTGGAACGGCAGAAGAGTGGAAACAACGGTCCCTTACCCAGTGACTGCCAGGTAAGTGTGGGGCTTTTATTCAGCCACAGAAAGGGATGAGGCACTGACGCCCGCTACCACGTGGACGACCCTTGAGCACATCCTGTGGAGTGAAGGATGCCAGACACAAAAGGCCACATACTGCATGATTCCATGTATAGGAAATGCCCACAATAAGCAAATCTACAGAAATGGAAAGTAGATTAGTGGTTGCCTAAGGCTGGGGAGGGAGGGTTGAGGTTGAGCTAAGGGGTGAGGGGTTTCTTTTTGGGGTGATGAACATTTTCTCAAAATGACTGTGGGGAGGTACGCCCAACTCTGAGAATACGTAGAAAAAGCCGTCGAGTCGTACTTTATAGAAGGATGAATTCTGTGGTATGTGGACTAGAGGTCGCTCAAGTTGCTTAAAGATAGTATCAGAGAAGGAGGAGAAAGAGGAGGAGGGGACAAAGAGGAGGCTCTCAGGACACAGTGTGATTCCTGATGCCTGGAGCCACCTCTCAGTCAGGCCCTGCCCTGCCTGTCCCCACCCCTGGTCTGACACCGGCAGCTTGTACCCCAAATCTGTTCTGCCCAGCCTGAGAGTCATCACACGGGAACCCACGTCTAGTCAGAGCAGCTAGGCTGCACACCAGTCTGGTGAAGAGTTGACTTTCAGCTCCCCTCAAGCCAGCAACGAAAGCGAGGGAGAACTTGGGGTGCCGTGCAGCCCGTCGGGCCGTGAGACCCGCTGCAGAGGCGGCCCAGGCCTGCACAGCCCAGTGAGGGCTGTGGCCCCAGTCTGCTGTGTTCGGGTTGAACCCCCAGCCCCTGGAGGGCCGTCAGAGCGCTGGGGTCCCCGAGCAGCCTCAATTCTGCACCACTCGAGGCCTGGGCCCCAGGGCCCGGTGCTTCAGGGCAGTCCTCAAGGCCTGCAGAATGGCACCCTGGCTGTTCCGTACGTTATAGTCGCTAAGCTGCAGCAGGCGATCAAAGTCTTCCTCCTTGTAGGTCATGTTGAACAGGGAGTAGGGCGAGGCGGTCTCAGTGAGAGGCACCTGGCCTGCCGGGAGCTCTGCAGGGCTGCGCTGGACACCTGTCCGGGGGTGACAGGGCTTAAGAGTAGGACCTGGAGGCCTCCAGAGCTGGGCACAGGAAATGCAGTACTATTTTGAGATGCGAAGGGTTTGATGCTCCCCACACTTCCTTGTGGCAACGCACCCCCACTCCTGAGGCAACCCCACAGTATCTGTTTCACCTTCAGGGGCAAGGAGCAAACAGCTGGACCACAAAGTGAGTCAGCTCAGTGAAGGATTCTTAAAACTCATGGAAGAAACAAGAGTCTGAAAACCAAAGGGATTTCTGCTTTGTAAGAAGCAGTCTTCATAGAGAGAGAGAGAGAGAGTTCCAAGATGCAGGCTGAGCCTTCCAGTTAAGGGAAAAGCTGGAAGGTGGGAAGTAGAGTGGGAACCAGAAAGTCAGGAATAATGCACAGAAGCAGAAGCGAGGCTTCCCCACAGAAATATCTGACCAGTTGGTGGGAGGCAAGGATTGGAAGGCTTGTGATGAGGGTTTACATTTCAGGGACCCCTGGAGTAGAGGCCCAGCTTCCCGAGAAAAGACCACAGGCTGGGCCGGGGTGGGAGGGGAGAAGCCAGGTGAAATCCCAGGTAGCGGCAGGAGAATCTGAGAGCCGGGGGCAGGGGCCCTCTCTGTCCTGGCTGCCTAGCGGTGCCCAAGCAGAGGTGGAGATGGCTACAGACGGGGACGACGAAGGAAGGCCTCTGGAGGCCGGGATGCCCACACGCCAGCCCAGAGCAGGAGAGCAGAGGAGTCCAGGTACAGCAGGGGTGGGCGGGGGTGGGGGGGCAACGGAGCCTGGGGTCATGACACAGGACAGTGGCACGGTGACTCTGCCAGCAGAGAGCTCTGCAGGGACGTGGCATCCCCAACAGAGGCCAGCACCTTGCCGTGTCCAGAACAGGACCAGTCAGCCTCCGTGGGAGCACTGGGAAGCTTGCGGGCAGCGCCTCCGAGGGTCCGGGCTGCCAGGCTGGGAGGAAGGGAGAGGATGGATGCCTTACCGGGGGCTGAGTGGTCCCTGAAGGAGGCGTTGACCAGCGGGAAGTGCAGCAGGAGCGGGGCATCGGGGCAGGAGGGGTCTGAGAAGAGGTAGCACTCTGTTGGCTGGCGTTGGTCCTGAGGGCTGGGCTCCACCTGAGGGAACGGCAGTCCCCGGGCCCGGCAGTAGGCCTCAGTCTGCTGCAGCACCTGGTTGGGGGGAGAGGGGCCCAGAGAGAACCGGCTACTTCCTAGTCATCTCAGGTCAGCGCTCTAGAAAATGCTAGCGCTGCAGCCCAACTGGACTGCTCAGTGTCGGGACAACCTGGTCCTGGCCTGTGTGTGGTTCAGTTAAGACACACAGTGTCTCCTCGGAGGGAGGCGACGCATTCCGGCGGTTGGCCATGTTGTTCGGTTAATATCTTCACAGGAGACACAGACCCAGGAACCCTGCTCCCATCTGGGATTCTGTTGCTAGGTTATGTAACTCCCAGAGCCTCGAGGGCCTCAGTAGGGGACCCACTTCTCTACCAGGGCCCTATTCCTGCCCTCATTCCACCCTGCTCCTGAGTCCCCAGGGAGGCCCTGAGGGGATGGATATGGACAGGCCAGGGTCTCCTTCCTGGTTCTTCTTGGGTGGACGCAGCGAAATTCCTCCCTGTCCATCTGTCCTGGGAGCCCAGCACCCCAGCACCCCAGCACCTCCACAGCCCTTCCCAACCAAGGGCCCCGGCAGGAGTCTGTGAGTCAGAGCCTGTCACCCTTCCCTCCCCTTGGGGACCCAGGAGGTCAGGGCCAGTGGCCCAGTGGCCCTGTGGCTTGCCCCAGAGCATGACCTGGCCACAGGGTGTCTGGAGTTCCTCAAGGGGCAATGAGAGGCACCTCAAAGGGCGAGAGTAGGGAGTAGTCGAAGGAGAGAACGAGGTCCAGCCTGCGGCCTGGCCGGAACATGGAGGGACAGCTGGTGTTGAGGAAGTAGCCGGCATCTACCAGGCAGAGCTGGGACTCCTGAGGGGTCAGCTGGCTAGCGGTGGAGTCTAGCGGGCAGTCTAATGGGGGAGGCAGTTGACAGTCAGCCCTTCTGCCACACAGCTTCTAACCTTCACACCACATTTGCCTCCATGTCCCCTTCTGTCCTCTGGCGTCACTCTCTATGGGCACACGCCACCCCAGCCCTTCCCAAGACCTTCTGCAGGCTGACCCCGGGAGGGGACGCCGTGACCCTCCCCCAGGCCCCTGCCCCGAGTCCTCTGCCACCGTCCCTGTCCCTCCCTGGGGGGGGGGGGTGGGGGGAGGCCTGCAAGCTTGTTCCCTGGGGAGACATGGCGGAGGCCCTTACCTGCCCAGGTGGAGAAGTCTTTCTGGCTACGGTAGTCCCGGTGCAGCTGGAGGCCCCAGAGGAAGTTGCGGCTGTGCTGGTGGAGAGGCCTGCCTGTCAACAAGCCCTGAAACGCCTTGGCCAGTGCCGTCCCTGGCTGCAGCCATGAGGCCTCCAGCCACGAGGTCTTCGTGGAGGCAGGAGACTCCTCTGGGCTCACAGAATCAGACATCGTCCAGTGAAAGGCCTGGAAATGCCTGGGCCAGCTCCCCCTCGGGGAGTGCCCCTCCCCCAAGCATCTGAAAAGGGAGCCCCCTCAGCCCAGGCTCCCCTGCCTGCCCGGCTTCTTACCCAGGTTCCTGATCTTGTCCTTGAGGTGCTGCTTCCGGGTGTCATCAGAGCTGAGGAGGTCATACCAGACATCCAGCAAGTTCAGGGACAAAATGTTGCTCCAGATACCTGACGGCCAAACCCCCAACAAAAGTCAGCCTCAGGCCTCAGCACTCGGCCTCCCATCACGTGGGTGGGGATGGAAAATGGGAGCAGGTGGGCTGCTCCCACAGCCCACCCCAGTGGCGCCCCCTGCACCAGGGGCTCCGCCAGACCCGAGCACAGGAATCATGTCTAGTCAGGGAGGCCTGGCTCAGGACGGGCCAGAATCTTCAGAGTAACCACCCCTCACCTTCCAGAAAGCAGATCCGGGACTCAGGGAGCCTCCTCATCAGCCGCCCCATGAAGAACTCGGAGCCGAAGAGCTTGCTAGGGATGAAGGCTCCGTACTTCAGGAACCCCACCTCATAGGGGGAGAACTCCACCCACTCTACAGGAACAGGAATGAGAGGAGAGTGAGCTGGGGTCACCCCAGCTCTGACAGGCGCCAAAGATGCTGCCCCCAGCAGGCCCCAGCCTTCTCCCTGCCTGGCTGACTCCTGGGCTGACCACCCCCACCCCCCCAGCCCCTTGACCACATCCCCCCCACCCCCACCACCAGGACCGTGAGCTCTGCTGCCGGCTCATCAGCCCATCAGAACGTCCTCTCTTCCAGAAGGCTGAGCAATCTGTGTAGGAGTTTCCTGTCTGAATTCTCTCAAGACCCGTGCACAGGGTGGTATGCGTGTGTGCGTGCGTGCGTGCGTGTGTGTGTGTTGGAGGGTTACGTGGACAGGGCTAAAGACTGTACCCTTGAAGTCGAAGGTCTCCAGATTGTACTCTTTGACATTGAGGCTCAAGTAGAGGGGCAGAGGGTTCTGGCCCTGCTCCAGTGCTGCTCTCTGTTCCGACAGCTTCTGATCCAAAACCTGGGGTGGGAGGCATAAGGGCCTAGGTGTGGTTGGGAACACCTAGAGGTAGCAACTCCACCAGGACTGGGGGTGGGGGGTGGGCACAGGCTGAGGGTGAGGAGACAGCTCTCCATTGGAATTTGGGTGGCATGGATGGGTGCACCCATCCAGTTCCCACTCCCACCCCCATATTCTGACCAGATGCAGGGCTTGCCATGTAAGGCTATGGAGGTTGTGCACTGCCTATCTCAAGAGAGTGCCGTTCACAAGGACTATGGTGTCAACAGTGACACCCCACTTCTGCTCCTGAGGTCTATGGCCCCATCTTTATGGGTTAAAAGGTGGAGGGGATGGGGACCCTGATGCACAGACCACACACACACACACACACACACACACACACACACACACACACACACACTGCTTTCCAGAAAGGACATAGGGATCCCCTTTTACAGTATACGCTGTAAGCTCCGTCAGGGCATGGGCTGCCCCTTCCAGATTTACATGAATGCAGTCCAAGTCTCGGCCCCTCCAAAATGCTTCCAGGCATCCTTGCCTCTCCCTTACCTGCCCCCCCTCTTTCCTGCTTTGCACAGTATGAAGTTGTACCCCATTGTTTATTCTTGCCTCTGTTTCCAGTTTTCAATAAAACACCAAGTTCTGCCTTGATGGCAGGGACTATGGCTTGCCTTTTGGGAGAGCCTTCCAGAGTTCTAGGAGCACAGAAAGGTCTCATTCCATCCCAGACCAGAGATGTCAATACGGTTCATGTCCAGCATCGGCAAGGTTAATGGTGGCGCCAGCCTAGAGCTGTCCTCGGGGAGGAGCCTGCCCCAGGCCGTGGCTGCTTCTAACAGGAGGGGGACACGTACCACGGACACACAGTCCCTCTCTTGGGGCTCTCTGAACTGGAAGGCACCTCACCCAACAGCTAGACCTTGGAGGTTCCCAAACTGCCTGATCCGCCCTTATCATCTGATTTACCCAGAGGATGTGCTAAATAGACAGATGACTAGGTTACTTCTGAGAATCAGCAGAAGCCACCAAGGAATCTGTTTCTTCAATCTCCTCAGGTGATTCTGATGATTAGCCAGTCTCCCAGGATTCTAGCTCCATCTTCCCAATGAGGAGTCCCCGCACACACACACCCATGGCAAGGCCCCAGCATTCCCCAGTGTACGTCTTCCTCCTGTAGCCCTCGGTCACTGATGGGTCCTCTTTCCCCCCAAGTTCTGCAGGAGTACTCTATAGGACCTGAGTTATAGGGAACCCACAGGAAAAATCCCCAGATGGCGCTGTGTGTCATAGCGACAAGTCAGTCCCGCAAGTGTGAGTGTGTGTGGGTACTGAAGAGGGAGACAGCTTGATCAATAACTGTGATTTCCCTTCTCAAAGTCTTCTGATTCAGGAATCCTGTTTGCCTGCTCTTTTGACATGTAAGATGAGGGGAAATGTGTCCTTTTACTCCAGATGCACCATTTCTGACCTGGGGGAAAAGTGTCAGCACACCCCTCCATCTCCTGAAATAATACCCAGTATTCTTTTTCCTTTTAATTGCTCACCAGCAGCGGCAGGCCTCTGGATCTCCAGCCACCCCCCCCATTTCCAAATAAGCCCTGCAGACCACGGCTTTGATGACTCAAGGGTCCCCCTGAGGTGTGGGAGCTGGGTTGGCGATGCGTTGACACAGTCTAGGCCCTGTACAGGCAGGGGGGACTAAAGACAAAACCTTTTCGGTCAGAATTGAAGAAAAACACATTAAGACCTTCTTAACTCGGGAAAAGACAAGAGAAAAACTCTGAGTTTCCTCCTGAGGAATGGCAAGCAACTTCTAAGCAGTTCAGGGCTTGCCAGCAAAAGATAAAAGAAAAAAGTTTGAAAGACATGGTTTGAGAAGCACTGATTATAACTAGTATATTTTATAAACACATTTTTGTTTTGTTTTGTTTTCAAAAACTGAAGCAATATCATAGAAGTGTGTAGACTAATAAAATTCTGTGTAAGGTTCAGAGTGTACTATTTCTGTAATAATAATATTAATGAAATTGTGATTTCTTATGGAGTTATATTTTCTGACATTTAAAATGACTTTTGGAGCTGTATATTAGCATAAAATAGAGATGATAAATGCTTTTACACAAAAACTTAGATTTGAAATACACACTAAATTTATCTGATTAAAGAATTATTTTAGGGGCACCTGGGTGGCTCGGTGGGTTAAGCCTCTGCCTTTGGCTCGGGTCATCATCCTGGGGTCCTGAGATCAAGCCCCGCATAGGTCTCTCTGCTCAGCAGGGGGCCTGTTTCCCCTTCTCTCTCTACCTGCCCCTCTGCCTACTTGTGATCTCTCTCTGTCAAACAAATAAATAAAGTCTTTAAAAAAAAAAGAATTATTTTAAAAAGCATACAATGAATGTTAGCTTTAAGATATAAGGCATGATAACTATTAAAAAAAGAATATTTGAAAAAAAGAATATTTGAAAAGCTTTAATATTGAGACAAAATTTTTTAAACCACATGCCACAAGATTTTTTTCTTGTGAACCAAAAACACCCCAAACCTTAAGTTTGTCTTTTAAGAAATGACTATAAACCTTGTACCTGGTACCTTGTACCTTAAACCTTGTTAAATCATTATTGGAGGATCAAATAGTAATTAAATGAAAGTCTTCTTTATGGTCTCGGATCAAACTGCATTTTTTAGCACCTCATAAAGTAAACTGTTAAAACAAGCTTCTCCCTACTCTATATTAATTAACTGCTACTACCAGGCAGAAAAGTCATTAAGAAAACACAATACCCTAACGACTGAATATGAACTTTAAAAAGAGATCTAAAAAATACATAGGATATACTAATGAAATAAAAATATTTCAAGTGGTTACATTAGTTTTATAAATTCAATGCCATTTCAATAAAAATTCTTTTTAAAAAAAGATTTATTTATCTTAGAGAGTGTGCATGGGAGCAGGGGGAGGGGCAGAGAGAGAGAGAGGAAGATAAGCAGAAGCTTTGCTGAGCGGGGAGCCCCCTGTGGGGCTCTGAGGACCCTGAGATCATGACCTGAGCTGAAATCAAGAGTCTGACACTTCACTGCCTGAGCCCCCCAGGCTCCTCTCAACAAAAATGCTAACATCTCTCATGAAACATGACTAGCTGATTCTATCACATGTATAGAAGAGCAAAGGGCCAGAAGGAGCCAGGGTAATGCAGAGAAAAATCAAGGTGGCGAATGGGGGTAAATCTGCCCTATCAGATACCGGCACTCATTACAAACCCAGAGTCTCTAAACCAGTACAGCATTGGCCCATGTTAGAGAATCAGCCCCACTGGAATGGAACGGAGCTCAGGAAGAGTCCCATGAATGCATGAAAGCTGACCCGGGGCACAAGTAGTAACGCAGATTTCCGGAGAAAAAAGAATAAGCGACATTTGGAAAGTTTGCTATCCATATGGAAAAAAAATAAAACTGGGTACGTGTTCACATAATACCCGAAGATCTATTAAAGATTAAAGTCCTAATTGTGAAAAACAAATCTTTAAAACTTTTATAACGATATATAGGAAGATATTTTATAACTTTCGGAGAGGGAAAGATTTCTCTAGAGAGACTCTAAATGCACAAACCATAAAAGAAAAGAATGATACACCAGATTATATTAAAATTATGCATCAAAATCTAGTAGAACTGATAAATGATTAATATCCAGAATCCACAAGGAATTCCCCAAGATAATATTAGAGGTAAAATAATAGAAAAATGGAAAAAGATTGGAGTAGGTAATGACGGAAGAGGAAGTCCCCATGACAAATACACTTGAAAATATGATCAGTCTCACTAAAAATCAAGGAAATGGAAAGCTACAATACAATTTTCTACAACACCCATAAGATGAACAAAAAATTTAAAGGCTGAAGAGCATGTAGAGAAAAAGAAACTACGATACACTTATGGTGGAAGTGTGAATTAATGAACCCTTTTTGGAGGATGATTTGGCACGAGGCAGGAAAACTGAAGATGCCCAATGGCCTAACAATCCCACTGCTGGGTATGCGTCTTCAAGGTGCAGGGAACCTCTAACATTTGTGCACAAGGAGACTTGCTTGAAACCATCCCGGCAAGTTAACACTGTGGTTTTCTTAAGGATATATAATAAAAGGTATATATAATAAAATATAAAGGTAAATAAAGTATGTTAGTAATTATATGTTATGTATTACATAATATAATCATGTATACAGACTGAAGATATAAATGTGATGATAAACCCAAATTCAGGATGGTGGTTACCTTTGGGGGTGGGAGGGACATGGCACCGGGAAGGCATCCACAGGGGGCTTCAAGTCTTTCTAAGAAATACTATTCCTTAGGCTTGTTGGTGAGATTGGGCATATTCATTACATTACTCTTGCTTTATGCATTTTCTTAGGTCTGAAGATTATTATAATATTTAATGATAAATATTGTTTTTATATTAAATATTTTTAAACTAATACATAAAAAATAAGAATGGTTGATAATTTCCAGGTAGCATTGCTCTTAACAGCAAGAATAAAATTTAAAGAAAAAAATCCAAAGCAAATTCATTTTTGGTTAGTTTACATGGTAATCTGTCTTTTTTTAAAAAAAAGGTTTTATTTATTTGTCAGAGAGAGAGCGAGCGCACAAGCAGGCAGAGTGGCAGGCAGAGGGAGAAGCAGGCTCCCTGCTGAGCAAGGAGCCCAATGTGAGACTTAATCCCAGGACCCTGAGACCGTGACCTGAGCCCAAGGCAGCTGCTTAACAAACTGAGCCACCCAGGCATCCCTACGTGATAATTTTTCTTGATCAAACTTCTGATACCTTAAGATAAGGAAGATATGAATCATTCTTCTGCTAATGTATTTGATAGTTTACTTTTTTATAACAAATGTTAAAGATACTTTTTTTGTGTTTTAGTTGTTTCAAATGCTTTAAAAGAAACGTTCAGATAATCGTGGTAAAACAATAGTGGAAACAAAAGAACTGATTTCAATAATTGTAACAGTTAATGTAAGATTAAGCAGTTGACTTACTAAACTTACCTTAAAGAAGCAATTTATAAAAAAATGTTATTTGCTTAGTTTGCTCTTCACGGTGTTACAACAAATAGTAAAGAAATATAATAGTTGGGGCCCCTGGGTGGCTCCAATGGTTAAGACTGTATTCAACTCAGGTCTTGATCCCAGGCTCCCTGCTCAGTGCGGAGCTGGCTTCTCCCTCTCCCCACTGCTTGTGCTCCCACTGGCTATCTCTCAAATAAAATAAAATCTTAAAAAAATATAATAGCTAATAATGCTAAGTCTGTGCCAAAGCACCATTGAGTGTTCACACTAAGCCTGTGAGATAAGTAATATTCTCACTCATCCCCACTGAATAGATGCAAAAACCGAGGCATAGGGAGGTTGGTAACTTGCGAAAGAACACATAGCTAGTAAGAGGCACTGAGATTAAACCTAGGCAATCTGGCTCCAGAGTCTGTGCTTTTAACACTACCATGAAGATATAGAAAAAGAAGACATTATATATTGCAGTATTCATAAACCCAAAATTATTCAAGCAATCTCACTGCCACATAAATACAGTGAAAGTTTTGTTTACTTAACTGACCTTGGGACTGACTCGTCCCAAAGCTCCTGAGAGACCCAGAAATCTGTTTCATGGCCATGAACTGAAAAATAGCCTTAAAAGGCAGCATCCCAAAGTAACAGCAAACACCGAGACATTGTGGTCCGTGAGTCCTTTCCCCACAGGTCCCAGCCTCCCTCACCCAGGAGGAAATGCGCATGCGCAGTAGCTAACGGCGAGGCTGCCCCAGGACCACAGGTGCACGCGTCCCGTCTTGCCACCATTGGTGCCCTACCTGGCCGTGTAGCATGGATTCCAGCACGAGAGCCCACAAGTCCACAAAAGTCGTGGGGTGGCCCTGCTCCGCCCGCAGCTCCAGCTCTTGGTAGTAGCTCGCTAGGCGCTCCGGGGAGAAGGCCTCCATCTTACTCTTGGCCAGGTGCTCTCTGGCATATTTGATGGGTCCTTCGAGGTCCTTCTGTGACCACTCAGGGTCCCCATAGAGATGAGCCATTGCCCTGGGAGAATAAAGGGACAATGTGATGGGAGGCAGAGGCCCAGCCTGGGTCGCTGGGACATTTCCCTCCTACCCTCCCACTTCTCCCCACGTGTTGCTCCTGCAGCCAAGGCCCTGCCCATCTGGAAAATGTGTCTCGGGGCTTTCTCTCAGATCAGCGCTGTCTAATTTAAATATAATGTGAGCCACAGATGTAATCTGAAATTTCCTAGTAATCACATTTTGAAAAAGTAAGAAGAGAGCAATAAAAATTAATTTTAATAGTATTATTTTAATTTGATATACCCGAAAATTCTCATTTCAACATGTAATCAATATACAAAATTAACATAAATTTGTATTTTTTTCAGACCAAGTCTTCAAAATTCTCTGTGTATTTTATCTTTATACCACATCTCATCTGGACTAACCACATTTCAAGTGGCCAATAACCACATAACTAGTGGCTACTGCATTGTGCAGAACAGATCTAGACCCTACACCCATCTTCGTGGGCCTGTCCGGAAGCCCTTTAAGACTGCTTGTCCACAGCCGTCACCTAAAATCCTCCGAGTTTACTCTCCTTTTACTGCTTCAAGTCACATTTCAGTAAGACTCAAAGGAACGAATCTCTAACGGTGAGAAGTCCCACCTCATCATAGGCAGGATGGGGTACAGGGAGGCCAATGTTGTCTTTAGGTAAGAGGTTAAGATAGGACCTCTTCATCTCAATTTCTCCATCTATACTATAGGGATGGTAAAAAACAAACACACAACAAATCAACCCACCCTGTAGAGTGTTATGAGGATTTAAATGAGATAATCACTTTTAAAGAAAAAAGAGCTACCAACTTTGGAGTTCCTGATACATGTCAGATCAGGTGTTTTACTTGGGCTACCCCAGGACAATCCTATGGAGTAAGAACTACTCTTACCCCGTTCTGGAGATGAGTCAACTGAGAATCAGGGGAAATTGGTTGCCCAGTTAAGTGGTTGCAGAGACTCAAACCCCAGCTCCTCCTGAGTCAGCTGCCTCAGTCCTCAGTAGCATGGAATGAGTGTCCTCCAACCCCTTGTCACGGGAGGACCTCTGTAATACCTACTGCCTACCTTTTGAGAAAGCCACCTGGCACCCATCAGACCGTAGTGCTCACACCCACTTGGCTTCCACATATAGAGGGGTTCCCCTGGTGTCTACTCCAATCCCCTCTGGGACCCGATCATCTCTGCTCTTTCGGTGCCCAGGCCCCTCACCATGTAGAGCCCGAGAGGCCGCTGAAGTAGGTGACACAGTCCAGGAGGCCCAGCTTCTGCAGGGCCAACAGATGGCCATAGAGAGCAGTCATGGCCCGGGCACCTCCTCCTGTGGCCATAATGCCCACAACGGGGACCTGGACCAACACAGACACAAGCCAGCTTAACTAGGACCAGGATGGAGGGAAGGGCCCTTGGGGCCAAGGCCTGATGGAGTCGGGCTTAGACCAAGCAGTGAGCCCCTCCCTCCCCCAGGAAGTGACAGCTCTCAGCCCTGGACGGGCCCGAAAGGGAGTGAGAACCCCACAGCTTACCCCCCCCCCCAGCCACTCCCATCTCTGCTGGCTGGAGCATCTGGAGAGGGCAGAGCAATCAGGCACGTCCTTAAGGCCAGTCCAAGGTACTGCGCCCACATTCCCCTGCACCCCCAAACCTCATCCTCCTGTAGGTCTCTGTCCAGCTGCAGGGCCTGCTTGAGAGCCTTGGCCACCACTTGTTTCCTCCTGCTCAGGAAGGCTTTCTCCTCTGCACATAGATCAAAGCCCAGATGCATAGCTAGCTCCTTAGGGCTGGGGCAGTAGAGGATCCAAGGGTCAGGGGGGCACTGCATAGCACAGCCATAGGCTGGCTATGCCCAGGATAGCTGCCATATTACCTCCCTGCTCCCAACCCCAAGGGCCACCCATTCCATAGCACTCCCAGCCTCCTGACCACCCCACGCTGTCCCCCCTAGATATGAATGTCCCTTACCAGCCCTCAGCCTTGAGCTGCAGCCTCACTCCTGGGCTCTGAAATCAAAGCGAGAGACTGGACTAGAATATTCTCGATGCTGAGAGGAATGTGAGTATCCCCTGGGGGCCTGGGCTCCCCATCTTTATTCTCACTGGCACTTCCCATCAAATTGAGGCCACTTACATTTGTAGCAGGAATGTGAAAGGTCACCTCCTTTCCCATGGCCAAGGACCTCAGGGGCACAGTGAGGTGCCCGGCTGACTGGTCTGAACTCCAGCCGTTGTTTGCAGAGCTCTGGAGGGAAATATTCATTCATTCAACCAATCCTTACTAAGTATCTAGACAGTGATCCAGACAGACAAAGTCCCTCTCTAATAATATAATCACAATATTTACAGTTATTGTAATTATACTACTTACAATGACTAATTATTAAAACACTTGCTGACATTCTTTGTTCTAACTGAATTGTGTATATGAATTGATAACAAAATAGGTAACAAACAGATGTTAAAAAATATTATAAAGGGGAAAAAATGTTGTAAAGGAAGTCCTAAGCAGTGTGATATAATACAATAACTTGGGGTATGGGGGACCTATTTAAGATGGGGAGTCAACGGGGCACCTGGGTGGCTCGGTTGGTTAACCGACTGCCTTTGGCTCAGATCATGATCCCGGAGTCCCAGGATCGAGTCCCACATTGGACTCCCTGCTTGGCAGGGAGTCTGCTTCTTCCCCTGACCCTCCCCCTTCTCGTATTCTCTCTCGCTCTTTCTCTCTGAAATAAATAAATAAAATCTTAAAAAAAAAAAAAAAGATGGGAAGTCAAGGAGGGCCCCTCTTGGCTGAGATAAAAAGAGGAGGAAGAGGAGAAGTAGGCAGCCTTGGAAGCAGCCAGAGGAGAACACAGAAGGCCCCCACCTTGTTGGGAAAGCAAGAAGAGACAAAGGCAGCTGGAGCATCATGAAAGAGGGGCAGCATAGAACAAGGTGAGGCAGCAGAGCTGGGCAAGGGCCAGGCCATGCAGGGCCTTGGAGGCATGGATACGGGATTTTCTTCTAAGAGCACGGAGGCAGGCGCCATCGAAAGATTCAAACAAAGTCTGAAAAGTTCCCCTGCCCACTCCAGGATCCTGGTGATTCTCCCTGTCTGCGAAGGGCTTGGTGCCTCTCTGGGGAAGGCTGGCTAGGCCACGGGGGCCCGCAGCAGCTGGAGCTGGCCCACGGTGGGGAGAGCTCCGAAGCCAAGACCTACCCTCAGAAGCACATTCAGTTCTCCCTCCTGGGCTGCCATGTAATGGAAGCGGAAGGCAGAGGCTGGACCCAGCGCAGATGTCTGTGTGTCTTCATAGGACCCCTTCAGCTCCAGCTCCAGCTCCAGCTTGTCCTGATCTAGGCAGAAAGTGGGCAGACAGCATGAGGGGAATAAGAGCCAGGAATCCGAGCAGGGACCCCAGGAAACCGGCAGTGTGGCTCGGACGTGGGCGAGACCTGGGAGCTTGGACCATGATAGCCAGGATTCTGGAAAGGGCCCTCCCCAGCCTGCTGGGTCCCACAGCCCCCATGGGACTCCCATCTCCTGCAATACACCTTCCCCCAGGTCAGGGGGACCCTCGAGTCCACAGGAGACCTGACACTCTCGTGCTGTGTGAGCAAGAAGAGGCCCTGCACAGGTGTCCCAGCTACCCCCTCTAGCAAGAGCCGGCCTCACCTGTGACGGTGGCCGTGCTCCCGGCGCGGTCCAGACAGACATCCAGGCAGGACAGCTCTCGGGCCTGGGGCAGACCACACTGTGGGCCGGGGGCTCGGCAGGGAAGGCTGAGGTCCCCTCAACTTCACTCTCTGAGCCCCACTGTCCCAAATCCACCACACACTGATCAGAAAGTGGGGCCAGAGTGGGACTGGAGGCAGAACCGCCACCCCTCTCCTCTGATTCTGGAGCAGCGGGGGGGAGCCCCACCTCCACCCCGTGTACAACCCCAGCTTCCAGAGGTCTGCCAAACTTGGGGGATCTCTGAAGGCCGCCTGACCCTCAGGCACCGTTCTTTCCTCTCCGTGTTTCTCTGCAGACCCAGCCTGGAGAGAGCCTTCTCCCACAACTGCTCCCAAACAGTAGCACGGAAGCCACTGGCCTACAGGACGATGGACCAATCTCCCGGCTGTCCTCCAGCTGACCAGCTTGCCAAAGGAGCCCGCTGCATTCTCTGTCATTGCCCGTCGCCGGACACCCGCAGCCCACCCAGGGTCCTGACTGACTCCCGTCGACGCTGGGTTTTCTCGCCCACCGCCGCTCTCCAGCCCCTCATAGAAAAAGCAGCTGCCACAGGTAGGACGATTTTAATGTGCATTTGTAAAAGTAACACTAGGCCATGAAGCAGGCCCTTGTATGACCCTGGGAGTAGAGGCTTCCTTCCCTCACAGGTCACGCCTGTGCTGCTGGCCGGCGACCTCTGAGTGGAAAGCTTCTAGTCCATTGTTTACCACCTGTTCCCGTTGTTGT
Organism: Nasua narica; assembly: GCA_028533885.1. Classification (NCBI taxonomy): domain Eukaryota; kingdom Metazoa; phylum Chordata; class Mammalia; order Carnivora; family Procyonidae; genus Nasua; species Nasua narica. The sequence continues at coordinate 51,442,137 of CM052797.1, read as the reverse complement.
GACCTTGTTGTGAGTTTTGTTCTGTTTCCGAAGAGCTAATCAGGACTCTCCACTGCCTCGAGGAGGAGCTGACTGATCCCCAACTCTGTCCCAGAGCTCCCAGGTTGGAAGTACAGCACTCTGGAAACTTCCTCCCGGCCTCTGCTACTGCAATACTAATGCCCCAGCTGGGCCTGGCTGGCGCGTTGCCCACCACCTTCTGAGGCTAAGAACTAGAAGTCCATCACAGGTGATGAAGCCCTGTCAGGAGCACCTACGATTCCCCCCAACACTCCCTCAGCCATCCAGTCTTGGGCCCGAATCTCCCCCCAGTGGAGTCTCGGCCTCCCTCTTTCCATGTTCTCTTAAGGCCCTGGCTCCTCCCAGCCCCCAGCCCCTGACCACAGCCCCGGGGGAACCACCGAGCTGGGAGGCCCAAGGTGGTCTTACCACAGTGCCCTGTCCCTGCCTGTCCCTTCGGCACCCCCCAACCTCAGTGTCGGCTCTGGGGCCCCTCCCTCAGCTCCCCTCACAAGCCTGGGGAGGGTGGTTACCACAAGGACGTCGTTGGTGATCAGGTTTTCTGGGGAGTCTGGCCTGTAAAAATCAGAACATCCGGAGCTCAGCCTGACAAAGGCAAACGCTCCCTGTACTGAGCTGCCCCCTCATAGCACAGCCTCCAGCCCCTGTGGGGCCTCCCTGGGTGATGCTGAGGGACCCTAAGTCCTGGATACCATTCAGGGGGAGGGAGGGGCTTCTGAAGACTGCCACGTGAGGAGAGAGAGGGAGTGTCTGGCCAAGGAAGCAGTGGCCTTCCTCTCCTCATTCCTCTAATAGGACCCCCCAAACACACACACACCCAGGCTGGCAGGGGTGGGGGCAGGAGGGACAGAGAATCTGTGTCAAAAACATTTCCTTAAATAAAGCCTGGGTCCTGAGACACTCCCTGGGCTGTGTGATTATTACTCACGTTTTTTCCAGCAGGAACTCCACATCCAGCTCCTGTCCCTAAAATCAATGATGAGCAAGTCGTCAACATTTACACATCGTCAGAGCTGACAGTTCTTCAACCACGCACTGTCTCATCTCAAGCAATCTCTCAGGGAGGCGCGATACTACAATTCTTCCCACTTAACAGATGTGGGAATTGAGAGTTGGGGAAAAGATGAGCTGTCTGCCCAGGTTAGCCACAGCTGAGAAGTCTGCAGAGAACAGGCCTCCCTCCTAGGCAGGGCTGAAGGAGGACATGAGGAGCACAAGCTAAAAGATGTTTAAGGATGCCCAGAACCCATCTCGGGTCCTCTTGAGGGGGACCTGACCCCAGAATCCCACCCTCCCATTCCCCAGCCTTCCCCTGCTGGAGAAGGAGCAGAGACCTTCATAAAGCCAGAGCCGGCCTTGGGCACCACGGGAGAGCAGTGAGCAGAAGAGATGGAGTGCCACTGCACCCCCTCTCAACCGCCCCAAGGGTTAGTTACGCTGAGCTGAGGTTTAATTGATATTAGGAAGTTCACCAACACAAACCTCCCTCCCGTGACTAAAATCTCTGCAAGAGTGATTCAGTAGTAACAGTCTAGTTAAGCCTTCTCCGTTCCTATTACAATATAAATATCTCTGGGAGGGGCTTCCCTCTTTTGTGAACACATTCAACCCAGCAGCATTCCAGCAGAAGGGAGAAGTTGGGTAACTTCCTCAGCCTGGGGCGCAGAGGGGTGGTGCACAGAGGGGTGGGACTCACTCACCTGGGGATGCTGGGAGAAGGTTTTCCGGAGCACCTCGCCCGGGAGGACTTCTGAGACATCATAAAGAACCTTGAAGCAGGCATCATCCTCCGTGACTGAATCCTCATCATAGACATTTAGCTCCAGAACATTCTAGGGACCCGAGAACAGCAACTTAGTGCATTATTTACTCATCACTGTACTTCATACCTGTTGAGCCCTTACTTGATGCCCAGGGTTGGAAAAGATTTTTATGCCTCCATACTTTGTACTTCAAAATAAAAATAAGAGTAAAACTTAAAAGCACTAGAAGGAAATCCAGCAAAGTTCCTAATCTTCCCCTGCTAATTTTTGTTTTTATAAAAAATAAAATTCTTTCGGTGTTTCCCCACCACTGCACACATACCCCCCCTTTGCAGCCCCCGAGGCACCCGTATGGACCAGGCACTGTTAGGAGACTTCCATGCTTTATCTCATTTGACCTCAATAACCCCCTCAAGAAGGGATTCTTACTGCCTCCATTCCACAGATGGGCTTAGAGAGGACCAGCAACTTGCCAGAGATCAGGCTCATGGGTCACACTTCTCTAGCACACAGCACCTTGCAGGGGGGTGGGGGGGCAGAACGGGATGGACGGGGACAAAGACATTCCTCCTCCCACATGTCTCTGACTGAGCCCTGGAGGAAAAGTGTGCTCTGAAAGGACACAGACTGTCCTTAGGTGGGTGGTTCTGGCCTTTACCTTGACCTGACTCTGGATTAGGAAACTGAAGGTCTCATTCCATACAGGATGACTGGAGTTGGTGATTGTTTTGGTCTTGAACTTTGTTCCAGGGACGGTTGGCAGCTGTAGGGTCACATAGGGGTCTGCCTCACTCACTGCCAACGTTAAGAGAACAGAATAAGAGAGAATTCCCTACGCTCCCCTCCAGGGGCCTCACCAGGTTCCTACCATGACCTTGGCGGCCACTGTGGGCAGCCCAGCCCAGCCCAGCCCCCAAGTTCCCGCCTGGGCCTTTCCCACAGGGCCTGATCATCTCTAGACCCCTGGAGTCCAGGAAATACTCACACAGGTCAGTCCAGCCCAGGTTCCGTGCCTCCAGGACCCTCACAGTGAGCCGCCAACTGACAGAGGCCATCCCCTGGAGGGAGATAGCAGACAGCTCAGTCCCTCCTGCTCGGTCCCCAGCCCCACCCCTCTGTGCTGAGGTTTCTCCTGACACGCTCAGTCATGCTGCCGGGCGTTCTGCGGCCAAACAGCCTTTGCCCACCACTGTCCTTGGGGCCATGGTCCTGGGCTGCAGCAGTCAGGGCAGACCAACAAGGGGTGGAGTCTGTGGGACCCCTTTCCCTTCGGGGACAGAATTGCACAGGGTCGTGGTGACAGCAGGGAAACAAGGACCTAGGAATGGCCACCACACTGGACATGTCGGTTTGGGGTTGTCCACCCCCAGAGCTCCCGAGAGGGCAACCCTTTGGTGAAGCATAGAGCTCTCTTGCCCAGCGCTGCTCCCCCCTCCCCCCTCGCCCCCCAAGCCCTCTGGATGGCAAGTGGGAGTTGACACCAGGGAGGCTGAGCCCTGGAAGGCCCAGCCATGGGTACTCACCCTCTCTTGGGTGTGAGATAGGAAATTTGCAAGAGCATCAGGCCACCACGGCGTGCAGGAGGCCATTGGATACTGAAACCCTGGGGAGGCCACATCGGCCCACAGCCAAGCCCATTGAGGAGGAAGCAGAAACTGAGTAGGCACGGGCTCATGGGGGCAAAGGGAGCAGAGGGGGCCAAGGAGAAGCAGAAGGCAAATAGGGTGTGCCAAGTCCTTCTGGGGACAGAGTCCAAGGGGACTCTCCCCAAATCCCTACTGCTGAGGTCCTTTGCACTTCCTGGAAGTCCGGGAGCCTTGGGTTTCTGTTCTTCTGGAGGTAGCTGTGTAGCTTTTTCTGGGCACCCTGCCCCAGTGTCTTACGGTGAGCCCCTGCGATCTGAGGCCGGAGAGGCACAGGGCTTGCATGACCGACATGCAGCCTTGCGGGGTCTCGGAACACGGTGTCGTGATGAAACCAAAGAGCTCTTCTACTTTGTGCCCTCCCGTCACCAGTCCCCTCCATGCCTGTGACCCCGGAGTCCCCTGCCAGGAACCCATCTGGGCTCTGCACGCGTGCTGTCTCCTGAGGGCTGCCTCAGTGTGCACAGACTCGCTGTCCATTCCCATTGAGAAATTTAAAGGACGATGAGGCCACAGCAAAGCCACTGGGTACTAGCACCCTGTGGGTCCCCACATTGCTCTCCTGTGCCTTCCTGTCTTTGTCATTCCTGTCAACTTTCTGGCAGAGCATGCGTGATATCCCAACCTCCCGGCGTCGCCCCCCCACGCCCCCAGGGTGAACTGGTTTCTCCCTTCTTGAGGACTAACTCCAGGAACACCGGCAACATTTTGACTCTACGGGCCTTAAGCCAGAGCTTGTAAATGGCAAAGATGTCAGGCTTTTTAGACACCTGGCTCCCTTTCCTCCCTGCCCCAGATCCCTCCCTGCCTGCCACAGATAGAGTGCTGGCTGGGTTCCCGGCGCCCTGGAGGGAGCTGAGCTTCTGTGTGCACTCCAAGACAGGGGAAGGACAGAGATGGCCCAGACTCCCCCTCACCCTCGAGGCCACAGCCTGTGGGTGGCTACGAAGCATCCCCACCTGCTGCTCTCTAGCCAGCCACCATATCTAATTTGAGCTTCATTGCCCATTTCTCTCTCTGGTCACCAAGAGCCTCTCAACCTCAGAAAGCCCACTGTCCCCTGGCAGGATATTTTTCCAGGGTGAAGTCCCATTTCTCATCACCTCTAAAACCATCACTAACGCAGAGCACACCACAGGTTGGGCTGTGACAATAAATACAATGATGGGTCATTACTCGGGGAGGTTGAGCGGCCTAGGCAAGACAGGCTCCCAGCCAGGATATCTGAATCTAAACCTTGGTCCTCTGCTTACTTGCTGTGTGACCCTGGACAAGTCACTAAACCTCTCAGAGCCTCCATTTCCTCATAAATAGTGGGACTAATTAATAGAGGCTAAATGTGTTAATGCCTATAGAATGCTTAGCAAAAAAGTAAGCAGTTCCTAGATAATTGGTCTTATTACTATTTATTAAGTGCTTGTTATATTTCTAGGTGCTGTACTAAGCAGGTTATGTATTCCAATTTGATTTATTCTCCCAACACATCCCAAGATAGTACTCTCATTTCCTCCCATTGTACAGATGAGAGAATTGAGGCTTAGAAAGGTTGCTGTAGGTCACAGAGTTAGCAGGTGACCTAGGCCTACCTAGGATCTCTTTCAAGCCCAGGTCTTCAAGGCCAGAGCTCACATCTCCCGTACTGTTCTATTTCCCTAGGACTTTGCTCCTTTGTGAAAGCATGCAACTTTCCCCCACTGCCCTCTGGATATCTAAATAGTAGAATATCATAGATTTCTCTTAGATCAATATGGTTATTGAACTAACGAACTAATAGGATTCTCCTGAGGGCATTGGGTCTTCCCCTCCCCTGCTGAAATACTGCCTTAATTGATAACTGACCCTGAATGCTATGAAGGGCTTCTCCAGCAGGGATCCCCCTCCACGCCCCCCCCCCGCCCATCTTCCCATAGACTCCTGGGAGTACCTCCCTGCTGGGAGTCTCAACCACTGTTTCTCCCTATGCAGGGACCCCAGGGCCTCCTCCGGCCTCCTCCCTTTGGTGAGACTCAGTGCCGACCCCTGCCCATCACTGGAGATGTGACCCAAGCGAGTCTGACGGGGCTGGAGTCCCCCATACAGGGGTCTAGACCACAAGGTCTTCACCAGCAAGAGGAACACGAGCAAGCTGCCTTCCCTTCTGCTGGCCCCCAGAGACCCACTGTGGTAGGGGAGGTTGGAGAGAGGGGGAGTGGACACTTCAGGCCCTGTATCTCCTGAGTCATGCTGAGCGGAGGCTCCTGGTTCACGCAGCAGGCAGGTCCTGGAGCAAGTCCTGGATGCCTGGCCTGGCCTGCCGGCCCAGGTCCTGCGGCCAGGGCAGGCTCCAGTCCCCTGTTCCAGCAGGAATGAGGCTGGATGAGGACTGCTGAGACTGCCCCGGGAGTCGACTCGAAGGCTGGGGGTCGAGGGCCTGATCTCGGAGATTCAACCAGGCCCAACAGCATCCATGGAGGGCAATGTGCTTTCCAGGTGTATTGGCAGACTCAAGCCCCCCGTGTCGCTGCACCTTGGGCTTTGTTTTTGCCCCCTGGGCTGGGTCTAGAGCAGGCAGAGGAAAAGGATGCCCAGCCCTCTTCAGGGAGATGAGGATGAACACAGGAACATCAGAAACCTCCACGACTGGGTTCTGGGGCTCAAGTTGCTGATGGAAGGAGCAGATGGAGCCCAAGCTATCCGGGCCTCCACCGCCCTGCTCCTGCAGGCTTGGCGTCTTCCCAGACCGCCATCTGGGCATTTTTACCAATGTGCACTTGATGGGGGGGAGGGGTGGTCTTCTAGACCTCAGGCTGACAGGGGCCGGGGCAGGAGGTGTTGGCTTTCAATGAAGGGGTCCCTCTCCATGTTTCCCAGGATGGCCTGGTACCTGATGTGAGCCAGGCCAGTTTCCTCCAGGAGCACCTGTCCGGAGCTACTGGGCTGGATCTGACTCAGGCCTGGGTCTCAGGGCCAACGCTCCAGAAGCTGGGCAAAGTCTGAGAATGAGGCAAAGGCCTCAGGATGGTGAGCTTGGCACACTTAGCCTCTTTCATGGCCCCTGCCTGGGGCACCAGGGAGACCTGAAGAGCCAGACACCCCAGCCCTGATGCACAGCAGAGGATGAGAAATCTGCCTGAGAGGAAGCACACAGAAAGAGTGGGGCTAGCAGTCTGTAGATCTCTTTGGCCTGGTTGCAGCCTCCTCTCTTTGCCCAGTAAGTAATTGGCAGTGGATGGGAACTTGGCCTGACAAAGCTCTGGGGACACACAGGGTGGTTCCTTGTCCCCCACCAGTTCCAGGAGGCCCACTACCAGCAGTGGTGAACTATGGGCCTGGTGGGGTGTCCTCTTGTGACACGAAGCCACCGTGTTCTCTGATGCGGCATGTGAGCTTTGGTGGAGAAGAGGGTAAGAAGTTCTAAGGAGGTTGCTGGCTGATTCGTCACAGCGGAGGGGAAGGTTCTGGTCTCCCAGGTCCTCCCTTCTATGGATGCTGATCATCCATCCACGCCCGTCCCCACTACCCATTCCCAAGCACAGACTCTCTTACCCCTTCCTCCCACCCTTGGCCTCTGCCAAGGCAGAGACCCCAGCTCTGGGAGCCGGGCCTTCCGCAGAGGCCAGAATCACTTTGGCTTTCACCGCATCAAGCTTCTCAGAACGCAACCCAGCCCCGGGCCCTGCCCTGAGTGATGCCCACGGGCTTGGCGACACTGTTACCTGGTGAGGGTGGCCAGGGGGTCCCCTAGTTGTCAGTCTCTCCATGCCAACTCTTCTGGCTCCACTCCAGGACCAGCTCCTGCCAAGAGGCCAGATCCCTGGCTGACTGTCAGCAACTATCCCAACAGGATGGGGCTGCGAATCTGCCGCCGAGGAGTTGCAACCCTATAAACAGGCTGGGGCTCCACCCCTGGGTCACTCCCTTAGCCTAGCCTCTTCCCCTCTTCCCCAAGAGGCTGGGCCAAGCAGAAACCTCTGGCAGGGCTCCAGGACCCGCAGGCGGAGCACCCCTCTCAGAAGTGGGGCATCACGACTGCAGATGTGGTGAGGAGAGGACACAAGTCCTAGGAGCAGCGGTCGGAAGCTGGTTCCCCTGAGGCTGAAGGTCTGGGACAGGGTAGGGGCAGAACTGCAGACACCCTGCAGCCCAGCCCCAGCCTGAGCCAGGCAAGCCTCTTAGGGAGAAGGACTGAGTATATGAGAGCAGACGAGGGGCCAGGTCTCCTTGGCAGCTCTCTGCAGCCAGGATCCTGGGTATCATAATAAAGGCAGTCACAGTGGCAGGCACTGGGCAGAATTCGCAGAGCTACAGGGGAGCTCTGGACTCTGGTTCTAAGCCCCTCACCCTCAGCTTTACCCTCACCCCTTCCCTTTGGCTGATCCTAGAAGTTTAGAAGATTTCCATTAGACTCAAATGGCAAACTTTCTAATACAGGTAACAGAGACCATTCAGGATGCTCTTAGACTATGAACATTACAGAAGAAAACTTTGTGAAGTTACCTGTTTAAACTGTTGTGTCTCAGCGACATTTAGTGTTCTCCTGAAATGACATGAATTCAGTTATTTCATTGTCAATCCACTATGTAACTGAACAATAGGATTTGTTTTTCAAGGCAAATGAAACTGAATTGATGTTAACTTAGTACAAATGAATCTATAAAGTATTATTACAGAGGCGCCTGGGTGACTCAGTCGGTTGGGCGTCTGCCTTCGGCTCAGGTCACGATCCTGGGGTCCTGGGATCAAGTCCCGCGTTGGGCTCCCTGTTCAGTAGAGGGTCTGCTTCTCTCTTTCTCTGTCCCTCTGCCTCTCCTCCTGCTCATGCTCTTTCTCTCTCTCTCTCAAATAAGATCTTAAAAAAAAAAATAAAAAGTATTATTACAGAATTGGCCAAAAAAGAAAATTAATAATAGTCTATGAAAATGTGAAAATGGGGCCCCTGGGTGGCGCAGTTGGTTGAGCGACTGCCTTCAGCTCAGGTCATGATCCCGGAGTCCCGGGATCGAGTCCCACATCGGGCTCCCAGCTCCATGGGGAGTCCGCTTCTCACTCTCACCTGCTCTCTCTCACTTTCTCTCTTTCCTAATAAATAAATAAATAAAATCTTTAAAAAAAAAAAAAAGAAAATGTGAAAATAACTGAATGGGAAATAGTTCTAATTTGCAAGAGCCAGATGTCTAATCTTTTTTTTTTTTTTTCAGATGTCTAATCTAATGAAAAAGTAAATGTAAAAGGTAGAAAACTATGAAGAACAACTTATTCCAAAGTGGGTCATGCATGAAGCAATTCACGGAGTCACACAGTTGGTGAGTGACTGAGCCCAGGATTATGTCCTTTGGAGTCAAAGTCTGTGTCCCCTTCCCCAGTCTGGGCTTAGCCTAGCCTGGAGCTTGTCCACCCTCCATGGCCTCCAGAGCCATCCTTGGACTGTAGGAGTCCTGAGAAATACATCTCACTGAGGAGTGAATTAATCTCTCCCTGAAGTGATATGGGCCTCACACGGGACCACTAGATTATGGAGGGGGGGGGGCGGGACCTAAGAGGCAGGCTGCAGCATCACCTTCCATGAGGTAAACCCCAGTGCCAGCCCTTCACACACATAGGGCAGGGCCAGGCACCACCGCCCACCCCAGAGGACCAGGGCCCAGGGCTCAGCTGGTCGGACTCAGAGGAGAGCTTGGTACTCAGTTACCCCATCTGTGCAGTGATGGTGGGGTTGATGCTAAGCCTGGTAAAAAAAAACCATGATATTCTTGACTCAGAGATTCTTAATTTGGGGCTAGGGCCCATGGATGGGATTTGGGGCACTCTCAATGGTTCTGGAAATTATATATGGAATGATGTGGATATGTATGCATGTGAATGCTTCTGGAAAAGAGGTCTAGAGCAGCATGGTCCAATAGGAATGTCATGCAAGCCACCTATGTCATACTAAATTTTCTAGTAGCCACATTTTAAAGAAGTAAAAAGATAGAGGAGACACTAATTTGAATAATATCTTTATTGAACCCAATAATCTAAGGTATTATCAATTCAACATGTAAGCAACATTTGAAATTATCAAGGAGATCTTTTACATTTCTTTCATACTAAGTCTTCAAAATCCACCATGTTTTTTACACTTAGAGCTTATCTTTTCATTTAAATTTCCTAGGCTGTGTCCCCACCACTTATTTATTTTATAACTGTAAGTTCATACCTCTTAATATCCTTCACCTACTTTGCCTCTCCCTCAGGCCCCCACAAAGAGTTTGCTCTCTGTCTTTATGATTTTGTTCTGCTTTTGTTTATTCATTCATCTGTTTTATTTCTTAAATTCCACATATAAGTGAAATCACATGGTATCTCCGTCTTTCTCTGTCTGATTTATTTTGCTTTACCTAATGTCCTCTAAGCTCATCTATGTGTTTTCCCAAATGATAAAATTTCATTCTCTTTTATGATTGGGTAATATTCCATTATATATATCTACACCACATTTTCTTTACCTATTCTCTGTTGATGGACATTTCAGTTGATTCCATACTTGGCTATTGTAAATGATGCTGCAAAAAAACATAAATGGGCATGTATCTTTTTAAATTAGTGTTTTCCTTTTCCTCAGTTAAATGCCCCAAAGTGGAATTGCTAGACTGTGTGGTGGTTCCATTTTTAATTTTGTGAGGAAACCGCATACTGTCTTCCATAGTGGCTATACCAGTTTGCCTTCCCACCAACAGTACATGAGTGTTCCTTTTCTCCACATCCTTGCCAGAACTTGTTATCTCTTGTCTTTTTGATACTAGCCATTCTGACAGATGGGCGGTGATATCTCATCGTGATTTTGATTTGCATTTCCCTGATGATGAGTGACGCTGAGTATGTTTCCGTGTGTCTGTTGGCCATCTGGATGTCTTCTTTGGAGAAGTGCCTGTTCAAGTTCTCTGCCCATGTTTAAATTGAACTGTTTGTGTTTCTGGCATTGAGTTGTATTTGTTCTTTATCTGTATTGGATATTAGTGTCCCTTATCAGATATATCATTTGTGAGTATCTTCTCTCATTCAGTTTTGTTGATGGTTTTCCTCCACTGTGCAAAAGCTTTTTAGTTCAATGTCATTGCGTTTAGTTTTGCTTTTATTGCCCTTGTTGGAGAAGACAGATTCCAAAAAATTGTGTCAAGATCAATATCCAAGAGTTTACTGCCTGCATTTTCTTTTAGGAGTTTCATGATTTTGGGTCTCACATTAGGCCTTTAATCCATTCGAGTTGATTTTTGTGTCAGAAAGTGGTTCAGGGTCACTCTTTTGCACGTAGCCGTCCAGTTTTCCCAGCACTTACAGCATATCTTAATTCAGAATAGCTACATTTCAAGTGTAATAGAGTGGCCACAGGTAACTAACAGCTATTTTATTGGCTCAGGGGTATGGAGGGACCGCAGAGTTTGGCAAGGACAAGAGGAAATGAATTATGTGCCAAGACTTAGAATTTTATTTGGTTCACACTCAAAGCGGGGAAAGGGGAGGCACCAGGAGCAGGGGAGCAGAGTTGTTGGTGTAAGTCTTACTTCTCCCCATCCCCCAGCCTCCCTGGAAAAGCTGTGATTAGGCAGCAGAGACTAGGAGAGGTGGTCCAAGAAGGACTAAAGTCGTGGGGGGAGGACAGAAGAGAGGCAAAGATTCAGGGGCAGTCAGTCTGAAGCAGGGCCCTCAGGCACAGCAGGGTTGGGCTAAGGTCACGTGCTGCTCACCCAGGCCAATGGGAGCCTCAGGGGCGGGGCACATCTCTTGAGCCTATCAGCGCAGGCTGGGAGAAGAATGAGCCTTCAAACGGATCCAACCCAACTGTTGAGTCACCCCCAGCCTGCACCCTTTCTGAATTTGTGACCCACAGAACCTATGAGCCTAATACAGTGGTTGCTGTTTTATGCCATGAGGTTTTGGGTAGGGGTTGGGGGTTGTTACAGAGCCATAGTCACTAAATCAGAAGTTTTCTCGAATTTGCAAACAATCCTAAAGTTTGATGGACACTACCAGAGAAGAGTCGTGAAGCAGAAAGAAACTGATAATTAACTATATGACCAACAATTTTTTTGGTATTTCAATTTCTGCTAGTTGGTATTTCAATTTCTGCTAGTTGACAGAAGTTGGTATTTCAATTTCTGCTAGTTGACATACAGCATAATATTATTTTCAGATGTATGATGTAGTCATTCTACACTTCCACAAAACCCCCTGTGCTCCTCACAACAAGGGCACCCCTTAATCCCCACAACCTATTCCACCCATCCCCCCACCCCGTGGCCAACAAGTCTCAAAAATCCTCAATCAACCAAGCTAGAGAGAAGATTGCTTTCTATTTGTTCTAGAGAAAACGATACAACAAAATTGGTGTAGAATAAAGAGAAATGAAAGAATATGCAACCAAACAGTGAAGGGAAAGGTGTAGAGTTTAATTAATGGCAATTAAGTAGTTCAAATAGTATGCTACTTTAAAAATTTTGTGATGCTTTGGCATTTACCAGCCTTTTAAAATTGATATTTTTGTGTGATTTATCATTCCTAATAAATACTTTTTTTTCCTAATAAATACTTTTGTACCTAATTTTGTATCAATTTCAGGCTGCATGGAACATGGATCTAGGCCATATATCATGCCATTCAAAGCTCTTTATATAGGGTGCCTGGGTGGCTCAGTTGGTTAAGCAACTGCCTTCGGCTCAGGTCATGATCCCGGAGTCCCGAGATCGAGTCCCCACATCGGGCTCCCAGCTCCATGGGGAGTCCGCTTCTCACTCTGACCTTCTCCCTTCTCATGCTCTCTCTCTCCTAATAAATAAAGAAATAAATAAAATATATTTTTTAAAAAAGCCCTTTATATATATAACATTTATTCATCCCCCAAAACTCTATGAGGCAGGTGTTATTATTATCCTCACTTTACAAAGGAGAGAACTGAGGCAGGAATTGGTTGAGGGACTGTCCCCAGGTCTCTCTGAGGATCTAGGCCAGAGGCAGTGTTCTTAACCACCACCTGCAAGATGGTCTCTCTCCCTCAGAAGTGCAAGCAAGGGGGAGCATGAGACAGTCCCTGGATCCAGCCTTGCCTGAAGGAGTAGATCTAGTTCTGGGCTTTTCATTTGGGTCTCAGCTCTTCCCTCACCCACCTTAACTCCAGGAAAGAAGGATTCGGTTACTCCTCTCCCTTTACCTTCCCCTAGAAAAGCACTTTATGATAGTGTCATGGAGGAGAGGTGGTGCCTGACAGTGGTGGAGGAGAAGACAGAGCTGATGCCCAGCTGAGTCTCAATTCTAGGCAGAAGTCTTGAAGCAGGTGATGAGACAGGAGGCAAGATGTATCGTGTGAGGTAGGGATGACACATGCTTCAGCGTTCAGCACTAATTAGCACGTCAAGATCAAGGCACAGGCAGGTCTGCTCTCTTGCCTCATGAGGAAGTGATTATTCACTCTGTTGACAAAAGAGAAAGGACCATTTCCTGTCCAGGACTGCTCAGGTCTAAGCAGGAAAGCAGCACTGGTCCTTCTCATTCTAGGCCTATTGGAATGGATAGCCTTTCAGTAAGCAATGGACCCAGTCAATCCAGTCATTCATCCAACAGGTATTTATTGAGTGTCTACCATGTCCCAGAGAGAGGGAGAGCCAGGGGAGTTAAAAAGGCCTGATTCCCACCTAAGGAAGCTTCCGTCAGGCGTAAATCTGTCTTCCACACCATGTCTCTCAGCCAATGGGACACATCAGTGTCTCAGAACCTGGGACATTACCTTGTAGGTTCTGGAGGGCTGGGGCAGGTACCTGACCCAGAGGAGAGCCTCTCGAATTTTGAAATAAAGAGCCATGAAAGAGCTATAAACAAACATTATTCAGCTAATTAATTTTGTCTGGAGGCAGTGGTAGCAGGTACATGAGCTTCAGGTTGAGTTAAGAAATAAGAGCATGTCTCAAGAACTACTGATGTAACTGGATTAACCTCCCTGCAAGACTCCTCTGCCTCTCCTGCTTGACTTCCTCCATCTCTGGGGGGCTCTGCCCGCCCCCCACTCTGGACTATTGGTCTTTTCCTCTCAGATTCCTCTTTCCTGTCTTTTTTTTTAAATTAAAGATTTTATTTATTTATTTGAGAAAGTGAGGCAGCATGAGTGGGGGTGAGGGGAAGGGATAGGGAGAAACAGGCTTCCCACTGAGCAGGGAACCCAATGTGGGGCTCAAACCCAGGACCCCAGGATCATGACCCAAGTCAAAGGCAGACACACACTGACTGAGCCACCCAGGCACCCCTCAGATTCCCCTTTTCATAAACCTTCCACACACTGGAAATTATTATATTTATAACTTTTACGTTCGGCTGATAGTTTTAAAAAAGATTAGTTAAGCCGTTTATACATTTCAAAACACAAACCAAACCAAAACTAAACCGTCATAAGCATGAATAAGGCCCTCTATTGATTTTTCTTTCTGTGGCTAAGTTGAACCCAGTTGAACCCAGTAGAAAAAATCTTCCTCTAAACTTCAGTGGTAGCCTCTGCCACATTACTAGATTTCATGGGAGAATGTGACCAGACCCATGTCCAGAGTTCCAGGTGTCCGGTATCCTTTTCTGCTGCTGGGAGTTCATATGAGATATACTCTTATCTCTCAGCACTGTATAAGAGTATAAGAGATATACTCTTATCTTACCCAGCACTGACTCCTCTGAAATGTGCTAGTTTTCCTGTAAACACCCAACAAACAACCCCAAGGGGGAGGACCCTGAGACAACGATAAGCTTGTCTGGGGTTTAGGAGAGTTGTGGGGTACACCAGTGCCACCTGCAAGGCCTGAAGCCCCAGCCAATCTGACTCCTTCCCGAGACTGAGTACAGCAGCCCCCTTATGATAGGAAAGAGATCTAAGAGTCTTCCAGAGCTCTCACTGAGGGTGTAGAAGGTAGCTAAGCTGAGAGCCAGGGACCAGCCTGGTTCTGCCATGGAAAGGCGTGAGGTGTGACAAAAGCTGTTGGGGGACCAGTCTGAGCCAAGAGAGGGACAGGGTCTGGATGAGGCATAGACTATTCTCAGCTCCCAAGAGAGTTGAGGTACGTCTGAGTCAGCAAGGCCCTTGCCCTGACCTGACCAGCATAAAATAGGACAATTGTCCCACCAGCTGTGGTATCAGCTATGGTGCAAGCAAGAGCCCAGCAACCAGGCCAGGGAGCCCCCAGAAAACCTCAAACAGATGCTGGGCTATATCCCCTCAAGGCTGTTGAAGCTCCCTGCTATGCTTAGCTGCCATCTTGACTACAAGGATGGGAGTGGAGATTTCCAAAATAAACATTTTCTAAAAGTGGTTGAGTTTACCCAGAACCAAACCTGAAGTGGCAGATTTTAACTCCTCCCAGCCCATTGCAACCTCCCCCTTACACAGTCATCTAGAAGTTTGGGGGCTGGGATATAAGATGACACAAGTTATCAAAATGAAAAGAAATGTAAATGGGAGGTCTGGTAAAAGGTTTGCAGAGGAGGAATCGTTAACTGGAGACTTGGAAGATGAGTTAGTACTTATTGGTCATTGCTACACCAAATTTACAGTATTCTGTGCTATTTAAAAGTGGAGTACCAATATATTTATTCGTACAAAGTGTTATTTCAGAAGTCATCCAGCCGCTGTGCTCAGCATTTTTTGGCTCTCTGCAGCCCCTCCCCATTTCCCTGTCTACCACTTCCCAGACCCTCTTCCCACAGCGCCTCATAGGCCAGCTTCATCACTCAGTTCCTACAACCTCCTGTCTTGCCTATATCATATTGCCAGCCTTTCCCATCCTCCCACCTCCTGAGCAGGCAGAGTAGAGGAGCCCGGTGAAGCAGATGCTTCCCACTTAGACATGAGTCAGGCACCCACGAGACCCTCCCATATACCTCCCAGTGCAGACGAGTGGCCTGGAAGCTGAAGTCCTGGGAGCCCCATTCCAGAAAGGTTCAGACAGGAGACAGGGGAGCAGCCCGATCAGGGGCTGCCCCTCCGAAGACACTGGGTGGGAGAGCACTGAGATCAGAGGCGACAGAGTCAGCTTTTCTTTTGGTATCTAAAATATGGAAGAAGAATATGAAATCAGTCTCTACATCTTAAAGCCAATATCCATGACAGTTATTCCATTTATACTGAGAATATTTGCCAAACACAACTCTTCCCAGCATAGTCTGGCACTGCAATAAAATTCTAAATCAAACAGAAGTACATTCTGCATGTATTGAAATTAATAATGATAACTTCGGACAGAATACTCTGTCTATAAGTGATGAAACTAAAGACCGAGACCATCAGTAAACGTTTTCTTTGAAACCAACCAACCAACAAACAAACAAAATGTAGCTAGGTATTAAAAGATTGCAATCTCTACAAAAATGTAATTAACAAGTTTCAGTAAGATGTTCTCAAAGTTATCAAATAAGAGCTGGCCAGAGGACCTAGAAGAAAGTTAGAAGTTTGGAAGTTTAAAGTTTGAAAGGTTTTTTTGTTTGTTTCTTTTACTGAAGTATAATTAACATTGAATTATATAGATTCAGAAAGAGATTTTCCAGCACCTGGGATTATTGGCTCTTGACTCCAAGATAATAACTTTACATACTTAGTTTCTTAAGAACATACTTCTAAAAAATATCAAATAATGTTTCTCTGTCAACTTTCTGCTATTAAATATTCACCTTTTCAGATAGTGTTTAATTTGCTATTTTAAATACTTTTTATTGACTTTCAAGGCTAACTATATACATATGTTTGTGCATATATATTTAATGTTAATATTTATGCAAATGGAGGGCAAAGAGCAGTGGGAGCAGGGGTGCAGGTCAAGCAGCAGCCTGACTAAGGGCCACTCAGCACTGAGGGGTGCACTGGTGGTAAAGGGTGAGACCACTAAGTCAGAATGAGTCTCCTTTTCACCAGCCTAAAATCTGCTGACCCTGGAGAAGTTCTCTGTATTTGTTGGCTCAAAGTGGCTTGAAGGAATGAGAAACAGGGACAAACAGACTTGCTCAGATCAGAGGATGCATCCATGACAGAGCCAGGAATCTAGACCAGGATCAGTCACACATGTACACATACATACCCTTTCGTACACATCATTTAGCTTCTAGAACAATGATCCCATGTTTTGCATGGAGTGGCAGGTGTATGACTGGCCAAAATTCAAAGAGCCAACCACAGATAATTAGGAAACTGTGCACACCCATTTGCAGGAGCCATGCCAGCACTGGTCCCTCATGGCATAGCCTTCCAGAGGCTGAAGGAGGCGTTAGGTTGTGAGGGGGGGTGGGAGGGGCTACAGAGCCAAGAAGAGGAGACAAAAGGGTGGTGAATCAGAAGCCAAGACCAGCAACTGAAAACAAAGTACCAGTACAGACATAATGGTGAGTGAAAGAAACCAGACACAGAAGAGTACACACTGCATGATTTCATGATTATCAGGATCTGGAACAGACAAAATTAATCTTTGGTGATGGAAGTTAAAATGTGGTTACTTTGTTTGGGATTATTTTCTGGGAGGAGGCACAAGGGAATCTTTGGATGAGATGAAAATGTTCTGTCTTGACTGAGGTGGGTTACTCAAGATGTACATTTATATAAATATTCAACCAG
Organism: Nasua narica; assembly: GCA_028533885.1. Classification (NCBI taxonomy): domain Eukaryota; kingdom Metazoa; phylum Chordata; class Mammalia; order Carnivora; family Procyonidae; genus Nasua; species Nasua narica. Next base: position 51,425,125 of record CM052797.1, on the reverse strand, counting down.
CTATATGTCTATGATTTTGTACCTTACTGGATGTTATACTCAATTAAAAAAAAAAGAGCTGGGAGTCTGCATTTAGGAGTGGGGTCAAAGAGTGAAAAAGTCAATTAATTGGTGGTTTAAAACACTAGGAAAGCTCAGGTACCCCTAACGGTAAAAGTGCAGATGAATCTGAAAATAGGATGATGGACTGGAAACTGGTAGAAGAATCCTAGTCCCACAGATTTCCTGTGAAATCCCAGCAAAAGGTGGAAATTTACTGTAGAGAGAGGAGGAAGATTTGAGGACAACAGACAGTTGTGAACAGGCCATTTGAAAGGGAGTCCATGTACTGAAATGGGTGTAACCATCTCGACTTCTTTCCCCACTCAGCCCTCAGAAGGCTCTCCTGCCATCAACCATTATGGCCACCACCAGGCAAGAGAATAGGGATTCCCCTCTGGGTTGGGGGGGAGGGTGGCGGTGGAAACTGAACAACAAAAGAGAAAAAGCTACTGATACTAATGGGCAAGCATTTTACTATACAATTTTAGGTCTCTGTCTAACCAACCTATAGTGAAGTCCCTACTCACTCAGGTCAGACTATATGCACAAGGCTTCTGACGTCACTTGAGTACCTCACTCTTTTTTTTTTTTTTTAAAGATTTTATTTATTCATTTAACAGAGAGAGAACACAAGCAGGCAGAGAGGCAGGCAGAGGCAGAGAGAGGAGCAGGCTCCCTGCGGAGCAAGGAGCCCGATGCGGGACTCGATCCCAAGACGCTGGGATCATGACCCGAGCCAAAGGCAGTTGCTTAACCAACTGAGCCACCCAGGCGTCCCGAGTACCTCACTCTTAATGTGAACTAACAGCCAGGTGTCACCAGCCATTTGAAGAAATCCTCTAAGTCATCTAATGATGACAGAAGATAAAAACTACAAACTAAATCAAGAGATTTAGAGGAAACAGAGACAATGTAGGAGGGAGAGGAAAACTTAAAAAAACCTATAATATTTTTGGTGAAATAAAAAATATGATGTACCTATGCAAGAAAAAAATGGGACGCCATACAATGGAACATTCAGAGAATATAAAGAACTCCTGCACCTTAAAAATATGATGGCAGAAAGAAATAAAATTTATAAAAGAATTCTGAGTAAAGTTGAGAAAAATCTTTCTAGAGACAAAACAAATAGGAAGAAATTAAAATAATAGATTTAAGATAAGAAAATTTAAAGAAGCATGTCAGGAATTCCAATATCTTCCTAACAGGGAGTTCCAGGAACAGATAATAGAGGAAACAATTAGAGAAATAATACAAGAAAATATTGAGAATCAGAGTCCCCAGATTAAAAGGGTTCACTGAATGCATGGAACGATCAACAACAACAACAAAGACCTTCACCAAAGCACATTATCATGGAACTTCAGAAACCTGGAAATAAAAGGAAACAAAACCCACAAAAAGGTCACACACAAAAGAACGGAAATTACAATGTAATTAAACTTAACAGCAACACTGGAGGTTAGAAGACAATGGGAAAATTCAGATAAAAATGACTTCCAACTTAGAACTTTATTCCCAAACTATCAATCAAAAGCAAAAATAGAATATAGGTATATAAAAATATGCAAGTTCTCAAATTATTTTTACCTTTCTTTGTGAGCTATCAGAGTGCTTTCTAAGCCTTAAAGTACATATGGACCACCTGGGGAACTTGTTAAAATGTAGATTCTGATTCAGTAGATCTGGGGTGGAGCCTGAGATTCACCATTTCTAACAAATTCTCAGGTGATACCAAAGCTGTTGGTCCATAGGCCATACTTTAGGAAAGAAGGTACTTTAAGAAATAAGGCCCACCAAAATGAGATTAAGCAAAGAAAGAGAAAGGAAGAGGACCCAACATAAAAGCAAATCAAAGAAGGGAAGATCCAGAAGCATGCTGAAGGGAAGTCCCAGGACATTACCTACAGGGCAACCAGTAAATTAGGACATCAAAGGAACATCAAAAGGAGGAGAAGGTTAAAGAGGAGAAAATAATGAAGTCAATAAATCACCTGACATATTGAGAGATTTACACTTCTGGTAGAGAGTTTGAGGACAAAATATTGACAGTAACACAGGAAACTAAGCAAATGAAAAGTAAGGCAAGTATTAACTCCAAGGAAAACTAAGTTAAGAATAAAAGAAATGCAGTCATATGCTATATAGTCAAAATAATATAAACAATAAGTATTAACCAAAATTACAATAATATTGGGGAGTTGAGGGAGGGTAGAATAAAAGAACTAAACCCTTATTTTCCATAGGAGGAAGTCAATAAAAATCAAGAAATAACAGTACAAGCATATTGTTTAGAAATATGGAGGTAGATACCTAAAAAAACAATAAAAGATTCAAAGTAGATGCTGTTAGGTGGGTTGGAGTGGGGCAGGGAATTAATGTTCTTTTCATTATAATCTTTGTAAAACTATTTGACTTTTTAAAAAACTAAGTAAATGAATAATTTTAATCAAAATAAAAATAAAGAAAATGATTTTAATGTTTTGTCATTAACAATAAACCACTTATAATACACATCACAACACACTGCCACTCCTCAGGTGCAGGAAATATTTGGGGGCACATCAATAACAAGTTCCAGAGGTGTTTTGAAACCCCCTGACATCCAGCAGGACACTGGATAAGGTACTAGGCTGTGCCTACTTTTTCCAAAGGAGAAACTTTTTCCTCCTTGGTTCCCTATTTCAGGAAGCACCAATGTCCTCCCAGTTACCCAGTGTATTAGTTAGGGTTTTTTTCAGTTGCCAAGTACCAGAATCCAAATTCCACCTGGCTTAAGCAGAAAAGCAATTCATGGTCCCATGAAGCCCATGGGAAGCCTTGGGAGAAGCCCTATTTCCAATCCTACCTTCAACATTCATCACTGTGCAACTTGGACAAGATACTTAAATCACCTATAAAATAAGAGTGATAGTATTGCTGTGAATATGAAATGAGCTAATATTTTATTTTTTTTAAAAGATAGTTTATTTATATGACAGAGGGAGACACGGCAAGAGAGGGTACACAAGTGGGGGGAGTGGGAGAGGGAGAAGCAGGCTTCCCGCTGAGCAGGGAGCCTGATGAGGGGCTTGATCCCAGGACTCTGGGATCATGACCTGGGCCTAAGGCAGATGCTTAATGACTGAGCCACCCAGGTGCCCCATGAGTTAACATTTTAAAGTACTTTGAATAGTGCCTGATGTACAGCTAATACTTAGTAGGTATTAGCTATTTTTACAAGCTATTATCCAGCAATCACCACAAATCTGGAGGATAAATAAATATATTCATCCTGGATACATTGTAGTGTAACTGCAGAACACCAAGATAAATGAAAAAAGTATTGAAAGCTTTCAGGAAGAAGAGACAAGTTACCCGGCTTCTCAATAGCTATAATAGAAGCCAGAAGAATATAAAATATCTTCAAAATATATATATATATATCTTCAAAAGGCTGAGAGAAAAAACTGCCAAATTAGAATTTTAACACAGCCAAACTATTTTTTAGGATGGAGTGTTAAATGAAGAAGAACTTACCAGATCAACAACAACTGAAAATCTACCACAAACAGCCTTCACCAACCATTTCTAAAGAATCACTCCAGGAAGAAGGAAGTAGAGCAAAGGATGACATGAAAGAAGTATTGATGGGAAAATAAGTTAGTAGGCATATGGTAACCAAAATATTGAGTACACAAATAATAATCAGGATGATGACTAATATGGGGAATAAAAAAAAGAAGGAAGTAAAATACAGAGCAATGACAAGTAAAACAGAAGTTCTGACTGGAGCTACAGAATTCTGAAGACATGGTATTGTTCTGGAGAAGAGTAAAAAAATGAAACAACTTTGGGGCGTCCAGGCTCAGTCAGTTAAGCATCTGCCTTCAGCACAGGTTCTGATCCCAGGGTCCTGAGATCAAACCCCCCCCATCGGGCTCCCTGCTCAGCAGGAAGCCTGCTTCTCCCTCTCCCACTCCCCTTGGTTGTGTTCCCTCTCTCTCTCTCTCTCTCTGTGTCAAATAAAGAAAGAAATAAAATCTTTAAAAAAAAAGGATCAACTTTAAACCTTTTTCATTTAAGTAAACAGGTTAAAATTTCAGGATCCTTATAAAGAGAATAAGAGCAGAATATATAAATCCCAAAACAATGGGGGGGGGGGAATTAAAAAGAATTCAGGAAGAAAAAAACTGAGAAAAGGCAGAGTGAATAGAAGGCACAAAATAAGAAGTAATGAATCCAAACATCTCAATAATCATAATAAATGTTAATGGAGTAAATTCATCAGTTTAAACACATAAATTTACTTTTCTATATGGTTGAAGTTGATCGCAATAAAACATTTTTAAAAGGGAGATTGTCAGTCTAGAGTTTCTTTTTTTTTTTTTAAGATTATTTATTTATTTATTTGACGGAGAAAGATCACAAGTAGGCAGAGAGGCAGGCAGAGAGAGAGGGGGAAGCAGGCTCCCTGCTGAGCGGTGAGCATGATGCGGGGCTCGATCCCAGGACCCTGAGACCACGACCTGAGCTGAAGGCAGAGGCTTTAATCCACTGAGCCACCCAGGTGCCCCCAGTCTAGAGTTTCTAAAAAAAAAAAAAAAAGCCACCTATAGCTGTTTTCAAAGGTACACCAAAAATATAAGGACACAAAAAAAGTTGAAAATAAATCTAGGGGGCTTCTGGGTGGCTCAGTGGGTTAAAGCCTCTGCCTTTGGCTCAGGTCATGATCTCAGGGTCCTGGGATCGAGCCCCATATCATGCTCACCGCTCAGCAGGGAGCCTGCTTCCCCCTCTCTCTCTGTCTGCCTCTCTGCCTACTTGTGATCTCTCTCCCTCTGTCAAATAAATAAATAAAATCTTAAAAAAAAAATAAACTCTTCTAAAAAAAAAAAGAAAGAAATCTAGAAAAAGCTACACCAGGAAAACCCTGATTATAAGAAAACCAGTGTACACATAGATAAAAGAGTCTTTAATGAAAAAGTTACTAGGGATAAAGAGAATTGCTAAATAAATATAAAAGGAATAATTCACTCCGAAGATATGACAATTTGAAACTTGCATGTATGAAGTAATCTGCCTTAAAATCTCTAAGCAAAACTTAAAAAAATTACAAGACTGACAAATCCACAATCACGTCTCTCTCACTCATAGAGAAATAAGACATATCAAATATTAGTAAGAATATAGATTTGAATAACACACTTAACAAGTTTGTCTGCTGGACATAGAGAGACCCCCCTACAGCCACAACATTTAGAGAATACGTTTTCTTCTCAAGCACAATGGAAAATTTATAAACATTGATCATGAACAAAACTTTATGATAAGTCTCAAAAATCTTAGAGGTAGCGTGAAGATAACATCCTCTCACCAAGATGCAAATAAACTAGAAATCATTTACAAAAACATGCCTTAAAAATCTATGATTTGAAAAATATGAAACCCATTCCACATGGAAACATAGAATAAACTTGCTTTTTTAAAAAATGAACTTTGGGCGCCTGGGTGGCTCAGTTGGTTGAGCGACTGCCTTCAGCTCAGGTCATGATCCCAGAGTCCCGGGATCGAGTCCCATATGGGACTCCCAGCTCTGCGGGAAGTCTGCTTCTCCCTCTGACCTTCTCCCCTCTCATTCTCAGTCTCTCTCTCTCTAATAAATAAATAAAATCTTTAAAAAAAAATGAACTTCATTTAACAGAAAAATTGTGAAGATAGTACATAGTGCTCATATACCTTGTGCCCAGTTTCCCCTATTATCAACATCTTATATTACTGTGATGCATTTGTTACAATTAACTGATATCGATACATTATTATTAACTAAATCCTTACTTTATTCAGATTTCCTTGGTTTTTACCTAATGTCTTTTTTCTGTTCCAAGATTCCACCTAGGATATGACATTACATTTAGTTGGTCATGTCTCCTTAGCCTCCCTCTGGGCTATGACAGCTTCTCTGACTTTCCCTTGTTTTGATGACCCTGACAGTTTTGAGGAGTACTGGTCAGGTATTTTGTAGAATATCCCTTGATTGAAATCTGTCTGATGTTTTTCTCATAATTAGGGTTATGCCTTTTGGGGGGAAAGACCACAAAGGTAAGTGCCATTGTCCTCACATCACATCAAGGATATGTCCTATCAACATGCCTTTCCTTTGTTGCTGTTTACCTTGATCACCAGGCTGAAGTAACATTTGTCAATATTCCCTATTGTAATTCATTTTATTCCTCCTTTTCATACTGTACTCTTTAGTCACTAAGCGTAGCCCATGCTTAAGGGGTGGGGGATTCTGTTCCATTTCCTTCAGCAGGGAGTATCCACATAAATCTTTTGGAATTGGGCACCTGGGTGCCTCAGTCGTTAAGTGTCTGCCTTCAGCTCAGGTCATGATCCCAGGCTCCTGGGATCGAGTTCTGCATGGAGTCTCACATTAGGCTCCCTGCTCAGTGGGGAGTCTGCTTCTCCCTCTTCCTTACCCTTTGCCTGCTCATGTCCTCTCTCTCTCATATAATAAAATCTTTTTAAAAATCCTTTGGAATTGGGCGCCTGGGTGGCTCAGTTGGTTGGGCGACCGCCTTTGGCTCAGGTCATGATCCCGGAGACCTGGGATCGAGTCCCACATCGGGCTCCCAGCTCCAAGGGGAGTCCGCTTCTCACTCTGACTTTCTCCCTTCTCATGCTCTCTCTCACTCTCTCTCTTTCTGAAATAAATAAATAAATATCTTTAAAAAAAAATCCTTTGGAATTCTACTGGACAGGAAATTGATTCGTCTCCTCTCTCCTATTGATTTATTTATTCAATCATTTATTTATATCAGTATGACCCCATGGATATTTATTTTATGCTTTGGATTATAAATACTAGATTATTTTGTTATTCAGATTTATGTGTATATATTATGTTTTATATTTAATATATATGTATATATAAACCTGTGTGTATATAACACATATCAAGCCATGTGTATACTCATAATTATTTCTGTATCTATCAGTATCTGTATCAAGCTAAATGTGAGTTCATACTCATTGAGTCTCTAGTTCTTTTTTTTTTAAAGATTTTATTTATTTGAGAGAGAGAGTGAAAGAGAGAGAACATGAGTGGAGGGGAGGGGAAGAGGGAGAGGGAGAAACAGATTCCCCATTGAGCGTAGAGCTGGATGTGTGGCTTGATTCCAGCACCCTGGGATCATGACCTGAGCTGAAGGCAGATGCTCAACTGACTGAGCCAGCCAGGTGCCCTAATTACTAGTTTAATCTGCACATTTAAGGCTATTCCAAATGAAGTCCCAGAAGAGTTTTCAATGGAATTTGACAAACTGAATCTAAAATTTGTATAGAGGGTCCAAAAAACAATAAGAGCCAAAAAAAATTTTAAAGAGGAACACAAAAGAGAGTTGCCTTACTATAAACTAATTAAAGCAGCTAGGTTTGGGCACAGTAGACAAATCCACAAACATTAGCAGAATAAGGAGCCCGGAAACAGCAACACCCATATTAGACACTTGTTAGACAGGAAAGATGACAGTGTAGATCAGGACAGAAAAAACAAACTAAATGATGCTGGAAAAAACACAATTTAGGCCCTTTATTTTAAAAGCAAAGAGATTACTTACAGCATCAGGATAAGGAAGGGTTGGAGTGCCTGGGAGGCTCAGTCAGTTAAGTGTCTGCCTTCAGCCCAGGTCATGATCCCAAGGTCCTGGGATCAAGTCCCACTTCGGGCTCCTTGTTCAGCGGGGAGCCTGCTTCTCCCTCAGCCTGTTGCTCCCCCTGCTTGTGCTCTCTTTCTCTCTGACAAATAAATAAAATTAAAAAAAAAAAAAAGGATACGAAAGGATTTCTTAAACAAGAAATGCAAACCATTAAGGAAAACAATTATACATTCAATTACATTAAAAGATAAAATTTCTTTTTATTAAAAGATACTTTCCAGGGTGCCTGGGTGGCTCAGTTGGTTGAGCAACTGCCTTCAGCTCAGGTCATGATCCTTGAGTTCCGGGATCGAGTCTCACATCGGGCTCCCAGCTCCACGGGGAGTCTGCTTCTTCCTCTAACCTTCTCTCCTCTCATGCTCTCTCTCACTTTCTCTGTCTCTCAAATAAATAAATAAAATCTTTAAAAAAAAAAAAAAGATACTTTCCAAAGTTGAGAAAATAAGCCACAGACTGAGGGAAGATATTTGCAATGTATTTAGCCAAAAAAGTATTAGATCAAAAAAATACTCATATATATTATATACACACAAGTGTATATTATAATACTCAAGTCAGTCAAAGACAAAGAACTTAATAGAAAAATGGGCAGAGTATATCAACAGACATATCACAGAAAAGCAAACTCAAATACCAAGAAACACACAAAATACGTTTACTCTCACTAGTATTTGAAATGCATATTAAAAAAAAAGAAATGCATATTAAATCCACAGAGAGATACTATTTCATACACATTACACTTGCCAAAATTCAAAGACCTTATAAGATTTTAAAATGGTGCAGTAAACTCAGCATTTTCCCTTTGGAAGTCATCCAAAAGCAACAGGATAAAATGGTAACAGAAACGCAAAGTCCACCTTTGATGAGACTGAAAGACATTTATTTGAATCCCAATCTACAAAATGCCTAGAAAGACTGCCCAAAGCAGTGGCGGTCAAGCAGGAGGGCGCAGGTGGAGGGCCAGGGAGGTGGGCAGATGCTGAACTCAGAGCCAGGGGCAGAAGATTCATACCGAGAGGTGTAGAATAGGCCCTGAATTGCAAACCCAAAGCTGAAGTAAGGAGTAGGTTCATGGGGTTGGGGAAAGAATTCTGTTGGAATCAGTTTAGTTATGAGAAATGTAGGGGGTAGGGCTGATAGATAAATCCTGGAAACAAGCCCCTAAGCAGACCAATAGCTGCATTTCCTTTGGCTGAGTAATGGCGTCCAAATATTGGGATGCCTGAGAACCATGCTGATTACAACTGGATGGGCCATCCTACTCTTCTGGTTGGCTGTTTGGTCCTTCTGCCAGTGGTGGGTACTGCCATTAACACACAGACACTCACCCTTTGAGCCCACTCCCATAAGTTCCCCCACGTCCCTAGCCATCCTATCCATCCTCTCCCCTAGACCTCCCCGTGCGCAATCTTCCTTCTCCCCAGTCTTTGTGCCTTGCCTGCCTTGCACAAAGGCACCCAGCTGAGGGGTGAGTGAAGGTTGATGGACAGCTCTTGCTCCAATGATGAGGCTGGTACCTTGGCCTGGGTCTGGGTCAGAATTAGGAAGGGGCACATTTTGTATTTTATCCACCCAGTAGAGATGTTTCTGCAGTTTGCTAGCCCAGAAAGGCAATTGCTTTGTACTTTGCATGTCCACAGGGATTGTTTCATGCAATCCTTCCCAAAGGCTCTGTGAACCCATTTGATAAGGGACAGAATGAGAGGGTTTCATCATATCCTATAAACTCTTTCTCATTTTAATCAAAAAAGCAACACCCTGATTAACCAGAAGTGGAAAGTGTAGCAGTCTGGCTCTAATCAGGAATAGTTCAATCTAATATAAAAAATGGTTAGCTGCGGTAAACGAGTAACTTTAAGATGTAAAGAAACTTTGCATGTTTGGAGAAGCCGGGTTCAAGCCACCGTGGGGCAGAGAAGTTTGCTGGTTTGGCCAGGCCAGAGTCAGTCTGGACTTGCTTGGCAAGCTATAGGCGCAGCTCCCAAGTTTAGAATGGGGAGCAAGTGACCAGGAAACCCCTGACTCTTGTTGCTCCTACTCCCCAGACTGACTCTCAGGCCTGTTTTAAATCCATCCTGCTCAGGCATGAGAATAGCTTGTGTGAATATTGTTTGGTTGACCGATATTTTACACAGGCCTGAAGGTGACTTTACTGCCTACTCCTCTCAAACCAGCCATGGACATAAGAGAGGGTTTTAGCTGGGCTGTAGGTCCTGGGCCCTAAGGATAGCTGCAGAGGTGGCCCGGGTCTGGGAGAAGTGAGAAAC
>CM052797.1:51398447-51414613 GCA_028533885.1 Nasua narica | reverse complement strand
CTGAGGAAGGCCATGTGGTGCCTTTGGTCTGTATGTGCAATTCCAGCACGGTCACTGACTGGGCACACTAGGATAAGTGGACAGGTCTGCAGGGAGCTGGAGGAGAATGGCTGACAGGGCTCCGGACACCCGGGCCCTTCCCGCCATCCAGCAGGCTGAGGGGCTCCATGTCTCCATTCAGAAAGGTCAGAGAATAGCAGCCAGTGGCTGGGGAGCCCGGCCCTCAGCTCCTGGCTCACCCTGCCAGTGCCGCCTGCCTGGGCCCTGGGTCTGTTGGAAGCCCTTCTCTTGACAAAGATCCCGCACCCTGGGTGGTGGCAGTGATCTTCGGGGCTCAGCGAGGCAGGGATTTGTGAGATCGGAGCTCCACCCTCGGGGTGGCTCCCATGCCAAGGGCTTTCTCCTCACCTCTTGGACGTCAGCCAGCACCACCAAGAACCTCTGGTACAACTAACAAAAGAAAAAGAAAGTACATACGTGTGCACATAGGGGCACGCAAAGGTGGGACAACTTCTCCCAGGCCCGGGAGAGGGAGGGAAATGGGGCACATCCATGGGGCGAAGACAAGGAGCCAGTCCTGCGAAACTGAGGACCAGGTCCTCCCCCTGGCCCCGGGGAGGGTTGGGACCGGAAGTCTGGTCACTCTGCCTGGTGTAACCAGCCACCCTTACCCCAGGAATGTGACAGCAATGAGCCCAGGTCTGAGCCGGCCTGCTCATGTGCATCTGGCAATGTGGGGGAGCAGCGAGGACCGCATCGTTTAGGACCAACCAAGAGGCCACTCCCAGCACCCCGCATAAGAGGAAGAGCACATACTGAGGACATGCGGTAGGCCAGCCACACTCAATTGTCACATGCTGATTCATGTCACCCTCACAGCGCTCTGCAAGCGGCTTCTGAGAGTCCTAGGGAAGCTGGCCGGTGGCTCTCAGACCAAGAGGCTCCTTACCCTTTCATGTGTCAGATCCAACTGAGCCCTCAGAAGAAAGGACAGTAGTTCAGACTGATGGTTCCTTTGGGGACGGAAAAATATACTGGGGATCCAAAAAATCCCTCAGATGTCATTAACAGAATAAAATTTTGTCATAATAATGCCTAAAATTTCTTCATTATTTAGAATACACAACAGTTTTAATTTAACCTAAATTCTTTCTTTAAAAGGAATTTCGTATATTTTACTGTATAACTAAAAATTCATTAAATTTTTTTAATGTTGGAAATTCTCCTTCGTAATATTTTATTTACGACCAACACCAAACCCTTCAGATTAACAATGGAGAAGATATAAACGGATTAATAAATTCAGAAGCCATGATTCAAAACAAGAAAGGGAGCTGCTTAAGAATCAGAAACCCTAAATGGGATAGCAACTTTAGGCCCCAGTTGAACAACAACAAAAGAATCAGAAACCCAGGGGCGCCTGGGTGGCTCAGTGGGTTAAAGCCTCTGCCTTCAGCTCAGGTCATGATCCCAGGGTCCTGGGATCAAGCCCCGCATCGGGCTCTCTGCTCAATGGGGAGCCAGCTTCCCCTTCTCTCTCTGCCTACTTGTGATCTATCTCTCTCTGTCAAATAAATAAAATCTTAAAAAAAAAAAAAATCAGAAACCCGGAGACAACCCTAAAAGAAGGCAAGTTGGAGCCATAGCGGTGTGGGGCACCCTCCTTGCCCCTGCTAAACCATCAGCCAAGGGCTGCAGCTGAGGCCTCAAGGCTCTCCCAGCCACAGCCCCTGCATCCCCCCTTCCACCTCCTCCCCTAGCCCTACACTGCCACCTGGAGGCCACCATTGCCAATTGCATGGCCAGTGATGGGTAGGAACCATCATAGCTTAGAGAATGTATAGAACACTCTCACAGATGAGATTACAACCAAGAATTACCAACTATATGAAGCAGGCAAACTCAATGAAATGGGGGCAACAAAGAACCTACCCCAAGGAAATAGTTCACAGGACATTTAGGAAAATGTTTAAAAATTCCTATGTTAACACCATCTGAGTTAAAGGAGCAAAGCACACCAGTGTAGTGAAAACAGGTAGTTCTGAAGATCCTATTAGAGAACTTGAGTTGAAAAATGTGATAGTCAAACATTAAGCAAAAGACTGATGGATAAGGAGCAGACTGGATACAGAGGAAGATTGTATTATTCGTGAACTGGGAAGCATGCAAGGAAAATGCCCCCAAGAACATAGCACAGACGAAAAGACAGAATGTGTAAAAGGAAAGTTGAAGGATATAGAGACTCAATTCAGATACTTTTACATCCATTTGAAAGGAATTCTAGAGAGAGAGAATGAAGAAGAGTAGTGTTTTGATAAAATTGGTAGACAATTTCTTAGAGCTTCAAAAAGATAGGAGTCCAGAAATTGAAAGAGTTCACTGGTGTTTTTTTAAGGCCACACTTTAGAATAATCATTGGGAAAATTTTGCAAGTCAAAGACAAAGAGGAAGCCCTAAAAGTTAAAGACAAATAGCCTGCAGGGGGATGAGAATTAGACCAATATCAGATTGCCTATCAGTGATATCAAATGAAGAAGGCATTAAAATCTGAGTAAATATAAGCTTGAGTCAAGAGTTTTATATTCACCTATTATTCATAAATCGGGGCAAGAAAAGATAATTCCAGACATATAGTAACTCAGAAAGTTTACCACCCATAGACCCTCCTTTAAATAACTATTCAGTTTTGAAATCAACAGAAATAAAAGTAAACCCAAAAGAAAAGAGTTATAAGAAGCAACAATGAGGAAATGAATCAGTAAAATATATTGTAAAGTTGAAATAAATATTTCTATTTTAAAGTTTTGTTTTTGTTTTAAGATTTATTTATTTTAGAGAGAGAGAGATAAAAGAAAGTGCATGAGCAGGGGCAGGGGTTGAGTGAGAGGGGAAGCACACTCCCCACTGAACTCAGAGCCCAACTCAGGGCTCAATTACAACACTCAGATCATGACCTGAGCTGAAACCAAGAGCAGGACACTTAACCGACTCAACCACCCAGGCACCCCATCTATTTTGAAGTTTCTTAAACACTGAAAAGAAAATTCGGGCAAGAGCCCTGAGGTAGTCTGTGGAAGGTTTGAGTGGCTGGGGAGTTGGATGTAGGGCAGAAACTAGAAAATGTTTTTCTAGTTTCTGCCCTACTAGCATGCCCAGATTCTTGTCTTATTTGGGAAGAGAACATGGAGACTGACTGCCTTTTTAAAAATAAAAGTTTAAAAGCTTAAAGAATGAGGGGGCACCTGCCTGGGTGGCTCAGTTGGTTAAGCATCTGCCTTTGGCTCAGATTATAATCCCCAGGTCCTGGGATCAAGCCCCACATCGAGCCCCACATCGAGCTCCTTGCTCAGTGGAGAGTCTGCTTCTCCCTCTCCCTCTGCCTGCCACTCCCCATGCTTGTGCTCTCTCTCTGTCAAATAAATAAAACCTTAAAACAAATAAATAATATTCTTTTTAAATGTATTTTATTTATTTTTTTTAAAGATTGATTTATTTATCTGACAGAGAAAGAGATCACAAGTAGGTAGAGAGGCAGGCAGAGAGAGAGGGGGAAGCAGGCTCCCCACCGAACAGAGATCCCGACGTGGGGCTCGATCCCAGGACCCTGAGATCATGACCCGAGCCGAAGGCAGAGGCTTTAGCCCACTGAGCCACACAGGCGCCCCCTAATAAATAATATTATTAAAAATTTAAAAAAAATAAAAGCTTAATGAGAGCCCCAAACTGGAAATAAGCCAAATTTCTATCAGCAGGTGAATGGATAAACAATCTGTGGTATATCCACAAAATTCCAACTTAGCAATAAAAAGAGAGCAACCACTAGTATACACACAGTGTGGATGAATCTCAAAAGCACTATATTGAATGGCAGAAACCAGACCCAAAGAATACACACTATATAATTCCTTTTAAATAAAATCCTGAAAAGGAAAAAGCTGGTCTATAATGACAAAAAGCCCCTGTGAATGCCCAGAGATCTATCTGAAGAAGCCAGGAGGCCTAATATTTGAATCAGTGTCTTGTTCTCACACACCTTGAGCTAAGACTGTGGGCCCAGAGCTGCCATGTGGTACAACCCCACTGGTCAAGTTCATATCGTCACTTCATATAAATGGCACCTCCTGGAATTGTGTAGTATACAACCTGTGCAGCCGTACACGGCAGCCTTGGTGGCCACCCTTTTCTTCCTTTGCCTGCTAAAGGGGTTAAGGAATGATGTCCCTGCTCCTGTGTTTGTGCCCAGCCTCAGAGTGAATCAAGCCTGTAGCTGTGTTCTCGGGGGCCCAATCCCTCCAACTCACCCTTGGGACCTTGAAACATGTTTCTGGCCATCTTGGGCCAGGGTTGGAAATGGGCAGAAATGTAGTAGAAATAGACTTAGATCCCTCCTCACCTCGGAGCAGGAGCCAAACAGGCCAGGTCATCTGTGAGCCCCAACTCCTCCCTCTGGCTGGCTTCCAGATTAAGTCCTGGTAATGGTTCCTCATTCCCTGGCTGAGCTCACCCCTGCCCCCGCTGACCAGTTTCTTGGCTAGGGAGACCAGCCTCCCCTTTCTAACCCTCCCACCCTCGTCTCATTACATCTTCCTGAACCTAATCTGAGCCAAGGTGGCATTTCCTGCACTTCCGTGTGAATCAAGGTACTTCCCAGCTCTGTACAAGCCCATGGGCCTGCTTTCTTCATAAAAACCCGCTGGCCTGGGAGAGCAAACAGCAGCCCCCACCTCGGGGTGGTGATCACATAGGGAAATAGAGATTTTGTTGTAGGCAATTTTTCGTGTGTGTGTGTGTTTTTCTTGGGAGCGGGTCTGTGGCTCTCATGAGCTTTTCCAAAAGGTCCAAATGGGTTAAGAACCACTGGAGGACAGTGATGTACATCTTCTCATGGTTGGAGGTTAACGATCCATCTCTGTAGAGTGTAGGGTCCCATTCATGGGTTTGTCAAGTATTTATTGAGCATCTACTACCTGCCAGCCACTGCTCTAAACACTGACGATACAGCAACAAACAAAACAGACACAAACCTCTACCCTCCGGGAGCCAGAGACAGCCTGCGGCTATCTGAGGCATTAAAGAGACTGACTACAGATTCTAAGTTTTGAGCTCCACGAAGTTCTAAGTTCTAAGAACTCTACAAATTTCTAAGTTATGAACTCTATGGAGGTCTTAATAAGTTACTGATGATGTCATCACAGCAGGGATGATGACAGGGGCCATAGCAGAAGCTCAGGGGTCAGCCTGGGGGTACCCCAAAGGAAACCTCTCATTGCTGAGCCAAGACAGGGGTGGTCTCTGATGGGCAGCGATGGTGAGGAGACAGGAGAGAACCACTTGTCCTCCACTCCATTCTAGCCTAAAGCACTGGCCCTTCTGAGGCCTGGCTCCTTCAGCCCTCCTGCTCACGTCCAGTTGGAGCCCTGGGGGTTCCAGGCCAGGCCAGGCTGGGGGCACAGGCTGAGATCTAACTATCTTCCTCCCAGCAGGGAGCCAGAATGAGGGTTTTCTTCCCAGAGTCAGGACGGGTGAGGCCTCCTCTAATCGGTGTCCCTGACTGAAAGAGCAATTGTGACTTTGGTCCTAGAGACCATGGAGGGGGAGGGCTGCAGCCCATAGCATGTGTCTATGAAAGAGGCAGGAACCCAGGCCTCTGAGTTCCCAGCCAGGTGCCCTCCACCACTGCCCAACCCTGGCCAACAGACGGGTGCTCGCCAGCCCCACCCTCACTAGGAACACGCACGCACTTGAGGCACACACTTCCTCTGCCCCCTGATCAACAAACCCACCCTCTAGACACACCCAGTGAGCTTCTGGGAATGGCGAGCCACCTGCAGAAGGCGGCAGCTGTGTACATGAGGAGAGAGCGTGGCCCGAGTCTAAAGACTGAAGCATCGGTAATTAACAGGGAGACAGGAGCACACCCGTCAGCAGGAGCCCCACCAGGATGGAGTACCATCCCACAGCCTTCGCGAGGCTAAGCAGAGATGGATGGCGAGCAGTGACGGGGACAGGGCAGGCTAGAGGCGAAGGAGAGTCAGCAGGCTGAAGGATGGAGTTAGGGATCCGAACTGGCAGCCTGGGAGGTCCCCCTTTATTCCTAACAGCACTGAGCCCGGCATCCACAAGCCCAGCTGTTTGCAAAAGTGTGGATTAGATGGAGGCATCTTTGCTTTTGGTCTCAGCGTAAGAAGAGGAACCTGGGCCCTCTAAGGTCCTTCTGGGTTTGGAGCAGGCCCTGGGGCAGGCCTGTTGCCTGATCCCCTCTACACTCCACTGTAAGATGAGCACTGCTCACCTCTGTCCCCCAGCCCCAAGAGCCCTGGAGAGACATACGGCACCATCATCGCCCAGAAACACCTGGGAGAAGGGCCCAGCTCCAAGGCCAAGCTGCCTTTCAGCAGGAGCTTTCTGGGGCCTGGAGGACCTAAAGCAGGTGCCTGTAACAGGGGAAGCAGGAGGCGCTCAGTGTCTACCACTCCTCTCTCCAGCCCTGATCTGAGCCCACGGTCACGCCCCCCTCTCCCAGCCGGGTCCAGCCGGGTCAGCCCCCAGCGCTGTCCCCAGCCTGCCGCTGCTCCAGAGCCAGCTGGAGGGCGAGCCTCACAGTCTCCGCGTTGTTCAGAACATTGTATCGGCTCAGGGCCACCAGCCGCTCAAACTCCTCAGGCTCATAGGTGAAGTTCATCATGCCATAGGGTGTGTCTGACCCGTTGATGACAAAGTCCCCATAGGCCTTCTCCTCAGCTGTTTGTCGCTCCACACCTGTGGGTGGGAAGTGGGGTGAAGGCACACTGGGGGCACTGCAGCCCAGAAGCTTCCCTCCCACGGCCCTAGGAGATCTGGCTGGACCCACACTTCCTGTCTCTCCTGACCATCAGGGGGAGCTGGGCCGGTGTGCATACTGAGGGCCCAGAAGCAGAGGGCAGCAGTGGCCGGCTCGGGCCCTCCAGGAGGCACGCTTCAGGACACTGTCCCGGAAGTCTGCTCTCAGCACAGCACCCCACCACCAGGCCCCAGCCCAGGGGCTCCCCTCACCTGGGGCCAGGTGTGTACGGAAGGTCCGGTTGACAAGGGGGAAGTGCAGCACGATGGGTGAGCGGGGGTCCTCGGCCTTGGTGAATAGGTAGCACTCACGGGGCTCCTCCAAGTCCTCAGGGAGCACCTCAATCCTCGGGAAGGGGATGCCTCGGTCCAGACAGTACTGCTCTGTCATCCGTAAGACCTGGGGAGGAAGGCCAGCTCCTGACCCTGCCTCCTACGGCCTGCGCTCACTCAGCCCCCTGCTGGCTGAGTGACTACAGGCAGGTGACATGGCCTCTCTGAGCCCCTTTCTCTATTTACAAAATGGAAATGGAGTAACTCTAGCAGATCAATTATGCAGATCAACAACAATGTCCTCACGGTCCTTCCTCCCATAAACACCTACTGCTTCCCTTCTGCTTCCTCCCTCTTAGGGGCCGATTTCAATATCACCAAGTGGAGATGAATGATTACAGAAGGTCACAGGGGAAGAGGCTTTATCCATCATCTAATCCCAGGCTCTCCTTAAACCCAGGAGGAGAAGGAGGAGAAGGCAGGCAGCAGCCCGACCAGAACACTCATCCTGATGGTGGAACCTGTCCGCTACCCCACAGGGCTTGAGACAGCTGCCACTGGAGGTGCCCCTGGGGAGCTGATGGCTCTGTTGTTACCACAGTAACTAAGGGACAGCAGACCCCAACACAGGTCCAGACGGGACCCAAGAATGCTTTCTGGAACAGGCAGGGCCCAGAAAATGCTGGAAGATTCCAAGGACCATCTTTGGCCTCTTCTCCCGACTCCCACTCCATCCCATGGCCGCAGCGATGCCCCCTCTCCAGCTGGGGAGACCAGTGTCACTAAAAGTCTTCACGAGGTACCCGCCCACAGACTGGGATGCAGGTCCCGCGCGAAGGGCAATCCCGAAATGCCCAGGCAGGCCACCTCCACAGAGAACCTCCACTCCTCCCCACCACACTCCTTACCTCAAAGGGGGCCTCCAGGGAGTAGTCGAAGGACAGAATGAGGTCTACCGCTCTCTGGGGCAGCAGGTTCAGGGGGAACGGAGAGTTGATGGCAAAGCCCCCATCCACCAGGCAAAGGCAGTCCCGCATGGGAGTGAGCTGGTTGGGGAAGGCGTCAGGGTGCGTGGCTGCAACAGGGATAGACGCTTGCTTGCTCTTCTCCTCGCACTGGGATCACCCCTCTCTGTGGAGATCTCTCCTCCGCTGCTTCTGATGGCGCCAGAGTCTCCCGCCCCAGCCTCTGGCCCTGCCTCCTTGCAGACATTCCAGTCCTTTCCCCTCAGCCCCTGGGCAGCAGGAACCCAGGGCCCGGCCCCCAGGGGAAAAGGCAGCACGGGCACCGGCCAGCCAGAGGCCAGGCGGCGCGGGATCCCCACCCAGAGCAGCACCCACCCTTCCAGGCCGTGAACTCCTGGCCAGCGACATAGTCTCTGTGTAGGCAGAGGCCCCTGGTGAAATTAAGGTTCTCTGCGGCGGTGAAGCGGGAGGTGAATATGTCCAGCACAGCCTGGGAGAAGGGGCCCTGGGGGGTGAAGAGTCTGGTTCGCAGACGTGTGGGGTCATGTAGCTGGAGCTTCTGGCAGTCATCTAGATGGGGGCGGGAGGGTGAAATACAGTGAGAAGTGGGGCCCGCCTTCGTCCAAGGGCCCTCAGGGCTCAGGGCACCCCCTTTATGTCCTCCCCACATTCATCCCCCCTTCCCCCCAGCTCCCAAGCCTCAGACCAATGCTTCTCAGAACCTCTTTTAAATGACCTTTTCTTTCAGGTGGCCTCTATTTTGAAAGCTGTCTATGGCACTGTATTTATTAAGCGATCCTCTATTTCCCCCTTTTGAGAATAAAGTTGTACGTACAACTTCTAATCAGAATTTCACCCATTAAACACCCACTGAGGGGCACCGGGTGCTGGGCACTGTGCCAGGCACGGGGGTGGGAAGGTGAATAGGGCCCGGCCTCAGCCCCCTAGGGCTCAAGGCCTATTTAGGGGAGAGGCACATGAGATCATAAATCGTAACAATGCCTCAAGACAAGGGTAATGATGGAGCGTGTACACAGGGCTCCGGGACTTTGGTGGTAAGACCCTCAGTCAGCCTGGAGGGATGGAGGAGAACAGAGAAGCCCCCTGACAAAATGAGGTCTGAGCTGAATCTCAGGTGGGCAGACATTATCCAGGGCAGAAAGGTGGAAAGGGTATTCTGTGCACCAGGGAGCTCACAGGCCACTTAAGGAGCAGCCCCGAGGGAGCCCTGAGGGGTGTGGACAAACGGCCACCAGATGCCCAGGGGTCCTGGGCTGAGGCAACATAATTGGAACCCAAGCAGAGAACTCAAAGCTGTGGTCTTATCATAGAGTACTCACAACTCCCACTGGCTTTTTTTAAAATATATTTTTAAAAGAAAAAAAATATGTATGTATTTTAAAGATTTTATTTATTTATTTGTCAGAGAGAGAGAGAGAGAGAGCACAAGCAGGAGGAGCAGCAGGGAGAGAGAGAAGCAGGCCCCCTGCTGAGCAAGGAGCCGGATGTGGGACTTGATTCCAGGAACCTGGGGTCATGACCTGAGCTGAAGGCAGATGCTTAACCGAGTGAGCCACCCAGGCGCCCCTCCTGCTGGCTTTTCTGACATGGCCTTCCCGCAGGCCCCCAGCCACACTGCCTCCACAGGCCTCTGGGCAGCTGGAGTCCCTAAGCTAGAAGTCATCCCCTCAGGACTTCTCTGAACCCAGTGGGACAGCCAAGTCCTGCACCATCCCTTCCCTCATCCTTGTGCCTCAGCCAGGTTCCTGGGGCTGGAAAGAGGCAAGCGGGGAGGTCAAGGTATCTATGCTCACCTGTGATGTTTACTTTCCCTCTGTGCCCGTCTAGGAAGCTGAGGCCTGATCCAGCTGTCTTCAGGAAGATCTCATCCACACTGGCTGCAAAGGCACTGCCCCACATACCTAAGGAGAAAGGTGAGGCCCTGGGCCCTCACAGCTGCAGCTCATCTGAGGGCCTGGCCGGGCCCCCATCCTGTCCCCAGCCCTCCAGCCCAGACTCACCCTGCAGGTAGCAGATCCGGGGCTCGGGGAGGGACTGCAGCAGACGCCCCATAAAGAACTCAGAGCCAAAGAGCTCAGTGGGAACGTAAGCCCCATACTTGGGGAAGCCGACCTCATAGGGGGTGAACTCACACCACTCTGGGGGCCCAGAACAAAGGGAATGTTACCGAGAGACTTCTACCAGGACCCCAGGGTTTCCCCTCACACTCGAGTGCCTGAGCAGGAATCAGACTTGCCAAGAGCAGGAGGCAGCAAGCCCACTGGGCTCCAAGGCTCCCGTCTGCACATTCCTAGCGCTGGCCTCTCACACCATCCTACCAACCACCGCCTCCACCTTCTTCCCAGGTCCCCGAACCCAGGCACCTGCGAAGTCTTCCCCGCTGATGTTGGTGTGGACATTGATGCCGGCGTAGATGGGGTAAGGGTTCTGGCCCTGGCTGACGGCCTCCTGCTGGTCAGACAGCCTGGCAGGGTTTTCCTGGCAGGCAGGAAGGGAGGCACTTGGCTTTTGGGGAGCTCCCTTCCCCCATCCCCATGGCCTGAGGCCCGACACCCTGCAGGGGACAGCGTGCCCACCAGAGACTGGGGCTGTCAAGGCAAGTGCTCCAGAGATAGCTCTAGAGATAGTTCTCTGAGGGCCAGGCTTTAGGTTGCCGTGCTGGTAAGGCCACCGTGAGTTTTGTGAAATTCCAGGGGCACTGGGAACGCTCTCCCTACTTCTTTGCTGTTTCAGAAAGCATCTGAGAACCCAAGGGAGTCTGACCTTTCATAAAGGAAACACTGAAAAAAAAACCCAGTTTACTTTCTTTAAAAAATAAATCACTCAGAAATATGGATGGATTCTTTTCTTAGACATGAGAAATCACTTGTGATTTACATCCATACCCCAGTGGGCCAGGACCCCCGGGCTGAGACCCTCACTCTGCTCTGACTCCTCTCTTCTCCCAGCTCAGGCCGGGCCTGCGGCCCTATGAGCAGCGGGCGACTTGGCTGGCGGGGAAGGAGTGGCAGCCGACCTAGGCTGCAGGTTGGAACCCCTTGGAACACTTTCACAACACACGTGTGCTAGCGCTCGAACCCAGACCGGCCCCCGTCAGTATCTCCAGAAGTGGGGCCCAGGCTTGGGTGCTTCTAAAAAGCTGTGCAGGTGATTTGAATATGCAGACAGACCTGAGAACTGCAGACCCTCCTCGCCCTTCCCAGAGGTTAGGGGCCAAGAAAGAGGAAGGAGAGGTCAGCCCACCCAGCCCTAAGAGCTGGCTTTGCAAACCTGTCTCAGCCTGGCCAAGAAGGCAGAAGGGCGTGCTGGTCGGGCGGAGGTAGAAAGAAGCCAGGTTTATTTGTTATGTGCCCTTCTCTTACCTCCTGGTAGAGGAAATACTCAATGAGGAGACCCCAGAGGTCAATGAGGGAAACGCTGCGGCCGCTGCCTTCCAGGCTCCCCAGTTCCTGGGCATAGTACTGTAGGCGCTCCGGGGACATCGCCCCCATCTTACTGCTGCAGACCCGAGCCTGGGCACGCTCAATGGGGCCCTGCAGGGCCACCTGGGACCAGGCTGGGTCCTGGTAGAGTGTGGAGATGCACCTGGGCATGGAGAGCATATTAGGGGCAGTGGGGCAGGGGGCCCAGCAAGGGAAGAGAGCAATGCAAGTGTCTGTGGGTGCCCCGCGTCTCCACCCCTTGTCCCACTGCCCTGCCCCACCCACTCAAGGAGGTCTGGGAACGCAGGGCCTTCCTGCCCCCTCTGAACCCTGGAGGCAGGCACCCAGCACCCCCTCAGGGAATCCATCAGACCCCAGGTCACACTCCCGCTCCTTCAGGGCTCTCCTTTACTCTGCCCCCTGCCCCCACCCCACGTACCAGGTAGACCCAGAGACCCCACTCAGGTAGGTCACGGTGTCCAGGAGGCCGAGTTCCTGCAGCCCTGCCAGGCTCCCGTACAGGGAAGACATGGCTCGGGTCCCGCCTCCGGAGCCCAGCACAGCCACCACAGGTACCTGAGCGCAACGATAATCACAACACTCACCACCACTGTCCCTTATCGCTTCTAACACTCACCACCACTGTCCCTTATTGCTTCTAACGTCAGACATGCTCTAAGAGCCTTACATGTCTTCTCTCCAGACATTGACTCCTCACGGCAGCATGGTGGGATCTCCATTTTACCGAGTAAGAAACTGAGGCACAGTACGGTCGGATAGTGTGCCTACAGTCATACAGTGATAAGTGATGGGCTATGAAACCGAAGCGGTAAGACTCTGGAGATGGCTCTTAACCATCACACCAGGAAAGCGTGTAACTGGAAGGTAGCCTGGATTTCACCCAAAACCATCAGAGCAGGGTTTCTCAGTCTTGGCACTAATGATCATTTGGGACTGGGTATTCTTTGTCACAAGGGGCCGTCCCGTATGTTGTAGGATGGTAAGCTACATTCCAGGCCTTTACCCAGTAGATGCCAGTAGCTTCCCTCTCCCTCAGCCCTAGTGGTGCCCATAAAGCACATCTCTAGACAGTGACAAATGTCCTCTGGGTGGGTGGGGGTGAAATGGTCCCCAGTAGAGAACCACTGGGCTGAAGTGGCAAAGACCACCAAGCAGCCTGGACCTGCCCCATACATGAGAGGCTCCCAGAAGTCTCTTCAGGATCAGAGGTGCCTGGTAGGATCAGACTAGAAGCTTTTTGGCTGCTCAGCTTTTCCAAGAAGCTTTGGCTCATTCTGTCCCCAGACTTTTGGTTCCTTTCCCCCCACCCTCCTTTCTTCTGTCTTGAAAGAAATGCTCGCCAGCCAGCACTCAGCAAGAGCACGGTCCCTCTGGAGGGCTGGAGGACACAGAGCTCCCTGAAAGCCAGGTCTGTGCCCTCTTTACCCTCCCTACGGAGCAGAGAGCGGGCACAGAGCAGGCATTACCAGAGGAAACGTCTGGGCTTGCCCACCTTGTTGGCACCCGGATCGGCTCCAAATCCTGAGTACACTTGCAGCCAGGAGGAAGCCACTGACTTGTTCCTGATTTGCCACAGCTCTGTCTCTTGGTACTGCCTTCCCGCCTGCCTCCCGGCCACAGGCTCCCACGGACCCTCCAAATCCCTTTATCTACGGTTACGGTTACAGACTGAATTGTGCCCTGCTCCTGGAAATGCTTATGTCGGAGCCCCAGGGTGACTACGTCTGTAGAAAGGGCCTACGAGGCGGTTACACAGGTTACGTGAGGTCATACCAGCAGGGTTTTTATCTAATGGTACTGGAGTCCACACAAGAAGAGGAAGAGAGAACTTGCCCCTTACCCTCTGTACACCCTCAAAGGAAGGGCCATGTGAGGACACAGCAAGAAGGTGGCTGTCTACGTCAGGAAGAGAAGCCTCACCAGAAACCAACCCTGATGGCACCTTAACCTTGAACTTCCAGCCTCCAGGGGAGGACATAAACGTCTGTTGTCTAAGCCACCTCATCTGTGGTGTTCTGTCATGGCCGCCTGAGGGGACTAGTGAACCTCTCACTTGGCCAGGGCTACTTGTCCCTCGTTACAAGGGGGTCCTACCTCTCCTGATTCTGCCTATCAGCTCAGGTGAATAGCCTGCCCCTTCCTCCTCTGTTCCCTGCCCTCCCTGAAGGCTTTCTGTCGCCTCTTGGACACACAGTCCTCTCAAGGGAAGAGGTTGGATTTGGTCCTGGTGACCCTGGGGGCCGCCTCCTCCATTTCATACCTGGCCACTGTCAGGAGCCTTGCTCAACCCCAGCACCTGCTGCAGGGCCTTGGACACGATCGGCTTCCTCTTGTCCAGAAACTCCTGTTCCCCATCACACAGGCCAAAGCCGAGGCGCAGGTCAAGGTCTCCAGTGCTGTCTCAGATGGGGGTGGGGGTGGGGTGCTGGGTGACTGTTCTCTGGAGGAGAGCCTCAGACCCAGCCCATTTTTCACAGTGGCAGACCCACATTCCGTGGAACCCCTTAGAAAGACCTCACCGGAACAAGACATGGCCTCCACCACCCGGGCTGAGGCGAGGAGGCAGAAGAGCCCCCCCACTTCCGGCCTAACCTCAGAGCCTTCCTCACCTCATTTCTGCCTTCATCTGCAGAACCACCTCCTGGTCCTGAAAGAGACGAGAGCCCCATCACTGAGTGCCTGGAGTGGGAGTCTCCCACTCGTAGCCCCAGTCGCTCGGGTGGCTCCGGCCCAAACTCCAGGCTGGCTTGATCCTCACCCCCTCCCCCAGCCCTCTCTCGGGGGCCACAGAGCAGGCAGGGGTCCCTCGGGCACCCAGAGATAGCCTTACCTCCCCCAGGGCCACGAAACGCCGTTCCTCCTGGCCTAAGGCTAAAGAAGAGAGCGGGACGCTCCCCTCGCCCAGCTTGCTGGTCTGGGTCTCCAGCTCAGCACTCGGGCCACTCTGCAGAGAAGCAAACATCCTTCGTGACCCTGCATGGCGAAGGAACACGTGCCTCCGTGGGGGCCCTGGGACACCCTCCTAGGCTGGACTGATTCTCTCACCCCTGCCTTCCCAGATGATGGGCTCACTCACCTGCAGGACTGTGAGCTTCTCCCCCAGCTCCACATCCAGCCTGGAGCTGATCACGGGGTTCACATGAAAGGTGAAGGTGGCTGGGTGGACTCCCTCTTTGGGGGGTTGCAGGGGCAAGAACTGTGGCTTCTCGTAGGCCCCGGGCACTGTCAGCTGAATCTGCCTAGAGCCTGGGAGCCGATGGCCCAGGTGGGGGCCCAGGTGAGGGGGTGAGAATGGGGGGGGTTGGCCCCAGCTGGTAGCACCCTGAAAAGCAACTCCCCTTTCTTTCCCCTTAGAAATGCCAACTCCTCGTCCCGCCCACTCTCTGCCTCTATGACCCATAGCAAAGGCATCACGAAGGACCCTCGGGGTCCTATAAGCTGCCCTATCAGCTGGGAACCTGGGGCAGGGTGGGAAACACCCAATGCCTAGGGAAGGGGGAAGGGCAGGGAGGGAGAGGGCTCCTTGGCCAGGTTTATGGGACTGATGGTTTTGAGATTATTATATTAAGTATATAAAATATAATTCTATAATAATTATAATGTTATAATTATCACACATTATTACATTAATTAGCAGTCTTCAACTGGCAGTTGCCCCATCTCTTGCCTCCATTCAAGCTCTGTGCTCACCACAGTGGGGAAGGTTTGTGGCCGGGGAGAAAACAAATGGGTAGCCAGTTGTCCTGCCCTTTATTTCCAGTGTAAGACCTTGCAAGAATACAGGGTGTGCAGAGGAGGTGAGAGGAAGAAGAGGGTAGGTAGAGGTTTGGAGAAGCAGGGAGAGCCAGCCTAGGCTGGAAGGAGGTGGAGAGGGAGGCCTGCGGGCGCGCCCTGTTCCGAGCAGCTTTCTGGAGAGGAGGCAAAACCCCCGAGAGAAAGTGCATGACCTTCAGACAGAGGGGACCCCAGACCCTGAACATGACTTGGGAGCAACAGTCACCCAGACAGTCCAGGATGACCGATGCTTCGGGAACAGAGGTCCACAAGAATCTCCCAACACACCCTCCTTGGCACTAGATGAGACCTGGAGACGAGACGGAACCCCGGACGCGTGGGAATCAGAGAAAATAAGGAGACCGTGGCTTGTGGCTGGAAACGGCTGTGTGCTGTTCCGAGGCAGACAGGCCCCGGCGCCACGGACCTGCGTCTGGTCCTGGCTCTTCCACTTTCAGGCTGCGGGACCTTAAGCGGGTTTCTTGTTTGAGCCACAGTTTCATGAGAGGCTAATAGCTGTATTTTACGGGGTTGTTAGTAGAATTAAAGATAAAAGAATGTGATGCGCTGAGCACAGTGCCTGGTTCACAGAGCGCCGGAACTCAGTGGGCTCAGCCTGTGGGCTCGGACTCTTAGCATCAGAGGGGACCTTTGCTGTCTCGCAGCCTCTGCGCTGCTCCTGCATCCGGACCCTCTCCCGCAATCCTGAGTGGCTGCCCCTGTGGCTCACTACATCGGTGGCCCCAGTTCTTCGCTCCTGGCACTCCCTCGCTTCGTCGTGTTTAGTTCCTCCTCCGGCTGAGAGGCCAACGGGATTGCTGGCACTCCGACTTCAGGGTCACAGCCTTGTGACGTGTCTTGGCTCGCAAAA
>CM052797.1:51296230-51397947 GCA_028533885.1 Nasua narica | reverse complement strand
GGGACAGAAGCCCCAGAGTCCGGCACACAGAACCGAAGGCAGAGGCTGGCGCTGTGTCCTCCCCCAGCCCCCACAGACGCCTCTAATGGAACCTGCAACCAACTGTCAAGTTGGTTAGGACATCAGTTTGAGCTACAGCAGTAAAGGAACACAAAGCTCTGCATTTGTCTCTGTGGAATATGTGGTAACTGTCTCATACTAAAAAGTACAACCCCACCCTAGAGTCTGGAAGGTTCATACCCTCAGAAATTCTGCATGGAGAAGGTTCTTGAGCACTTGATTGAACCGTTTCTTTTGTGCGTTTTCTTCTAAGACCTTTTCCAGAAAGATGCGTATATCATTAATCTGAGTGTTTGCTGGTAGAAGGTTGATGGCCTAAGGACAGGAACAGAGATGGGAAGAGGGGGAGACAGAACAGGAGTGAGCCTGAGGAGAAGTCTGAAGCCACACAGCTCTCGAACCCCAGTCCCTTTCTCTGTCCCCTCCTCTCTTCAGTGACCCCCAAGTGCCTCGCATCTCCCCAGAAGAGCTCTTGACCTTGGTGGTGTCCAGTTTGCTATAGTGCAGCTCGAGGACCTGCAGGGCGGCCTGGAGGTTGGCTTGTGGCTCCAGCAGTTCCAGCTTGATTGGTCCCAGGCAATGCACACTGGGCGGTGACAGATACATCCGGAGCAGGGACAGATACACCTGTCTCATACAAGTCACATACGTCAGGCTGTCGGTAAGCCTTCCAGAACCCTCCAGCATGACCGCACCCCAAAATAAGAGGGGTTGGTTTCTAGTAGGAGCTGCCTGGAGCACATAAATTCATCATTTTTCACCTTTTAAAAGCACTTGGTAAAGTCAGTCAATTAAAGATGTTAAAAATTAAAGACTGTTTTTCCTGAGAGAGAAAAAAAAGCGAATGTTTTGGGTTTGTTAAGCATCATACTGTTGACGAAACGCCAACACTGCAAAATGACTCAAAAAGATCCCTCCCAGGAATCTGGCTTTGAGGCTGTGACCCTCTCACATCTTGGGAGATGAAGCTTAACCCGAGATGAGACACCATCTTTCGTACTGGGGCCAGTAACACGGGGTTTCTCAACCTCAGCACTCAACACTCCGGGCTGGCTAATTCTTTGTTGAGACTGTCCTGGGCACTGCTTAGCAGGGACTCTGGCCTCTACCGCCTAGATTGCAGTTGTCCCCACACCCCCAGGCCTGACAATCAAAAGTATGTCCAGACACAAATTCAAGTGCCTTCTAGACAGAGCACAGAAGTGCACCTCCTCACAACCGTCGGGCCTTGTTATACAAGCTGGGACTCTTCTGAAAGCAAAGGGGCAGGGACGCTACTAATCGTCACGAGGCTGACAGTAAGCCAGAACCATCCCGAGCGAACCAGGATATACGGTCACCCTGCCTCTTCTCAATACACACGTGCAGCATCAGGGATCTCAGCCACTCCTACCAGTGTCACCTATGACCACCTCCAGGGGTGGGGTGTGCTAGTGAGGGACACTGGAAAACGCACATGCTCCCTGGGGCCAGTGTCACTACTTACATCTTTGTTGCCTTCTCTGTTTCGGTCGTAATGCTTGTGGCAGTACCTGCAAGGGAGAAAGTGGTGAGATGAGGCCAGAGAAGCCGCGGCGAGAGAGAGGTCATGCATTCTGCTTGCGGAAACAGCCTCATGAATGCCACAACCGGGGGCAGCTCGGGAGGCAGAGGGGAGGGGAGGCTGCTTGCTCAGCCTCTCCCGCCTCTCCTCCCTCTGCAGGGCCTGCTGTCGGGCTCATTGGGCGGTGCGGTGGTGGGGGGAACAGGGGGAACGTACTCCTCAGCCATCTTTGTGTCCTTCAGGATGTGCACGTAGATGAAGAGCGCTTGCTCGTGCTTCCCCATGCGGCCCAGCAGCAGCGCGCGCTCTTCTAAGAGGCCTGGGAGGAGGAAGGAGCATGAGCAACCCTCACTACCACTGCGTAAGCACAGGCTGGGAAGCTAAGCTGTGACACAACTCGGTGTAACTATTTGTATTATTTGGGATTTTTTTCAAGGAGAAAACTGCTGAAATTTTAAAAAGGGCGAAGGGAGCTATTTTAGAAAACACTTTATCCCATCTTTTTTGTGATTACTTCTAAACTAGGTAAGAACCCTCATCCAACGACCAAGTGCATAATAAGCACCCACAATGTGCCAAGCACTCCCGCTAAGGAAGGGAAGCACTTGGTCTCTGCTCTCCCGGAGCTCATACATCACACAAACGTGTGTCTTTTTCAGACAAATTATGCCAGATTACAAATATTGCTAAATAACGAACTTGCCCAAGAACATGTGCTGATGCAGTAAACAGGTTCCAACATGGCCAGCAACTGCCAGGTGGTTCACACCCAAAAGAGACTCCTCTCAGACACGGTACAAAAGCGAGTCTTCAGATGGGACAGAACTGCAGCCCTGGCCTCAAACACAGGGCTTTCTCCAGCCCCGACTTGTGGGGAGAGCAGGGAACTGGGGAGAAGGGAAGAATGAATTTTTGCATTACCTTCCGCTGACGTGGCTTCTGGTCATGAGCCACACACTCACCATCAAAAGGAAAGTCACAGATGAGCCGACCTGGATCATAGTAGCCCGAAATTTCCAAAAACATAAGAAGCTTCCGTCGATATTCTCCCAGCTCACCCTCTTCCTCTCCGGCAGGGACTGGAGTTTTGCCTTCAAAGGAAACGAAGCTCAGTATGAAAGGATGCTGCTGGGTGGCAAAGTGGGGTCATCAAGAAAAATGAAAGGGATGGGGTTCAATGATATCTCCACAGTGGGTTCCAGCTGGACTTAGTTTATGGTCCCTGCACGACCCCAAAACATCGGCTTCAGATTCAAAGAAAAAAAACTACACAAACTCGCCTGTAAGCAAATCTGCTTCTCATCAGCACAGCTGCCGTCCAGCAGACAAAGCTGCTCCTTCCCCCTCCCCTACAGGCGATGCTCCAGAGACGCCCAGATCCAGACAAGAGCCACTGAGCCTCCCGTGCTGGCTCACTTAGCTGCCCTGGCGCCTCCGAGGAACCTCCCACCCACCTGGGCCCACAAAGAAGAGTAAGGTCTGCTTCCCTATGCCGCACGGCACCCCTGGGGCCCAGGTCACCGCTAAGGCCCAGGGCCACCCGGCTTTCTGCGAGAACTGGTACCTGCAGGGAAGGACAGGAGATACTCCTTCATCAGACCTTGTACCTTCTCACAGTACAGCTGGATCAGGCAGTTGTGGAACCGGGAGCCTGTCTCCTCCCAAACGTGGATGACATGTTCCTGAGGCGAGACATGGGTCCACCTGGTACCCTCTACACTGTGACCCAGCGCTGTCACCCCATCTCCCTCACATTTTTAAGGCCTGACAGGTCCCATCCAGACGGTCTCCTAATGAAGCAATAGCTCTTTTAAAAACACCACGCAATTTTGGACTACAACCCAGAAATATCAGGGATTCTTTTCTTTTTTTTAAGATTTTATTTATTTATTTAGGAGAAAGAGAGAGAGAGCAAGAGCGAGGGTGAAGGGCAGAGGGAGAGGGAGAAGCAGATCCTGCTGAGCAGGGAGCCTGACATGGGGCTCAATCAAGGGACGCCAAGATCATGACCTGAGCTGAAGGCAGATGCTTAACTGACTGAGCCACCCAGGCGCCCCAGGGATTATTTTCTTGATTTGTGGTTTAAGCTCCTTTATTAATTTTGTCCCATAATCCTCTAAACTCTCACATTAGCCCACACACAGTTACAGTTACATAGTTGCACTCTGCTACTTAAAACCAATTTGGTTGTCCTGAGGTCATGGCTGAATCAATGACCGTACAAACATGGCTTTGAGATGCTTTTCTCCAACACCATTCTCTTTCATCTCTCTGTACTTTACCTACATTTAGAAGATATCCATCAAAAGTAACATTTCCAGCTTGATCTACCAAGATCTTTCTTCAGAGGACGCAGAAATAATCATCTTCCTTATGTTTCTACCAGTCCCCAGGTGACACAAATCCCAATCTGAATTGCCCGGTAACTGCCCCACATGGTCCTGGATCCCACATTTAAAGGTTTTTAGTTCAGACCAAAAAAAGATCTTACCAGATAAGGAATAGCTAGACCTTTAAAATTCTCCACTAAGAAGCCGAGCACTCGGTCCCGCGGCAGAGACTCCACCTCCGGGAGGTCTTCGGTAAAGATCTGTGGGAACAAACCCGAGTTCCAGCAGCAGAACCATTTGGCTGCAGTGCTGCCAACCACACACACGCACGCACACGCGCGCGCGCACACACACACACACACACACACACACACGGGAGGCTCAAGGGCACTCCAGATGAGTGACAGACTAGGTCGAGGGCGCCGGTCTCCCGATACCTGTGCAAGGCTCTCTCTGCTACGTTACACTGTTGTCTCCTATTTCCCAGGCTTCTCCTCTGAACGCCAGAGAAACTGCATGAATCCTCCCCCCGCCTCCACCCACCACTGCCCTAAGTAGAATCAGGACCCAGGGTGGTACTAGATAAATCCGAGAGACCCCCGTGACCTACCTTCAGGCCATCCTCTGGGAAGTCTCGCAGCACCCACACCGAGTAGGAAAAAATCAAATGCAGGTTTTCTGTGCCTGGAGAGAAGAGATTGGCCAGCAGGTGAAACCCACCCTGCCCACAGGACTGGGAAGGTGGGTACACAGGCTGCCTCTGAATTTACTTTCCAGGGGAGACAGTTCTGTCCAAGCGCCAGTCACTCGGGGCTGCTTGGCCCTACTTGGCCGGCTACATGCCAAAGGGCTGTCACAGTTCCACCATGGGGGGGGGGGACTCTGACCCCCCCATGGAGTGGAGAAACAAAGTGGGGTGAGCACAAGGGAGGGAGAGGACTGATCAGAAAATCAGAATCAGAAATGGAGGGAGATGAGGTCCATTTGAACACAATCCCTTCCCCCTTCCCTAAGTTGGCCTCACCCAGATGCTGCAGGTACTGCACTGTCCTCTCGTGGCCTTTCAGAGGAGAGTTCGCTTTCTTGGACTGGTCCACCAGCACCTGCAGAGCTGGCCAGGAAGCCCCCCCGCCCAAAAAAAGGTCATTAGCCTCTTCCAGGAGGCACAGGCCCACAGGAGAGTTATCGGACTTTGGGGGGTTTCCCCTCTCCACAGACCAGAGACCCTCCCAGAGCCGAGAGGCCCCTGCTCTGGCCACCTTTCTCGTGGAGCCCCTTCTTCTCATACAGGATGATCAGCTCGCTGTACTTGTGCGCCTTCTTCAGCACGTGCTCGCTCTCCTCGATGTGGCAGTGGTTGTTCTCCAGGCGGAGCAGGGGGGCCACCAGGGCCACGTTCGTCTGCGGAGGAAGCACGACTTCCGTGATACTCCCACCCCCACCCCCCACCCAGCCCGGGCCTGCTTCAGGCCAGAAGGCCACGGATGGAACACAAGCCAGAGAAGGCCAACTGCCCTTTTCCAGGACCACGGGTAGTAGGGGGAAGAAGGGGACACATTTAGGAAACACTGTGCCTGTTCACCCTGTAGCACCAGCCCAGTCTTACCAGAGAAGGCCAGCCCACTGCAAATTCCGGGGTACTATCTTGCCTTAACCTCTTAATTCCCAGAAGCTCAGACGTGTCAGGTCTAGGCTAGGATATTGCCATCATCTGAGATGTCACTCTCGCTGATGGCCGGTCCCCCAAAGGAGCCCCTTCCCAGCTTCTGGGGACCGGGGCATTGTGGGTAGTGAGCGCCTGGAGAACTCACATGGAGGTAGCACTTGAGCAGGGTGGTGTCGATGATCTGCAATAGCTTCTTCTTGGATTTGATGGTGGGTGTGCCTTCCATAAGCGGGGAGGTGCTAGACTGGTGATCAGAGTCATTCAGCTTCTTTACCAACTGGCTTCGTTTCTGCAAAGGCCCAAAAATGTGGGGTTAAGGCCAGGACCCAATCATCGTATCACCTGGGCTACCAGGTAATTCCAAATACCGCAACCAGAGCTCACACCCGTCCACCCTGATCTCACATGAGCACATCATCTTTCTCAGGGATCAAAACAGATGAACGCCAAATTGCCACAGATCCAGTAACAATTATTTATCAGGTAGTTACTACACACAAGGCACTATGCCAAGAACTTTACGTCATCCTACTGTAAACCTACAACAAATGCAGACATTACTGTCATCCCTGCTTTACAAGTGAAGAAGCCAAGGCACAGGTATTCGATCTCTCACAAGCAGCTGAGGCAAGTTTCAAATTAGGGTCTAATTCCAAAGCCCATGTTTTTATTAAAAACAAAAAACAAAAAAAAAAAACTGGGCGTTTGGGTGGCTCAGTCATTAAGCATCTGCCTTCAGCTCAGATCATGACCCCAGGGTCCTGGGATTGGGCCCCACATGGGGCTCCCTGCTCGGCAGGGAGCCTGCTACTCCCTCTCCCATTCCCCTGCTTGTGTTCCCTCTCTCGCTGTGCCTCCCTCTGTCAAATAAATAAACAAAATCCTTAAAAAATAAAAATAAATAAATTAACTTTCTTGAGGTGTAAGTAACATACAATAAAATGTATTTATTTTGAAACATGAAATCCATTCTGACACATACGTGCATGCATGTAACCACAACCCCAATCAAGGACCAGAACATTTGCTCTCACCCCAGAAAGATCCCTTGGACTCTTCTCAAAGAATCTCACCCACCTCTGACACCACGGATCTGATTTCTATCAACCAGAGATCAGTTTTTACCTATCGTAGAACTTCATATAAATAGGATATCCGGTTTGTACCATACTGTGTCTGGCAATGCCCTGCGTCTCATAAGCTCTACCATCTCTCTGGCACAGTACTAGCGTCAGCTAACCTCACACATTCCAAATGTCAGTGGAGAGGTCCAGGGAAAAATGTGTGCTCGGAGTCTTAAAGCAAAGACACAGGCAACAGAGAGCTTTCTTCAATGCCACAGGCTTAGGAGACATGCTGCCCCAGAAACCTTTCTCACTTGGCACAGGCACACGAGCTGTGCAGGGTGCAGACGGAGGCACATCTGTGAGCTCCCTACCAGCCACAGCTAGAGCCCAAGGCCAAGGAAATGCCAAGGCTAGGCATGCCTGACCAGACCTGTGGAACTTTCACTAACCCATAAGCAGGTGGCAGGTAGCTGGCTTACAATTTCCCAGCAGTATTTCTCAGTGCCTGCCCAGGGGATCCCTTACAGAGGTCTTCAGAACACTTACAGGGAAAAAAATTTACTGAGTTCTCTGACTCTGAGTGAGGGCTGAGGGAATATATAATAGCCCGTTGTGACAGAAGTTTGGAGTGAATGGTCTTTAATGGAGACATTAGTTTTAGTGTTCACTTGAAAATTTCATTTCTCTCTCCCTAACAGTAAACCTTACATCTAAAAAAAACCTTACATCTAAATACTCCCTCTAAAAAAGAAAAAAAGCAACCATGTTATAGAAGAATATTTATTGACAGGGAAAGGCTTTCTCAATATACAGCTAAATTTTTAAAAAGTAAGCTATAGAACAACTTTAGTTTGATATCCATTGGCAATAGTAACCCCATAAATAAATTTTATTTTTATTTTTTTAAAGATTTATTTGTTTGAGAGAATCAAGAGATCGTGTCCACGTGAATAGGAGGAAGGGCAAAGGGAGAGGGAGAAAAAGAATCCTCCAATAGACTCCCTGCTGAGTGCGGAGCCTGATGCAGGGCTCAAATCCAGGACCCCGAGATCATGACCTGAGCTGAAACCAAGAGTCATCATCTGCTCAATGGACTGAGCCACCCAGGGGCCCCAGTAAATTTTTAAAAAACTGAATTCACAACTATGTACCTAAGCGTACCTCAGAGACATTGTGGGTTTGGTTCCAGACCACTTCAATAAAGTGAGTATCTCAATAAAGTGAGTCAAATTCACTTCTTGGTTTCACAAGGCATACAAAAGTTATGCTTACACATTATGGTAGTATTATGTCTAACAAAACAATGTATATACCTTAATTTAAAAATGCTTTATTGCTAAATATGCTAACCATCACTGGAGCTTTCAGTGAGTTGTAATCTTTTGGCTGGTGGAGGGTCCTGACTCAATGTTGATGACTCAGGGTTGGGGTAGCTGTGGCAATTTCTTAAAATAAGACAACAACAAAGTATGCCACATCAACAGACTCTTCCTTTCACGAATGATTTCTCTGTAGCATGTGATGCTGTCTGATAGCATTTTACCCACAGAACTTCTTTCAAAACTGAAGTCCATCCTCTCAAACCCTGCTGCTGCTTTATCAGCTGAGGTTATGGAATATTCTAAACCCTTTGTTGTCAGTTCAATAGTCTTCATCTTTGCTAGGAGTAGATTCCGTCTCAAGAAACTACTTCCTTTGCTCATCGGTAAGAAGCAGCTCGTCATCCATTAGTTTTTCATGAGCTGGCAGCAAGTCACTCCCGTCTTCAGGCTCCCCTTCTCATTCCAGTTCTCCTGCTATTCCCACCACATCCCAGTTACTTCCTCCACTCAAGTCTTGAGCCCCTCGAAGTCATCCTTGAGGGCTCGAGTCGGCTCCTTCCAAATTCCTGTCATGTTGATATTCGAACCTCTTCCCATGAATCATGAGTGTTCTTAATGGAATGTAGAATAGTGAATCCTTTCCAGAAGGTTTTCGATGGACTTTACCCAGGTACAGAGGAATCATTATCTATAGTTGCTAGAGGCTTGTGAAATGTATTTCATAAAGAAGACTTGAAAGTGAAAATTATTTCTTGATCCATGGGCTGCAGGAAAGATGCTATGTTAGCATGAATACAACATTACTCTTACTGTACATCTCCATCAGAGCTCTTGGGTGACCAGGTTCACTGCCAGTGAGCAGTCATATTTTGAAAGGATTCTTTTCTTCCTGAGCTGCAGTTCTCAACAGGGGGCTTAAAATATTCAGTAAACTATGTTATAAACAGACGTGCTGTCATCCAGGCTTTGTTGTTCCATTTACAGAGCACAGGCAGGGCAGGTGTGTAGCATCATTCTTAAGTGCCCTAGAATTTTCGAAACAGTCAACAAGCATTGCCTTCAACTTCAAGTCACCAGCTGCATTAGCCCCTAACAAGAGTCAGCCTGTCCTTAGAAGCTTTGAACCCAAGCACTGACTTCTCCTCTCTAGCTATACAAGTCCAAGATGGCATTTCCTTCCAACAGAAGGCTGTTTCATCTACTCTGAAGATCTGTTGTTGAGTGGAGCCACTTTCATGAATGATCCCAGCGAGATCTCCTGGAGAACTTGCTCCAGCTTCTACATCAGCACTTGGCGCTTCACCTCGCACTTTATGTCACGGAGATGCCTTCCTTCTTAAAACTCATGAACCAACCTCTGCTAGCTTTCCTCTGCAGCTTCCTCACCCCTCCCAGACTTCACAGATTTGAAGAGAGGTAGGGCCTTGTTCTGGATTAGGCTTTGGGGAAAGGGAATGCTGTGGCTGGTTTGACTTCTATCCAAACCACTAAAACTTTCTCCAGATCAGCAATAAGGCTGTTTTGCTTTCTTATTCATGTTCCCTGCTGTAGCAGTTTTAATTTCCTTCAAGAGCTTCTCCTTTGCATTCACAACTTGGCTAACTGGCACAAGAGGCCTAGATGTTGGCCTATCCTTGCTTTTGACATGCTTTCTTCACTAAGTTTAATTATCTTTACTTCTGATTTAAAGTGAGAGACAGCAATTCTTCCTTTTACTGGAAACACCTCGAGGCCATTGTAGGGTTACTAATTGACTTAATTTCAGTATTATTGTGTCTCAGGGAGTAGGGAGACCCAAAGAGCAGGAGAGGCAGGAGAAGAGCCAGTTGGTAGAGTAGTCAGAACACATAGACATTTTATTAAGTGTGCTATCTTATATGGGAACAGCTGGGTAGCATCATTCAAACCCAAAACAATTACAATAGTGACATCAAAGATCATAGATCATAAAAATAAATACATTAATTATGAAAAAGCTTGAAATGATGTGAGAATTACCAACATGTGACAAAGACACCAAGTGAGTAAATGCTGTTGGAAAAATGGTGCCCAAAGACTTGCTCACTTCAATTTGTAAAATAAAGCAGCATCTGTGAAGCACAATAAAGAAGGTATGCCACTAAAGGTCTAGAAGGACAGCCCTATGTTGGTTACTTTTCCCTGGATGGTAGGGTTATGGGTGATTTGCACTTTTGCTTTATACTTTTCTGTGTCTGCCCAGTTTCCAGCATAGAGCATATATTTTCCCACAAGTATTTATGCTCCAAAGGAGTGTTTCAAAAAACTGATTATTTTCTATCCACTTAAAACTTATTCTTCTGAGTTCCTAGAAGAGCTTAGTGTAAATTTACCAGAAATCAGATACATTTCCTGCTATCAAGATTTGGCATCAAACAGCTCAATGGTGTGACTGAGCAGGAAGATGAAGGAGAAAGAAATCCGCCCAGCCCACCATGACTTCTAAGGCATTCATTTACAGAATGCCTGTGGAATCAGAAAAGGCCTGCCCTTATCTGCCACAGAAAAGCAAGCACTGGAACTCCCAGGTAAACTCTTCCATACACCCTTGTACCATACCTACCTGTGTCAGGTAGTCAATCAGAGCTAAGTGTGCCTTTTCCAACTCGGCCCCCGAGAGCCCAGGCAGCGGGTTGGGGTACTGCAGCTGCTTCCTGTAGTCTGTGGGCAGCAGGTCCGGGTACAGGCCCATCACATGGGTAGGATCTACATGGAAGGGAAACACGATACCCCGGAAAGGAGCACAGCAATTAAAGGATCCACTAAAACAAGACCATTACGATAGCAAAAAAAGACTGATTTTTTTTTAAAGATTTTTTTATTTTTTAAGTAATCTCTATACCCAACACGGGGCTCGAATTCACAACTCTGAGATTAAGAGTTACATGCTCTACCGACTGAGCCAGCCAGGAAACCTCAGACTCATTTTTTTAAAAAGAATGACTCCAAGTTCATAAAGACTCAATGAGCTGTACATCTCTATAATCTGAGCACTATTTACATGTATGTTTCACTAAACCATTACAAAAATGGTTTGACTTTATATTCCAAGGCATACACACATACATATATGCAGAATTGAAACAGAAAATTCATGAATTCTCTGAAAAGTGGAGGAGAAAAAATTTTCCAAGGAAAAATTGCTGAGACATTAAAGTTGAAAAGATTGGGGCACCTGGATGGCTCAGTGGGTTAAAGCCTCTGCCTTCAGCTCAGGTCATGATCTTGGGGTCCTGGGATCTAGCCCTGCATCAGGCCCTCTGCTCAGCAGGGAGTCTGCTTCCCCCTCTCTCTGCCTGCCTCTCTGCCTACTTGTGATCTCTGTCCTGTCAAATAAATATATAAAATCTTTAAAAAAAAAAAATAAAGTTGAAAAGATCAATAGCCTTAAAAAATGAAAGAATTGTATGTAAAAAAAGGAATAATACTAAAACAAATTACTATTACTAAAACAAAGCCAGACAGTAGGTTAGGGCATATATTTGCAGGATATATGGCAAGAAGCTAATAAATTAATTATATAAAACATACGTAAAAAAAAAAAAACCATACGTTGGTAAAAAAAAAGATTTCATATGATAAACAGGCAAAAGACATGAACAACTGACAAGAAAATAATATATATAAGTAGAAAAACATTCTGCTACATTAAGAATCAAAGCAGTACATTTAATAAGTTTGTAGAAGAATTTTTATATGATACCACCCAGGGCTTGCAATATTATGATACTGAATCACTCTTACACTGCCAAGGGAAAAAAAACTGCTACTTCAATAAAGAGAAAAGCACTTGGGCCCACCAATCCCACTTCTAGGAGTTTACCCTAAGAAAACAGTCTAAAAGATGGGAGGGGGAAGACACATCTGAATTAATAGGCCGCTAATGAACATATTTGTAATAATGCAGTTCTGGAAACAATGTGGAATTCCTTCAGCAGCAGAACTATAGTCTATGTCAACTAAGAGACTATAATGCAATCATTACAAATTATAATTATGAAGGGCACACAGCAACATGGAAAAACACTAACAATTTTAAGTAACAAAAACTATAAAAGCATATACTGTTATGATTATAATTACATTGAGATGTACACATGTGGAAAAAGCTTGAATGAAAAAGAGACAGTAAAAAAGCGCTTATTTACATTCTTGCCATTCCACACATCATGCTCGACCACCAAGACTCCAAAACCCTATAGTCTCAATGCTGTGTGTCTTCTTATCAAGCCTAGGGTGGTTCACAAACTTGAGAGAGCCCACTCACAGGCCCTATGTTCCCAGTGGGAGCAGAGAGAGCTTCTTCCTCACTCACAAGGGGTAGAAATAGGCCACCCTTTTAAGAAGCCTATCTGTGGAACACAGTTTACTGGAGAGGGGCAGGAAAGCAAACCTGGGCCTACCCCATCCTACACTAGGGGGATCAAAGGACATTGGGCCTGGTAGTATGATATTCCAGCTATCTGAGACTGTTCTCTGCAGCCTGGCCTCCCTCTGGCTCAGAAGAAACAGCCCTCCACAAAACTCCCTTTTGTCTCCATTTCATGCCCCCCATCCTAGTCTTCTGGCTTGGCACCCCAGGTACACTCTGTTCTGCTACAACTTGAGTTTCTTTCATATGAATTAGTTCATTCAAAGTTCATAAGCGGGAGGATGATTATCATTATGAGGCAAAAGTTGTGTTGGGGGAACCACTGGATGGCTCAGTGGGGTAAGCATCTGCCTTGGGCTCAGGTCATAATCCCAGGGACCTGGGATCTAACTCTCACATCAGGATCCCTGCCTAGTGGGAGTCTGCTTCTCCCTCTCCCTCTGTGCTCTCTCTCTCCAGTAAATAAAATCTTAAAAAAAAAAAAAAGTGTTGATTTGTATGCAAATTTGCCCAGCTTGTTAATGTTTTAAAATGATCAGGCAAGCTTCCTCACAATTAAAGAAAAAGCCTTAACTATATAGGGAGACCTAAAGAAAAGACCTGAAACAGAAGTGGCTGGTTAGTAGCTTCAAAACCCACTATACCACCTGGAAAAGCTGAGAGTAAAAATAAAGCAAAGATGTTTCCCCATATTCTTTTTTTGGGAGTCTCGTAAAGAAGTCTATACCCAGGATCAGACTTTTTATTTTGATGAAACTAGTTTCTATTAGAAGCAAATATTCTTAAAGATTTCTATCTCAAAGGAGAAAGCATCCCCTCGGGGTTCAAGTCTGCAAAGCA
Organism: Nasua narica; assembly: GCA_028533885.1. Lineage (NCBI taxonomy): Eukaryota > Metazoa > Chordata > Mammalia > Carnivora > Procyonidae > Nasua > Nasua narica. Next base: position 51,384,729 of record CM052797.1, on the reverse strand, counting down.
CTACCGTGCTGAGTACCAACACCAGTAGGAATTGAATGTTATTGTTTTCATTAGTGTTCCACTTACAGAACTGCTTGTGTCTTGCGTGGTCTGCCCCAACCTCATTCTTCCCATGAGCCCTATTATTTCCCATGAGTATTAATTATAGAAGGCTTTTGCAGGACCACATTCAAGGCCTCATATCAAAAATGCCTGCACCTTGATATTCATACAAAAGAGTGCCCTGGGTGCCAAGTAATGAACATTCCGGCCCCTGGAAAGAGATCTAGCCTCTCTACTGTAAATAAAGAAAGGGGTAATGGAAATCTTTGTTTATGGGTAAAAGCAGGTGCATAAGATGAGGACGGTAAATAGGTAACACTGTGGCCACCCACGGGATCCCATGAGGCAGGATGATCAACTGACATGAGTAAAAACTTTCCCCGGTCTCAGACATCTAGTACTAGCTCTCCCATCCTTTCCAGGTTCCCCTCCCTCCGTGAGGTCCAACCAAGGCAAAACCCATGTGTTACCTGTGCCAAGCTTAGCAAAGACCTGCATGGACTCATCAAAACGCTTCTGGCAGAAGAGGTTGAAGGCATATAAGTTCTTGATGTGATGGATCTGTTGCTGCTTTTCGCTGTCAGAATCATCTTTCATTTCCTAGTGAGAGGGTAGAATAGGTAAGAGCTCACTCACTCAACAAATATTTATTCGGTATATACTATGTATCCAGACAACATCCGAGGAGCTCCAGATGTCCAAGTGCACAAGACAAGCCATAAGGTACCTGCCCTCACAGACTTGTCCCAACATTCTAACCACGAGTCTAAGAAACTCCACAATTAAAATGCAACAAGGTTTCTACAAAATACCTGGGCAGTACTCCTAAAAACTGTCAAGGTCATGAAAAACAAGGAAATAAGAAACTGTCACAGATCAGAGGACACTAAGGACACACAACTAAATACAATGTAATTTCTGGATCTAAAACTGGGAATAGAAAAGGGGCATTAACAGGAAAACCGGTGAAATCTGAATGAAGTCGAGAGTTTAGTTTAAAAACATGAAAAAAAACTAAAACAAAACAGGGTGAGTGAAGACAGAAGCACATGGGAGAAGCACCACTCACCACAGCCTGAGTGGTGGGTGCGAGAAGGAAGCAGGAGGAACGTGGCCTGGGTCATAAGGCTAGGCTGGAGTTAGCCAGGGGAGTCTGGAACACATGGAAGGGAAAAGGCATGCAAGGCACTCAGGTGACAGAGGGAACATGGCATGCTCAAGGAATGAAGGGTATTTAACGCCGCAGGCACAGGTAGGAAAGGTCTGGTTCACAGTAAGAGCTAACTTAATATAGCTATTTATTGTCTTTGTTTCTTCTTTACAACCTTTATTCCCCTTATATTCTTTTTAACCACTCTTTACTACATTGAATTTCTTCCTTCAAAATGTCTTTCCAGTTTTTCCCTTCTTTTTCTTTTCTATTCTGTTGCTGTCATCCCAGCCTAGACCACCATCAACACATGGCCGAATCCAGTCTAAGTCCTCTGGGGGCGTTACAGGCTTTCAGAACCTGGCACAGCCTCCTTCTCTAGCTTATTCCCAGACACTCAAGCATCACCCTCTACTCCAGTCAGAATGGACTCCACGCTGTTTCTACACTAGTTTTCACTTCTTTAACTTTCTCAGGCTCTTAATGCTCCCTGTTTCCCCACCTGATCTCGCCTATTCAGAAAGGGTCCAACAATGGGATGCCTTGCCCAGCCCACAGGGAACTGTCCCCTGGCTAAATTTTCCTCCACATTTTGTCAATGGCGAAGTTTAATACGTACTTTGTACTTGTATTACGTACGTACAAGAAATACGCACTTGCTCTCTGAAAGTTTCATGTATATTCCCAACGGTTGCATTCCCACCAACAGCTCACAGGGGTTCCTTTTACTCCATGTTCACCAACAATTGTTGTTCTTTGTGTTTTTGATTTTAGCGTGTGATTTAGGGGTGAGGTGATGTCTCATTGTGGTTTTGACTTGCATCTCTCTGATGATGAGTGATGTTGAGCATCTTTTCATGTATCTGTTGGCCATCTGTATGTCTTTGGAGAAATCTCTGTTCATGTCTTTTGCCCATTTTGTAATTAGACTGTTTATTCCTTTGGATGCTGAGTTGTGTAAGTTCTTTATATATTTTGGATACTAACCATTCATTGAATATGTCATTTGTAAATATCTTCTCCCATTCATTCATAGATTGTCTTTTAGTTTTGTTGGTTTCCTTTGCTGTGCAGAAGCTTTTTATTTTGATGTAGTCCCAGTATTTTATTTTTGCTTCTGTTTCCCTTGCCTGAGAAAAATGTTGTTATGGCCCATATGAGAATTTACAGCCCTTGTTCTCTTCTATGATTTTTATGGTTTCAGGTCTCACTCACATTTAAGCCTTTTATCTATTTTGAGTTTATTTTTGTGTATGGTGTAAGAAAGTGAACCAGTTTCATTCTTTTGCTTATTGCTGTCCAGTTTCCCCAAAACCATTTGTTGAAGAGACTGTTTTTTACCCATTGCATATTCTTGCCTCCTTCATCTGATCCTGGGTTTATTTCTGGGATCTCTATTCTGCTTCATTGAGCTAGGTGTCTATTTTTATGCCGGTACCATACTGTTTGGATTACTACAGCTTTCCAGTGTATCTTGAAATTTGGCACTGTGATACCTCCTCTCCAGCTTTGTTTTTCTTTCTCAAGATTGTTTTGGGTAGTTAGGCTTTTTCGTGGGTTACATACAAATATTAGCAATGTTCTAGTTTTGTGAAAAATGCCATTGGCATTTTCATAGGGATTGCATTGAATCCATAGATTGCTTTCCATAGTATAGACATTTTAACAATATTAATTCTTCCATTCTTCCATTCCATATCTTTCCATTTGTGTCATCTTCAATTTCTTTCATCAATGTTTTCAGAGTACAGATCTTTCACCTCCTTGGATAAGTTTATTCCTAGGTATTTTATTCTTTTTGGAGCACTTGTAAATGGGATTGCTTTCTTACTTTCTCTTTCCCCTATTTCGTCATTAGTGTATATAAATGCCACAGATTTCTGTATTTTGTATTCTGCAACTTTACTGATTGGGTTTATAGTTCTAGAGGTTTTTTGGTGGCGTCTTTCAGGTTTCCTCTATATAGTATCATGTCATCTGCAAATAGTGATAGTTTTACCTCTTCCTTATTGATTTGGATGCCTTTTATTTCTTTCTGTTGTCTGACTGCTGTGGCTAGGACTTCCAGTACTATGTTGAATAAAAGTGGTGAGAGTGAACATTCTTGTCTTGTTCCTGACCTTAGGGGAAGGTTCTCAGTTCTCCCCACTTAGGATGATATTAGCTATGGGTTTTTCATATATGGCCTTTATTATGTTGAGTATATTGCTCATATAATATCTAAACCTACTTTGTTGAGGTTTTTTTGTTTTCTTTTTAATCATGAATGGATGTTTTACTTTGTCAAATGCTTTTTTCTGTGTCTACTGAAATGATCATTATGGTTCTTATCCTTTCTCTGATTGATGGGATGTATCACTAAATAGATTTGCAAATACTGAACCATCCTCGCAACCCAAGAAGGAATCCTACCTGATTATGGTTAATGATTTTTTTAATGTACTATTAGATTCAGTTAGGTAGTATTTTATTGAGGATTTCTGCATCTATGTTCATCAAGGATATTGACCCAGGGATACTGTAGTTCTTTTATTTTTGTAGTATCTTTATTTGGTTTTGGTATCAGGATAATGCTGGCCTCATAGAAGGAATTTGGAAGCTTTCCCTCCTCTTCTATTTTCTGGAATAGTTTGAGAAGAATAGGCATTAACTCTTTTTTAAATGTTTGGTAGAATTCACCTGTGAAGCTGTCTGGTCCTGGCCTTTTGTTTTTTTGGAAGTTTTTTTATTACTGATTCAATTTCATTGCTGGTAATCAGTCTGTTCAAATTTTCTATTTCTCCTTGATTCAGCTTTGGAAAGTTATATGCTTCTAGGGATTTATTTGTATCTTCTAGGTTGTCCAGTTTGTCAGTATACAATCATTCATAATATTCACTTATAATCCTCTTTATATTTCTGTACTATCAATTTCTCCTCTTTCATTTATAATTTTGTTTGAGTCCTCTCTGATCTTTTCAAAGAACTAGCTCCTGGTTTCATTTATTTGTTCTGCTGTTTTGTTTTGTTTCTATTTCACTTATTTCTGCTCTAATCTTTATTATTTCCTTCCTTTTGCTGGTTTGGAGTTTTGTTTGTTCTTCCTCTTCTACCTCCTTTAGGTGTAAGGTTAGGTTGTTGATTTGGGATTTTTCAAAGAGAAATACATTTCCAAAGGGCACAATAAACACAAATTTAGGATAATGGCTGTGTCTGGAGGGGAGGCAGAAGAATGAGATGGGGATGAACATATAGGTCATGTAAGCTGTTTTTCTTGGGTAGGATGGTGGGGTCATGGGTATTTAGCATTTTAAAAATGAAAATAAAATAATTTAGGGCAATGTAAGAGTGGCAAAAAAATAGAAATAAAGTAGACAGATGCTAAAATTAAATGCCCCAAGGAAAAAAACAATCTTTCTGGGATCTCAAACATCTCTAACTATTCAGACTGGATTTTTGTTTTAAATCCAAAATGTATACAACTAAGATAAATGTTGCCCTTCAAAAGTATCTATCACACGTGACTATAAACATAAATTCCAAAATTTGTGATGACTGCTTTCCCTTCATAAATAATTTACAAGATACTCTAAAAGCTAGGCTTTTTAATTATCTTCATAAAAATCTCTTCTCTTTTACTAAATTAGCACTGTCCAGTTTAAGGTCTAGGATCAGAATGACCTTTGGTTGTTTCCTAAAATCAAATCCTCTCTCTACACACAATAATCACCACTGGGGATATTTAAAAGAACAAGACAAGTCTCAGAAGTCAGTGTCCCAAGGAGTGTGTTGGCAATGACGGAACCGCCAAAGCAAAAGCATGGACACTACTTGGCTGTGAACCACACCCTGTGCTAACCTTAAGGACAGTGGCAGTCACAAATATAAGAGTGCAGCCCTGCTGAATGCAGCAACTCGAGGTGGTTTCAGAAACCTGAAGAAGGCCTGCTTATCCAAAGACAGGGAGCTACTGTTGCAAGGAATTGTGAGAAGCCCTCTAGTTGTTGCATTCAATCAGACTATAATCTTACGTTATGATCTTTAACTTTAATACTTGCACAGTCTAATTTTTCAAGGCTATACCATATCTATTAAATTACTTTATTGTCTTCTAAATTCTAGGAGATACTCTTAATATAATTGGCATTCATTCTACATCTGACCGATAAGCCATCTGAAAAAGTGAAATTATTTTAGAGTTACATAGATATTCTATGCCTGAGTCAGACCTGAATCCTAGTCCCTTAACTTACACTCTGTGCTTATTCTACCAGTTCAAACTAAATAGAAACATCTAAACCAGAAGCGCTTGCTTTGGAGAACAATGAGGAAGGCGGGCTCGCATCTAAATCTCAGGAATAACACTTACTGCGAGCTGGAGAGCCAATTCAAACTGCTTGTCCTGGAGAAGTTGTTGGATTTGGGTTGCCATGGGGACGGGAATGAGTCTCCAAACAAAGTGATTGCTGGCCACATAGATAATGTTTGATCTGGAGGCAGGAGTAAGAATATTAGCAAAAGAACACAGGTTTTATGAGGACACAGGTGATTTTAAAGCTTTGCAATAATATGGCAGCTACAGTAAAAAAAAGAAATTCCTTACCCTCCCGAGGTAATGAAGCGGGGCCTTTGCAGTTCAATGCTCTGGACCAGAAGCCTTGGCTCAAATGTTCGGATCTCCACATATCGAGGCAAAACAGCAATGATGTAGGGAGGCTGGTGCTCTGCATAAGAAAGAACACTTTGAGTTGTAGATCTGGTCTCAGGCTTTAGGTTTATGGGCTGCTTCTTCAGTTTCTCATTTCTATGCTGCATACAGATGAGATCTCTAATAGTCCACTATGCAAATACCAAGCCAGGATCCTACACTGTGATATCCAAAGGGAAAAAAACTGTTTTGTCCAATTGACCCTAAGAGGAATCTCGTGCACAAAATGGATGCATTCGGCTTTGCTGAGAGTGACCTGATCCCACTCCTACCATCTCCAAAGGACTGGCTGAAAGCTTCAGCTGCTCCCTTTCTCATCAGTCACGAAACCAAGCCAAGAAAGGCTAGCTGCAGCTGCCCCTAACACATCAGTGGGAGAAGGTTACATGACCTCTTCTTTCATTCTTTTGGGAAGGACAAGACGAAGGCAACTTCTTTCTTCCCTAAAATGAGGCTAAAGAGAGTTCTACATTTCTGGTTATTTCTGCTTGAGATTTTCACAGGGAAAAGATGCCAAACTCCACCTGATGCTTAATGTTTCAGAGAGAAAGCAGCTGGCTGGCATTCTCAGGGTGCCAGTTTTCTACCACTTACACAAGGTCTCTGGAATGTGAATCACAGAAACAGAAAGTAGAATGGTGGTCACCAAGGGCTAGGGGAAGGAGAAAAGGGTTGTTAATAAATACGAACTTTTACTGTCGCAAGATGAGAAAGTTCTGAAATCTGTTGCATGACAATGTGAATATATGTAATTACTGAACTGTACACTTAAAAATGGCAACGGTGATGGATTTTATGTTTTGTTTTTTTACCACAATTAAAATAGAAAATTTTTAAAAGGAAAGAAAAAAAGTAAAAAATCAACCACTAGATGGCATAATAACCACACAGAAATTCAACCTCAAAGACTATACTCACAGTTTTAGTGTGGCTAATGTGCTATGGATTTATTTCTGTCATGTATTTTCTGACAAAAAGTTTTCCAAATTATATATGCAGTTTATACTCTAAATACCGTAAAAATTTTAAAGCTAGAAGGGAACTGGCCTAATATTTTCATCACTTTGAGTGCTATTGCTGTTATTATGCTAATATTTTTCATCTTATCAAAAAATTTAAAAACGTTTTGCATTGGGTTTTTTTAATTCTCTTTCAATGCTGGCCTCATTTTTAAAAACTATTATAATTCCCTTTAGTGTTAATTTGTATAAATATGTAAAATTTCTCTCTCCTTTAATCTGGCCCACTTTTCTAAGGTCTGATTTAATAAAAAAGGTCATCTATAATAGGAAGGCTTTTGGTTGTCATATTGTATCATGATCCAGTCTCCCTAAGAGACAGTCTGGGTCTCTCTGTATCTTTAAAACTTGGCAGAGTGGCTGGTATACAGCAGACATCTAATAACTGGCCAATGATGACAGTGATTCACCTATTCAGCAAGCATGTCCTAAAAGGCTATGTTTCGGGTCCTACTCCAAGTGGATCAAAACATGAGTCCAGAGTTTGCAGAGCTCCTACATGAGCAGAGGAAACAGACGACTCGCTGCACCCAGTGGGACAGTGTGGGGGCCGTGGCAGAGAAACCTGAAAGGGCTTTGGAAGCACCGAGGGGGAAGTGATTCATTCTGCCTGCGTGTCAGAAGACTTCAGAGAGGAAGTGCCATTGAACAGGGCCCTGTCATGTGAACAGGACAGCACAGGGAAGAGAGGAGAGGAAGAGGCAAGAGCACGGGGGATGATGGCTGGATGAGGGGGAGTCCGAGATGACTGGAGTCTGGGTGAAGTGGTAAAGTTGAGAGAAGTATAAGTTTAAAATGCACACCACTGAAGAAGTTCGGTCTTTCGTATTGTCAGATGGTGGTTCTCCCTCCCTACCTAGAAAGAATGCCTCTCTCTTACCAGCAAGTTGAACTTTCTAAACGGCTGAATCTCAACTCATCCAATTGAACACCTTGAACAATGCCTTGTTTTCTCTCTTTATCCAAGATGTTATCCTTATCTCCCCAGCTAGAGTCCTTAAAGATGGCATGTCTCTGTGCCCCCATCCACAGCAGTAACTATTTTTAAAATGCTCACTCCTCTGACTGAAAATGAATTGCTGCGAGGGTGGTCACACACTTGCAGGCAATACCACTGCTGAGAGCCTGAGGCAGGGGTAGGAGCAGAAACACCTAATGTGCAGGCCAGAGCCTGACATCTAAACGCAAACTGCACCTTCAAGCTACAAAACAGAAGCAATAACCACCAAGTCAAAAGCACGTCAATACTGAGTTACATGTACTACAGGAATAAATAAAGAATTGCCACTAATTTCCAAGTGTAGTTTCTCTGGCAGAGGACACAATAAAACCATTACAGAGAAGGTAAAACAAAAAGGACTAAGAAGTAAAAATATATGGCGACAATCACTTCCTAAAACACATAACTCTGTTTATATTTTTTTCCCTCTGGGGCAAAACCCAGCTTCCTACAGAAACCAGAATATCCCATTTTTAATGACCTTAAACACTCGTCCCCTTCTAAGAAGGGGAACCGAGAGTAAACGACACTGTAAACCACAGTCTGTGAAAGCCATGAATGGGATTCCCTTCTGCGAGGATGGCACACAACCCCAGCCCACAGTGGGAAATGGCCGCTACGGTGGTCTCACCCATGGCCACTGGTATGTCTGTCCAGTTCAAGGCACATTTCTGTGTGCAGATCCCCTCCTCATTGAGCACCACGGTGAGATCATCCTGGCCCACAGCCACTTTTCCATCTGCCAGAGGTGCAACTAACGGCTCCAGCTGTTTTCCTGTTGGAAAGAGCTCTTTGATGGACCCTTTTCCATCCACCTATAGGAAGACACAAAGTGAGTCAACCAGCGTTCTCTCGCCAGAGGCATGAACATGGCCTGAAAATTCCAAATAAAACCCCGAACCTACAGAAGCCAATAATATTCCTTGTTTGGCATAAGGAAATACTATAGAGTTTGTTATGACGAATTTTGTCATCACAACACAGAATCACTTCTCTTTTTCTCTAACACAGAGACAAGCATCTAGGCTGGCAACTAACAATGTCAAGTACTGGTGAGGATGCAGAGCAACTGGAACTCTCAATCACTGCTGGTGAGAAGCAAAATGGTACGGCCATTTTGTTTGCTGGCTTCTTCTAAAGTGAAATATATACTTACCATACAACCCAATAATCCCATTCCTTGGGCACTTGCTCAAGAGAAATGAAAACTTATGTTTACACCAAAACCTGTAAGCAAGTGTTTATAGCAGCTTTATTCATAATGGCTTAAAACTGGAAACAACTTTGTCCTTCAACTGATGAATGGATAAACCACCACAGTACATCCATACCATGGACCACTACCCAGCCATAAAGAATATGATGGCACGCACAATACAGATGGATGTCAAATGCGTTATGTTAAGTGAAAGAAGCCATATTCAAAAGGCTACATACTGTAGGATTCCATTTATATGACATTCTGGAAAAGGCAAAACTATAAGAGATGAAGAACAGATCAGTGATTACTAGAAGTTGGGGCATAGGAAGAGGGGTTAGCTTCAAGGGGGCAGCATAAGGGCATTTTTTTGGGTGATGGAACTGCTCTCAATCTTGACTGTGGTGATGGTTATGTGACTCTAAGCATGTTAGAATGATACATCCAAAAGAATGAATTGTATTATTGTCTGATCTAAATGAATAATTTTTTAATAGCTTGGGCCTAACTCAAGATTTCCACCCCTCAAAAGACTGTACTCTCAAGAAGGGGGTGGCAGCATTTAAGGTGGTCAGAGGAATGAGAGCCTACCCTCCAGCAACTGGCTGTATCCCCAGCCGTCACAGACTTCTCTCAACACCTACAGGCCTAGCTGCTACTCTGCCCACCCCTCAGCTGGATGGGAGCAACTCCTCTACCAGTGGGCAACTCTGAGGCTGATCAAATCAGGACATCCCAACAAGGTAAATATGGAACAAATATATTAACTCGATAAATAACGAAGAGCTAACACGGTGGGGAATAGGGAAGTGGGGAGAAATGGAAATGGGGGAGGAAGGCTTCTAGAACTGCCAAGTCTGGAATATGAGAGGGGTATAAAGCTAAGAAATTTGGTTTATGCTATGAAATGCATGGTATATCAATCTATTCTACATACAGTATGCATAATGGAGGAAAAAAACCAATGTTATGGAGATATACCACTTAGTATAAGAAAAAGAGATCATAAAACAATGTGTAAAACATGCTATTTTTGTAAATAGGTAGAAGCTCATCTACCGAAAGGTTAACAGTGATCATTTCTGAGTGAAGGGATTATGGGTGATTTGTACTTCCTTTATTTTGCTTACCTATATTTCCTTATTTTTTATTTTAACATATGTGGCTTTGGAATTAAAAAAATCATAAAAATAATTTTTTTTCCCCCCGCCCTCCCCCGGGCCCCATAAAAATAATTTTTAAAATAACTATACTAAAAGACTTTGGGGCATAGGAAACTCAAAGTCTTAAAAATACTTAAGTTAATACTAAAATTAGTTTATAATTCCTGAGCACCGAAGCCTTAAGATAACACTCCATGATAATGCTGTTGAACGGAGGAAAGCAGCCCTAATTATCTGTTCCAATAATTAGATACAGGATGTGGATAATTCATTATGTAGAGAACTGGGAGTTGATGCTGCCTGGCATCAGAAATCTATTTGTAGAGATGCTGAGAAGCATAAAAAAAATAACCAAACGTACAAACACAAACCCTACTGTGTCAAAACGCTATTTAAGGCAGTCTCTTGCCTTGACTTAAAAGTCTCTATTTAAGGCAGACTTGTAGTTCAAAAGCACATGATCCTCTCCCCCAGGTAAATGGATGATATATGCAAAAGAATAAGTTTTACCCTTATTAGGTAGTAGTCTCTCTTGAAACCAACACAGATAGAATTTTCGCACCAGGCCATGGACTTGGGCACATCTGGTACGCTAAAGTCCCCCTGAAGAAAGAGAGCAAGAGTTCAAATGGAAAGACATTAAAAGAAAAAAATCAAAAACCAAAACAAAACAAAAAACCATGACTTTCCTGTTATTCTACCCCACCTCCGCAAAATCACCATCACTCTCATCTAAGCACAAGTCTGTAAGCTCAAGGCCGGGAAACCACTTGTAACTTAAACTTAATTCACCCATGAACTGGATGACTAGACACCCTTAGAAAAGGTGAAACCCACTTTGAAATAAACCAATCCGTATAAGCACTGCAGAACTAGATGACCACTGCCTCTGAAGACCAGGAGAATCTGACGAGTGGCCATGGATAAGCTCCCACGTACTCATGGCAGAGCCTTTATCCACTTCATTCACTCCAAGAGGGGAGCCCCGACATTTGGTATTACTGAACAGGAAGCCTTTCGAGCTGTGAGTCAACATGGACCAGGGAACGGGGATTTCACCTGCAATTCATGGAATTCCCTGTCCTTCCAGAAGTAGAGCTGGAGCTTCTTTTTCACGGCCACACACATCCGCAGCACCTCCTCACCGGTCTCTGTGTGCTGGGAAGAGACACCCGGGGCAAATGAGGCAGTGTATGCGATAGCTCCGTAACCGAATGACAGCTAAATTTGAGATTTTCTACCTTGAAATGGCTACTAATCTGGAAATCCCCTGTAATACAAAGTCCCCCTGCCAGACATTTTGCCTGAGCCATTCTTAGAAACAATAGGCTGAGGAGCACTTCCTCCCCAAGGAAAGACCAAAGACCCCAACCCTGGCAAATCTCTCAGACATTCATAATTCACACAGAAAAGCCCAGGGCAAGCCTTCACCAGGAGTAACCGCTTACTCCTTTTTTTCTTAAATGTTTGTCACTCTTGGCTGTCAATATACATGCTGATCAGAGATCAGCATGTGTCAGTGGCCACTTTCAATCCTTTAAGGAGGGAGGAGAAAAGAAAGGTCTAGGCATAAAACAATGCAGGGTCAATGTAGACCACAAAGGCTAAAAAGTGATCAAAGCTGAGTAGAATGGTCAGGCAGATTCTGAATAATGTAAGGATGATGAGTTGGCACAAATAAGAAGAAACGTCTTTCCCAAACGACCAAAAAACCCCTAAAGACAAAGAATCCAATCCCATATGTTCAGAACAAGGTCAATTTAATGTTCCATAGTTCGTGATACCGGTTAAGTCTGGACTTTCCCACTAATGGTTTATTCATGGACAAAGGCTTTAATCGTGGGCTAGTTGCCTCCTGCCAGACAGATGTCTGGTGCTCTAATTAGCACACACAGGGGGAACTCCAATGTTTCCCCTTCAGACCACACACAAAGGGGGAAATTTCTCTAACACAATCCAAAATCAAACACTTTCTCTGCAGTCTCTACTGGGTTGGCATGTCAATGTTATTCTCCCACCTAATGGCAGGAATAATGTAAGGAAGCTCATATTTATTAAAACACGAAGTCAAATTTCATCTCGCCTACACTTACCTGGAGCTCACATGTGAACAGGGAGGCTCCCTTTGCCTTTGAAACTGTAGTGATTTGTTGAAATGTCAGTAGGTCATGGACATAAATGTTATTTTCTGTTTGGAAGGAGGTATAACAACAGTATAAATTACCACAATTCTCTACACACACAAAAGTAACTAACAATAAGAACCAAATGGCAAGTGTTGGTTGAAGATATATCTTTGGTTTCACTAATAATGATTTATTCCTGTCTGTTATCAGAATTACATGACAAAATGTTAGAGGTCACTTTCGTGCCTTTAAATTTGGGCTGCTTATGCAGAAGAGCTCTTTTGCTACCAAAGCACTCATACACTCTGTCCTTCTCCAGTCTGGAAATTTGTGACGCAATATTTGTACAAAAATGGGCTTTCAAAGCTACTTCCATTGGAGGCCTCAGTAAAGAAAGGAAATCTTCTGTGGATTTGGTACAATCCCATGGCAAGGATTTCTTTTCTAGCAAAGCAAGCAAAATAATTTCACTTGGGCCTCCTATCTGGTTTTACTCATGAAGATGTAGTTATTTTATTTCTCCCTCCACCTACAAACTAAGTTTAAAATGATTCTACCATTTGGGCCCTGGGCTGAACAGTACAAAGCATGAGGCAAGTTTCTAGTTCTCGGTTTGTTAAGAAAAGGCCTCGATGGCTGCCTTCAATTGACTCTACGGCTTTTCAAATGAGGCCTGAATAATCTGGTCCTGACCTGTCTCTCCTCTATCTCTTGCCACTCTCCATCACACATCCTAAGTTTGACCAGACCGCAGGGCTTCTGCTTAAAATGCTTTGTCTTCCGCTCTCTTCCTGCCAAAATCCTCATCATCCACTAGAAGATGTTGTCCTTCCCATTACTAAGATCCACAACATTTTTTATAAATTTCCATTGTTAACTTATCACACTGTATCATGATTACTTTCTGTCATTTCAGTCTTCACAATCAGAACACAAATCTCAAAGACAGAAATCATGTCTCATTCAACTTGGTATCCCCAGTGCCAGGAGCAGGGCTCAAAAAATAACTGCTCGATGAGTGAATGAATGAATGACACTCCTTGGAGAACAGAGCTCAAGTTTATGAGGGGTGCTGTTGCCTTTAATACCCATGTACCCTGCTGTGTCTGGTTAGGAACAGGTCAGTTTCAATGTCTATCAAATTAACAATGAAAGAGTGATTAATCAAGTCATAGCTTTTGTTTTTTGACACAGGAAATACAACTGCAACCCCTTTTCTTACCTAACAAGCTGACCAGAATCTTAAACTGCGAAACCACGTGGATCTGGAAAAGAACAAATCATTAGACTCAATTAGACATTTCCAACAAGGCTTAACAAATGCTCATTTAAGTACAGTACTAAAAGGGGATTAAAAAAGTCTAGGCCAATGACAGGGATCTGACGGATATTTATGTGCAATCGCAATTTCAGCTCATTATAGAGGGTCTCAGGCACATGGTGGATGAACCCAGATCCCTGAATAAATGGCAGACAGACAGCAGAGGATTCAGAGTTCACAAACAATGTTATCAAAGTTCTAGCTTTGACAGGATCTTGTAGAAGTCAAACATTCTTGTAGTGACCATCATCACTGCCTACCTGCTGAATCTTTTTGGAGAAGTTTTTATTGGATTTCTCTAGTGTCACTTCAAACCTGTTGCAACCTATGGAAAAGAAACAAACATTCACAGTTCCAAACATGTAAAAACAACCACAACAAAAAATGCTGCTCCTCATGGCTCTCCTGAAGGAATCTAAAAATTCCTAAGAGACTGGAAGCTGGAGATCTACACTAGATAACTGTCTTCATTGAGTACAAGGAAGCTGCCTTCAACTCCAGTTTTAGAACAGAGGGTTTCATGCACCTTCACTTGGCATTAGCAGAAAGAATCATTCCACAGAAGTTCACTGAAGTTGTCAAGGTACTTGTGAGTCTGAAGGTCTTATCCTACAAATACCACCTTGGCTAAGTATTTGTAAAAAGTAACAGTCAAATATAAGAGTCCAAGCAATGAAACCCAGCCTGAAGCATCCTTAGATGTAGACCAACAAAAGCCCGGCAGCTACCCTACGTCCTGCATCACGTGACAGAGCAAACACTCAACACTATCCCCTCAGCTAAAGCGATTTAATGTGTCTACACTTACTGCTGCTCTCAGGAGATGCTACATCGGTCGGCACCCTTACAAAAAGGGAAGAAACTTACAGACCATAAAAACATGTGATGTCAGCCTTGTGGGGATGACAAAAATAGCCTCAAAAGTCGCCAAAAGGTCAAAAAGAGAATAATTATCACAATAATTACAGCAGCTATTACAAACTAAGCATATGTAAGTTTAAAAATTTATATATATTTTCTATAACCTCACAACTACCCCCAAGGAGTAGGTATTATTATTCCAATTTCATATGTGAGGGATCTGACAGGTCACGCAGTTAGGAAGCAGTCGGTGAGAGACGACCCAGAAGCAAACTCAGGGCCTGTGTGCCGAGCTGACACCCAGCTTGTGAAGAGACTGTTCACACCGCTGACCCGAGCTGCTCCCCACAGCTAGTGGGGTCCATGGGCCAGAAGTCGGTAGAGCATCTCTGAGGCAGCCACAAGGCCCCATGCCACAAAAGCTGGTCTTACTTCTTCCACTTGTTCATCGGCAGAGGAGATAAAGGGGCTCGGGCATTGTGGGAGATTCAGAATCATGCCCTGCATTCTGCATTACATTTCACAAGAAAAAAAAATTCAGCCACTTCCTGCTTAGTAAACAGTTCTACATTTGAAAAGGGCTTTATTGTTACTTCCAGCGATTCTCTTCATAAGCGGAATTACCTAGGACTGAGATTCTCAAACTTTGTGGTGTCAGGATGCCTTCACAGCCCTAAAAATTATTGAGAATCCCAAAACTTTAACGTGGGTTGTAGTTATCAATGTATACCAGGGTGGAAATTAAGACTGAGAAATTTTAAAATGTGCATTTATTAACTTATTTTATTTTTTAAGATTTTATTTATTTATTTGACACAGAGAGATCACAAGTAGGCAGAGAGGCAGGCAGAGAGAGAGAGGGGGAAGCAGGCTCCCTGCTGAGCAGAGAGCCCGATGTGGGGCTCGATTCCCCGGACCCTGAGATCATGACCTGAGCCGAAAGCAGAGACTTTAACCCACTGAGTCACCTAGGCGCCCCTATTAACTTATTTTTAAATGTTAGTAATAAGCCCATTACATATTAGCATAAATAACATTTTAATGAATAAGTATTTTTCCAAATTAAAAAAAATGCATTGTTCTACATTTCTGTAAATCTCTTTAATGCTTGGCTTAATAGAACATGGTGGACTCTCACATCTGCTTCTTTACTGTTTGACACATTGCTTTGATTGAAGGATATGACAAAAATCTGTCCTCACATGGACATAGAGTTGGAAAATGGAGGAATATTTTAAAGCTTTTCCACAGAGCACTTGGGTGGCTCAGTTGGTTAAGCATCTGCCATTGGCTTAGGTCATGATCCCAGGGTCCTGGGATCGAGTCCCACACTGGGCTCCCTACTCAACAGAGAGCCTGCTTTTCTCTCTCCCTCTGCTGCTCCCCCTTGTGTGCGCGCTCTCTCTCTCTCTGTGTCAAATAAATAAATATATAAATTCTTTAAAATAAATTAAGTAATTAAAAAATAAAGCTTTTTCAGATAATTGTCCATCTTCTTCTCTGATACCATACGAAAACTTGACAAATGGGAGTTACTTACAATTTGGAATCTGAAACCTATTACTGAAACTTTCTGTCAAACTGAAGTCAATCAGTCTATCTTACACATTAATTAATTAATTAATTAACACATACTAGGCTCCACACCAAGCACGGAGCCCAACATGGGGCTTGAACTAACGACTCTGAGATGAAGACCTGAGCTGAGATCAAGAGCCAGACACTTAACTGACTAAGCCACCCAGGAGCCCTCTGTCTTAGATTTTCAATGGATTTTTTTACTCATGCATGATTTAGAAACTTCATGCACTGGAAAATATTGTTCGCTGAGTTATACAGATTTTCCAAATGTTGGCACATTTTGTTTTAAGACATATATATATTATCACCTCCAATGTCATCAGAAAAGTACTGAGAGGCTGTCGAGCTCATGGGGGTGGATATAATTTTTCCACAATTCTAATTTTCTACTGAAAGCCCAAGCCTGACTATAAGCCACAAATACTTCCAGTTGTTTTCTTTGAAATGACAGATTCCTTTGTTTGTTTTTTTAAGAAAACATCTACCAAACACCCAAATGGTGTGCAAAACCACAGTCTGTCAGTCATTCTTTTAAGCGACAATCATGCTCCATGAAAAAAGTGGCTAGTTTAGCTTGTAACTCAAACAAGTACTTTTTCTCAAGACAGCCATTGTGCCTCACACCTTGGCACAAAGCGCTTCTCACTACATCAGAGATTATTAAAAATAAGTGTTTTATTGCCGCAGGAAGAACGCCCTTAGGTGAAACTTGGTTTAAAAAAACAGAAACCACAGTGGGCACAAGCTGGAGAACACCACGACGACTACTAGAACAGCTGTATACCAACAAGCTCACTAACCACTGCCCTGAACTTCTCCTAAGGGCCCGC
The DNA here is from genome assembly GCA_028533885.1 of Nasua narica. Lineage (NCBI taxonomy): Eukaryota > Metazoa > Chordata > Mammalia > Carnivora > Procyonidae > Nasua > Nasua narica. The sequence goes on along the minus strand of CM052797.1, from coordinate 51,367,751 downwards.
AGTTCTAGCTACCATCAGTAGAGGTGTCAATAAATGTCAGTGAAAAAACGGTTTAGTGGGACTGTGAACTTAGTTTTGACCCGGTAAACTTTCTGAAAGGATCCTGGGGACCCTGTGGGGTCTACCAAGCACACTTTGGGAATGACTGCTCTAAGGTGACGGCACCACTGAAGTAAACCTAAAGCTGTGAAGACATTTGATGTGAGCTCTTCTAATGCCTGTTTAAGAGAGGAGTAGAATGAGGCCTAGAAGCATCTCCAAACTCAAAGAAATGACTAACATCTAATCTCAGGTCCCCTTAATTCCAGTCTCTCCATGACACCTTATTACCCTCTCCCCTTCCTCAGAAAGACAGTCTTTTTCTGAGTCTAATTGGGTTGCAGCCCAATTTAGGTTTGGAATATCTCAAACTTAGGAACCAAGTTAGCTCTATGGCTGCTTCATGGAGGTGCAAGTCTATTTCTTTTTCGGGCCATAAATAGGCCAGAGCTGAGCCAGAACTGAACTGTGCTCTAAGGGTACAGGGAGAAGTCAAGTTTCTAATCAGAGTTTGATTCCCAACTGTCTAAGGCAGGTGGCACTGCTACTCAAGTTACCAATGCAGAAATTGAGCCCCAGGAATTAATGTCTCAAAAGTTACATGGTGAACTCATCACAGGGCACAGAACAATCAGCACCAGGGTTCCAAGTCAGATTAGTGCTAATATTACCAGTTTGAGACTATACTATGTTGAGATTTACCCTTCTAGCCTAGTTTTCAATTCCCTACCATTTCTACAGAAATGACCTATCAAACAAATCACTTTATCATAGTAGTTGGAATTGAAGCTACAAAGAACTGCTCATCTGTTGGGGTAAAGAATATCTTTTATCTCTCTTATCTCCCTGCCCTCCATAGTATCTGAGCCTACGGTCGACAGTCAAATCATGGTTGTCAAATGCTGAGTAAAATCCAAGGCAAGCTTAATTTTTAAATTATAGTCCAATAGGTGTCACAGAATGGAAATATTCTGGCCGTGAGAACTAAAAATTTACAGCAAGGGTAAGCAAAGTCCTGCCCTGGGGTCAAATCCAGCCCTCAACATGTCTTTATAAATAAAGTTTTCTTGGAACACAACCACATCACTCCCTTGCACGCGGTCTAGGGCTGCTTTTTGCTGAAATAGCAGAATTGGTAGTCACAACAGAGATCTCAGAGCTTACAAAGCCTAAACTGTTTAGTTTTTGGCCCTTTCTGAAACAAGTTTACGGAGCCCTGATTTAAAGGAAAGTTGAAAAACTTAGAAATGAAATACACTCTCTGCTTTGACTTGGTTTTTCTTTTGACCAGGTGCCTTCTCCTTCCCTACTCCACTGGTGATGGGTAGCAGAATAGCCCTCCTCACTCCAAAATATGCCACTTTGGGATAAGGATTATTTTGAGGTAAAGGCAACTGGGAAGAAGCAGATAAAGAAAGCCTCTCTCCCTCCCTCTAACTTGCCTAAAAACAGAACATACATTTACAAAGATGTCCCTCGTCCCCTTTCTACCAAAGGCAGAATTTTTTTTTTTTAAAGATTTTATTTATTACTTGACAGAGAGAGACATGCCGAGAGAGGGAACACAAGCATGGGGAGTGGGAGAGGAAGAACCAGGCTTCCTGCTGAGCGGGGAGCCCGATGTGGGGCTCTATCTCAGGACCCTGGGATCATGACCTGAGCTGAAGGCAGACACTTAACGAATGAGCCATCCAGGCAACCCCCAAGGACGGAATTTAATCAGCAGAGATAGATCTAGACCCTCATCAGCCCAGAGAGAACACCAGAGCAATCTTAACAAACTTTACTTACTCATCCTTATTCCATTAGTTCCCCCATGTGTCTGCCTTCTAAAAATTTGCCATCCTGGAAACTCAAAGTCCTTTTCTCCTTTGTCTTACCACTTCTCTAAAAATTTGTTGTTTATTTGTTAAGACGTATATAAGCCAAATTCCAACCACCCCTTTGCGGTTACCCATCTCTGAGTGCTCTCATGTGTATGTGTAATACATGTTAATACACTTGCTTGTTTTTCTCTCTTTTTTTTTATTTGTTTATTTTACAGAGAGAGATACAGCGTTCGAGAGAGCACAAGCAGGGAAAGCAGCAGAGGGAGAGGGAGAAGCAGGCTTCCCGAAGAGCAGGGAGCCTGATGTGGGACTCGATTCCAGGACCCTGGGATCATGACCGGAGCCGAAGGCAGCCGCTTAACGACTGAGCCACTCAGGCACCCTGTTTTTCTCTTGTTAATGTGTCTTTTGTCAGTCCAATTTACATGTTCCCACCCAAGGAACCTAAAATGGGTAGAAGGAAATTCCTCTCCACATGCCCTAGAAAGCTGCCCTTTTTTCCCATGTTACCCTTGCTCCATGTTCCAAAAGGAAGTATCTATTTCCAATCTTACTTTAAACTATTTACTACAGAAAGTTTATTAGGTCTTGAAAGGCATGAAATTTAGTTTTTTCTGATATAGTCAAATAATGACAATTTCATATGGTTCAACACACTCTGGCATTAACAGCAGATTTCTACAGACTCTGTAGCTCCAACATATATTACCCAAACCCATCAATTTTCCATAAAGAGATGATAGAAATAAAATCAGGAAAAGGAAATACTGTGCTTTCCTCTCCAATAACCCTAACAAAATAAATTTCAAATACTTTAGTTATTATTCTACATTTTTACCGACAAAGTCACATTTGACTGGAGCTTTACTTTTCAAAGTCCTTGCATCTGACCCCAATAATTTTGTGAGACAGACAGTTTATAGAAGAGGAAAATGGCATTGGAAAGGACCTACTCTGTCATTTGGCCAAGAAGAAGGAAAGCTGGGCTCAAACCCGGGGCCTCGACTCTCCTAGTCCACCCCTCACAAGTTAAAAAAAATATTGTGGTTCCTAATTTGTCTCCTACTACCACATCATTCACACAAAAACCTTATTCACACCGGTAATACTTCTTATTTCTGGCAGTGACTCTCCGATAAGCAAGGAGGGGAGGAACACTCCCCTGGACCTACCAGATCAGGGTAGGGGAACAGAAAAACAGAAAGAAACAAAAATGCCAGAGATTTTCTCATGCTTCTCCCTACTTTCCTACTGTACTACTCTCAACTCCAATCATTTTTAATGGTATAGGAATCACTGATTTCCCAGCTGTATACTAGCTGACCATTACAATTTTTTCCATGAGTAGTATGTCACCTCTCTCTTGATGCTGGAGAGCTGCCACTTACCAGTATCCTTCCGGATCCTATAGAGAAGAAGATGTCCTTGTTTGGTGCCAACAAGAAGCCATTCCTCTGGAAGAGAAACGAGTGGAGAGAAAGGTCAATCAACTTTAGTAAACCCTATTTCTTGAGCCAGGGCTCGTAATCAGAAATCTAAGGGTCAAGAAAATGAGTTGCTTTTGATAGCAGGTGTTTTGCAAATCTAAGGACTATTTATATTCAAGAAATGTTTGAGAAGCAACCCATCAAAAAAGTATCATTACTAACATATTAGAGAATAAAAAATGTCGTTGCCTCAGTGTTTCAAAGTTAGACTGACCAAAAATAGAATGAAAATTTATAAAATCATAAAATGGATAGTATAAACATGAAACTAGATACCTAATATCAGAAACAAAACTAAACGGCACCCTTTAAAGGTTTAATGTTTTTATTTTAGGGAAAATAAGAAGTGCCACGGATATTCAGCTTACAGAACTCATTATCTTAAATGATGGTCTAGCAGATATAAAAAGAAAGTGTTGACAAAGATGTGAAGAAATTGGAACCTTCACACGTTGTTGGCAGGAATATAAAATGGTGTGGTCATTCTGGAAAACATTTTGGCAGTTCCTCAAAAGATTATACATAGAGATGTCATGTGACCCAGCAATTCTACCCCTGGGCATATACACAAGAGAAATGAAAACATATGCCCACAGAAAACCTTGTACACAGATGTTCAGAGTGGCAGCATCTGTAACAGCCAAAAGGTAGAAACAATCCAAATGTCCATCAACTGATGAATGGATAAACAAAATGCAGCAAATCCATACAAAGCCATTAAAAGGAATGAAGTGCCGATACATGCTATAATGGGGATGAAACTGACATTATTCTAAATGAAAGAAGGCAGATGAAAAAGGCTGCATATTTTATGACTCTATTTATATGAAATATCAGTGTAGTCAAATCTATAGAGACAAACAGAATAGTGGTTGTCTAAGGCTGGTGGGTTTACAGGAAAATGGGAGAATAAATACTAATGGGTACAAAGGGTTTTTTAGGGTGATGAAATGTTCTAAGACTGTGGCAAGACTTGCACAACTCTGGGAATGTACTAAAAAACACTTTAACTGGGTGAATTGTATGGTAGTTGAAATACATCTCAATAAAGCTCTTATTAAAAAAAAAAAAAAGCTGGTCTACACCAGCGGTTCTTTGGTATGTATGAGCATTATTTGAGGATTTGTTAAAACAGATTGCTGGGCCCTGCCCTCGGTTTCTGATTCAGTGGGTCTCACAACCTGACTGAAAACGTCCACATCTAACAAGTTCCCAGGTGATGGTAATGCTGTTGGTTTGAGGGCTGCATTTTGGGAGACACTGGTCTATGCTAAAAGTGGCTCCAAAAAGGGTTTAAGTAATTACCCTGACAGACCTATATTAACTCATTCAGGGAAGTTAAGCATGTACAGATATTTCCCCAGATTTTGGATACTGTAAAAGGTCATTCATTCCTTTCATAAACTCTCTTGATCTCTTGGGTAATGGTAAAAACAGATAAACTTTATTGAACATGTGCTGTGCTCCAGGAAATGCTAAGCACTAAGTAATTTGCCCAGAGTCCCACATGTAGGAAGATGTGTGTAGAAGCGTCAGGACGTAACCACAGGCTGTGATGCAATTACGAAGGCATCCTATGTGAAAAAAAAAAATGGGTGTTGGCTGAAAGAAACTGAGGGTGGCTGGGGGGTGGGGGGGTAGGGATAGGGTGGCTGAGTTAAGGACATTGGGGAGGGTATGTGCTATGGTAAGTGCTGTGAAATGTGTAAGCCTGATGATTCACAGACATGTACCCTGGGGCAAATAATACGTTATATGTTAATAAAAAATAATTAATTTTTAAAAATAGGTAAATCCATAGAGACAGAAAGCAGATTGGTGGTACCCAGGGACTAAGAGGAGAGACCAATGGGGATTATCTGCTTAATGGCTATAGGTTTTCTTTTACGCTAGTGAAAAGTTTTTGGAATTAGTAAAGGTGATGTTTTTACAGTAACGTGAATGTACTAAATGCCACTGAATTACTTACTTTTAAATGGCTAATTTTATGTTACACAAATTTTACTGCAATAAATTTTTTTAATTTAAAATTAAAAAAAAAAAAGAATGGGTGTCGGCCAGAGGTTGTCTGAAAGGCACTGGCTATATTTATAAAAACAGGTCAGAAGCCATATCAGGAAGATTTTTCCAGGTTGATGTCCTTAGACTTCTGGAAAAATATAGTGATTCTGACTTCTTTTGTGTTTTAAAGTAAACGCAGGGCACAGAAAGTAAGACAGTGTGTGCTCTTAATGACGTTAGAGAATCAGAAATAACACTAGCTCTAAAGGAATGTTGGAGATTTATCTTGGCAGAACATAGAAAACAAAGAATTAAGTTCACAATGCTTGCTCTGTAAAAGATATTGTGCTTAGAATTCTACTTAGAGATATCACTGTACTGAGCAACTGGTAATTTTCTGAGCAACTGGTTGATTTTCAGGACACCCACTGCCATTTCAGATATAAATAAAATGAGGTGAAATTTTTTTAACTCACTTGTAACATATATAAAAATCTATAACCAAAAGGCCAAAAGAATATTCACCATCTTCCCCATTCTTCCCTTCCTACTCTGCTCCCCAAATCCCTACCAGCTCCTGTTTTCCTTTATCTCTTTTAATAGCTTCATCTTAATACTCAGATCTGCAAAGTCTATCAATTTTACCTTTACAAGGTAGCTCACAACAGCCATTTCCCAGTCCCTCCAGGGACCCCTGTGATGGCCTCAACTGGTTTCACTATATGTGTCCTTCCACGTTTGCTGTAGGTTACTTAGAGCACATCTGTGAGACTGTCACACTGGGGCTTGAATCCTCACGAGCACTACCAAAATATGAAAAACTCATAAGCATGACATTCAAGGGTCTACTTTCCACTTTACTGAAATGTTTATTTGCCAAGAGATGTTTCTTATCAGGTATCTATTGGTCAGAAAGCAGAATCATTAAATTTAAATTTAATCATTAAAATTAAAATTTTTTTTTAAGATTTTATTTATTTATTTGACAGAGAGAGATCACAAGTAGGCAGAGAGGCAGGCAGAGAGAGAGGGGGAAGCAGGCTCCCTGCCGAGCAGAGAGCCCGATGTGGGGCTAGATGTGGGGCTCGATCCCAGGACCCTGAGATCATGACCTAAGTCAAAGGCAGAGGTTTTAACCCACTGAGCCACCCAGGCGCCCCTAAAAAAAAATTTTTAATTGAGTTTTTATTTAACCCTTTTCATATGTTCACTTGAAGGTGCTGAGAGAAAAAAACGCATTTTTTTATACACGTAAAGTAGTATAACAACTTTCCTTTAAATGGTAAAAGCACCACACACACATTACTAATCCTCACACTCAAGGGGAAACAGCACATCACCCAGATGCACTAATGGCACACAACCTTGAAGAGGCTTGATTTGGTTAGAGAAGTCAGGGGCCGGGGTGGGGGGTGCCTGGGTGGCTCAGTGGGTTAAGCGTCTGCCCACAGCTCAGGTCCCGATCCTGGCGTCCTGGGATGGGGCCCTGCATGGGCTCCCTGCTCAGTAGAGAGCCTGCTTCTCCATCAGCCCCTCAACCCAATCCTGCTCTTTCTCTCCCTCAAATAAACAAAATCTTTGAGAAAAAGAAGAACATTTAATTAAAAAAAAAGTCAGTGGGGGCTCAGGTCAGAGGACCTGACCCATGTTTGGGCCTCCACATTCTATGACACGTCATCATATAATACAATCATGGCTGCAAAACCCAAGAAAATGAGAGGCTTGCAGAGCAGACACAGAATGGGGTGGACAGTCCCTTCTGAGATTCAATACAGCAAATCAGAAAGTGGGACACACTACAAAAACGGTGTAGTCTGTGGGTAACATATACATAAACAAATGTCAATCAGCCCTAGGAAATCCTGACAGCCTAATCCTGAGCCACAAGGTTGGACTTTATTCCTCCTGCAGAGTGAGTAAGTGCTGGGGCACCTTGCTCATAATTATCCTAATGAAGCTCCGTCCAACAGTACAACCTAGTCCAAGCTCATATGATAAACAGTTTCATTCCTAGCCCAATGCTGGCCACTGCGGGGAATATAGAAATGAAAAAGGTAGTGGTCACTTCCCTTTTTGGGGTCATAGAGCAAAGGACAGCGTTTCTTAAAGCGTAAGCCTATTTAGCTGCATCAGAATCACCTAAATTTATTAAAAACGCACATTCCTGAGAGCTGTTCCCAGAGATTCTGACACTAATTCTGCAGTGGTGACCTGAAATCTGCATTTTTTTAATTATATGATGCATCTGTGTCGTTTCAATGCTAAAACTGTGGGAAGTCTAGCTTCCATCCTTGTCCACTCTCCCTGTTTTCTCCCTCCGCTGTAGGTGACCATCTTAGCCCTTTTTATCCTACTGTTTCTTTGGAAAATAGAAGAATGAATGTCTAGACACATATACAGATACACAGATAAATACACCTGCAATTTTTTTTTACAGGTTCTGAATATATATTAAATTTTGGGAACCAGGGTCCAGAGTAAGGCATGATTTACTGGTTATGTGACCTTGGAAAAATCATTTAGATTCTTAGGTTATTCCTCTGCAAAATGGACTTATTATTTCATAAAAGTTTAATAAATATTAGTACTCAATAAATGGAAACTATAACTATTTATATCATCATCTATTCATTCATTCAACAGATTTAATGAATACCATTATAAGGAACTATTCTAGGAACTACAAATAAAGCAACGTACAAAACAAAGTTCCTGCCCTGAAGGAACTTATATTCTAATATGCAGAGAGACAATAATATAACATAAAATAGCATTAGGTAGCAATCCATGACAAGAAGAAAGATTAGGCTGAGTAAGAATAGCACCTTGTCTTTTATGTAACATCATTAGGGAAGGTCTTGCTGATTTATGTGACATTTCAGCAGACACCAAAGGAAATGAGGAAAGAGCCATGTAATATTTAGAGCAAGAAAGTGCCAGGCAGAGGGAAAGAACAAGTGCAGAAGCCCCAAAGTAGGTACGTGCTTTGTGTGTTATGGAACAAGGAAGACTGTGTGACTGGTAGGGCGGGGCCAGAGCTAAGAGCATAGATGGGGTAGATGAGGGGAAGCAACCACAGGCCTGACGATGTCAGATGTAGAAAGCACAGCAAGGACTTGGGGACTTATTCTAGTTGTGACAGGAAGCTACTGAAGGGTTCTGAGTAGAGGAGAGATGCGATCAGAACAAGTTTTCGAGGGATCACTCTTTCTCTGTGTGGATAAAAGACTGAAAGTGGCACAATGGCAAACACAGGGCAGTCAGAGGACTACTACTACAGTAATTCAGAGGAGAGAGGTGGTGCTTTCATCAGAAGAGAAATAGTGCAGATGGAGACAAGTGACTGAATTCTAGACCTACCCTAGAGGTGGAGCAGACAAGACTTGCAGATGGATTGGATGTGGTGTATAAGAGAAGCGAAGAATGATTCCAAAATCATCAGCAAAATGGGTAAACAGAAATGTTATTTGCTGAGATGTGGGATACAGGGGCAAGCGCATTTTGGGAGAGTGGATTTAAGACCCATTATGGCCATGCTATTAGACATCCATCTGAAAGTGCTGAAAAGGCAGCTGGATTCTACAACTCTGGAGTTTAGGAAGAAGTCATCATCAACATGAGTATCCCCATTTCCATTTCCCAAGAGATGGATTATGGTGTCTCTTGAATATTGTCTGGCCCTGCCTAATCTGGTTTCGGGAGGTTCCTGGATGAATTTTAGGAAAAAGGGGTAACGACTAGATATACCAATATTCACTGCTGCTTAAGTCTGAAAACAGTTTTGAGTCAAGAGGTGGTAAATAGCCTCTTGCAGCCCAATACCTATCATAGCATCCTAGAAGGTATAAGCATTTCTCCTGTAGGTTGGGAGATCAAGGTAGACAGAGCTACCTAGCATTTCAAAACTATCTTTCTGAAAAGCTCAAGTACAGGGGATCTTTACAGGGTGACAAAGTGGACTGGTGAGAGGCTGAGATACATACACTACTAGTTCCATAACATATCAGTCAAGGATTCTGGCAAGCTAAGTAAAGCATAGTAAGCAGCTGCATTCACCCTTTCCAGAAGCATATGTCCTAGGCTGAGCTGGGTACCCCTCCTCCATGTTTCTATAATAGGCAGCATATGCCTCCAGTATCATTTATCTTGTATCATAATCTGTTCTTATGACTTTGTCCCTCACTGTGTGTCCTAGGAACACAGGTACTCTTTCTAATTCATCCCTTTATCCTTGTCTTTAGCAGAGAAACTGCTCCATATAGGCGTTTAATATATATTTGATAAAGAATTAAGGGAATGCATCCCTTTGTGCAGTGTTAAGTCTTTCATTTTTAAACATTTTTTTCTCCTCTATTTTTTATTTTTGCTGAGCACTTAATAACAGAAAATGGAGGTTTTCTTAAGATAGCCAGAGGAAGCAAGATTCTCTCCTTAACCCAAGGGACTAGGACAGCTTACTGTGGAGGAGTGATTTTAAAAAAGCCCAGGGCTGCTAGAGGCAAGACTGTGCACATTAACATGAAGACCTGTAGTGAAAGCACCCTACTGAAAAGGCTGTGAGGAACTCTGCAAGACTGCCTGGGTGGCAATGTCCATAAACGATGCAGAAGATGCCAGCCACCATCAGATTCCACCAGGCCCATCTTGGGTGTACCTAGCTCAGTAGAGTTCTGAGACACCTTTTCATGGCCCTTAATTTCTAGAACCTGGACATTAACAAGAAAAACTGAAATTATTTTTTGGGTCTTTGGTGACTGTTATCAGACACAACCACTCTAAGAGCATAATGTTCATAATTAAGGGTCAAGGTTTAGAGCCCTGAAACCATTTGTATTCTAGAGCATACAAGAGACACCAGACCCTGATTTCTGTACTGGCCAATCCCAAGAGGAATGCTCTTCTACCTACATAGTTTGGTAGCTTGGACACTTTGAGTATAAGGCAGTCAACCACTTGGCTAAACTGAGTTTAGAACAACAACGTGAGTTACCTACAGTAATAAGTGAACGACGAGTGTGATCACTAAGGGAAAAAAGGCATTGTGCTAACGCATTTAGCGCCCCCCAAATAGTGTTGTTTTTCATCTAGAAAACAACAGAATCATCTGGACAAGTTCAAGCCCCGGGCAAGTTGAAAACTCCCCACTGTTTGCCCCTCCAAACTGAAGACTTTTTGGGACTCGAAAGGAGCCAAAGCTGAGTACAGTTAATAAGAAATTTCAACCTTCAACTCTGTATCGAAAGCAAGAGTAAACGTACTTAAAATGACTGGGTCCCGGAGGATTGCCCCAACAGTCCCACTGCGCTGGGTGTCTATAAAATGCCCTCCCTCATACCAGGTGTCTTTCGGACAGCGTCCGACGAGAGTTTATACAGCCAGATGCCTGTTCACTTTCCCAGCCTTGTGAAAGGTCGGAACAGCTTTTGCGCTGACCCCCGCCTTGGCCCCTGGGGCCCTCAGCTCACCCCAGGCAGCCAGACAGTCGATCTGCAGAGGCAGCTTTTCTAGGATCGGCACTGGCTCGAAGGCGTCGTGCATGGCGGCGAGCAGTCACTTCAGCAGTCTCACCCGGAATGGGCCGGGCCGGGCCAGGCCTGGGCCAGGAATCAGCCCAGTGAAAGGGCCAACCGTGATGCTGGACCCGGACCCTAGCTAAAGGCCGTAAGACAACACAGCCATCAACACCGGACTTCCTGCCGGGCTAAGCCCGCCTCTTCCGCAGCAGAAGCCCCGCCCTTCCGCCCCAGCTTCTAACACGCCTTTGAGGAAGGCGCTGGCGCTTGGGCCACCACCTTCACTGGGGACCCAGAGCCGACTGGCAATGGGGTTTAACAAAAAGGGGGGAAAAAATTCTTAAAACTGCCTCAGGCAGTGTAGCAGGGTGGTGAATTCGGGCTTTCGCTTGCTAGCCGGGATGGATATCTGCCATTTAGGAAATTGGCTGTGACGTTTAATCACTCTCCAGAAGCTTTGTTTTCTTAATTGCAAAAGCTTGGTCGTGTTCTGCACTAACCTAGCGTGTGGGCGCTTAACAATTCCTGACCCACTCTAAACACCCAGTAAAAGGTGGTTTTGCATTACCATTAAAATCCCACCAGTTTAAGTATTTTTACTCTTTTTAAAAGGTTGTTCTAAGGCAGTAAAGTGTGGTCCCTAGAGCAGTAGCATCACCACCACCTGGGAACTTGTTAGAAATGCAGTCTCAGGCCTCATTCCTGCCCTATTGAATTAGAATATCTGGAAGGGGGGTAGGTTTCAGCAGTCTGTGCTTTATTAAGTCCCTAGAATGAGCCCATGCACTTTAAAACTTGAAAACCACTGCAATAATGAGGTGAAATCTGGCAATTCCACCCTCACCCCCCTGACCACCCCCCACAAGAAATAGGCGGTAAGTCATAAAAGCAAGCATTTGGGTCTAAAGCAAAAAGGTAAATGAAAAAAAGGGGTGAGTCTATGATAAGCAAAAAATAATTACAAAATAGGGACGCCTAAGTGACTCAGTTAAGCGTCTGCCTCTGGCTCAGGTCTGATCCTGGGGTCCTAGGATCCAGTACCCAATCCAGCTCCTTGCTCAGCAGGGTGGCTGCTTCTGCCTCTGCCTGTTCTCCCTGCTGTGCTCCTCTCTTCATCTCTCTCTCTCTGACAAATAAATAAAATCTTTAAAATAAATAAATTAAAGTAAATAGCCCCGGGCACCTGGGTGGCTCAGTTGGTTGAGCAACTGCGTTCGGCTCAGGTCATGATCCTGGAGCCCCAGGATCAAATCCTACATCAGGCTCCCTACTCAGCCGGGAGTCTGCTTCTCCCTCTGACCCCCTCTTTCGTGCTCTCTCTCTCTCACAAATAATATTTTTTTTAAATGAAGTTGGTCAGTTTGTTTATTCCACTCCCCCACTTCATCTTTATACAATGACAGTTTCTTCACTTGTAAATTAGGATAGTTGTCCCATCTTTACCAAATGTTATTTCTGATAATCCAGTGAAATATTTTCAAGGTATTAATACCAACACAAAAACTGCTAAATAAATCAAGTGTTATGGCTGATTTTCATCACAGAAAATGAACACCTTGAAAATTTAGAATTGCCAGCTGCTGTCCTGGAAGAAGGCCTAATACCTAATATTAGGTATTAGGTCCTTCAGGCCCAAGGACTAAGAACTAAATAGATCTCTGTAATTCTATAAATTACTTCTGAACCAGTTTTAAGAAATAATACACTGTATCTAATCAGTGACATAACCCATTAAGAGAAAGTAGAAAGAATTATCAAGTCACAGTCTACATAATTTACTATACACTTCTGCTTAACACAATATTTTTTCCCTAGTTTTAAGTCAACATCTAACCACCATCAAAATATGTTTGACCAACTATCTTGCTGCATTCTAATTATTTTTCACTTGCTAAGTTTCAGTATGGAAGAACAGAAGCACACAATAGTACCACTAGCCTTTTGCTACTGGGTTAACCTGAGAATATAGTCAGCTCATCATATTGTTCCTTAGAGATACTGCCTAGGTGATTTTTTTTTTTTAAATCACCACAGCAAATAGCTATAGAAAGATTTAAAAACACTTTCGCTATTCTATGAGTTAGTGAAGACTGTGGTCATATGGTCACTAGTTTCACAATTAGATGATGTAGAACAAAAGCCATGAAAGGAAAATTCCCACAAGAGTTTAGGAGGAAGAAAGGTCTTTAGAGGCAAGTCTGAAAAAAAAAATGAGGAAAATATATTAATTTTGTTAAAATTTTTTTATATTAAAAAGTGGCATGAACTTTCTATGTAGAACAAAAATCTTGGGAAGGCAAAATTGGACAAAACCATTAAAACAGAAATATAGTGCTTCAAATGAATCCCATCACCTTGTGATGTCTCTTATAAACAGTCTCTAAACCAACACCAGGTATAAGAACAGTCAATCCTAAAGAATGAGCAGCAGTCCAGGGCCTCCACACTACTTCATGCAGGAAAAACTGTTTCAGTTAAGCCGGAAGGACCTGTTTCCTTTGTATTAGCTCCTGCTTAAGCACTACAGTTCCTTGAGCAGGGCGCTCACTCACAAGCACTTAGATGGAGTGCTTCTCTGCATCTAATGCAACACCCAGTGAATGGCATGAAGGCAAACAAAGCATTGCCTAGGATTCCACAACACTGCTGCCCTTGGAGGCTTACAAAACAGTAGTTAAAAGTTCTGGAGTGTGCACCACATTGCCAGCAATGGGATGTGTCACAAAAGCAGATGTCAAGAGTTAAGCTAATATTTCTCTCTAAAGTACATCTGAAATAGAAAAATCTTTAATATACACCATTTGTAAACAAAATTGCACTTGATTTTTTTTAAATGATCTGAATCATACTGTAACAGGCTTCTCTCTTGCGCATTCTTCTTTTTCTTTTAAATCACCGACAGAACCATGGCTCCTGAAGTCAGGACTTTTTTTGTCTCCAAACTACCTTTGGGAGATGTAACCTTGGCTTCTCAGGAAACAGAAAAATAATTAACAATTTCCCCCATCACCTATGTAACTCCCTAAATAAATAAAAATTATAGGCAGTTGCTCCTGGAGATTACATATTATGGCATTGATGTCATAGTTCTTTAGAAGATGTTAAACTTTTTAGTTTGATATATTAAACAATTTAAACATTATAGAAGGCTCAGGAACAACACACGTAAGTTGCATAAACATCCATGTCAGGGTGTGGGAAAGAAAGGGGCATCAATGTTGTAAATAAAACACTTGTAGATTTTTCTCATCCTATGAACTTGTTTTCAGTAAGATGTTCTCCTTGTTCTGACACCTCTCACCAGCTCCAATGCACAAAGGTCAAGGAACAGATCAGGTTTCACTGCCTCCTTTAATTCCAGGGAGGAGTGTAGAAGATTAACACAGAAGCTGATCTCTTCCCAGATACTGCCCATCTTCGACTGTACATCTTCCCATTTTTTTTTACTCCATTTTGGACCTTTCAAAGTGTGTGATCATTCGTTCCTAAGGTAAAAAAGAAAAGGTTTTTTCTAAGCATTTTAAATGGGTCTACATTCCAAGTACCTTCAATACACACACACACACATTTCCCACAAGTACTTTTGCTTGTGTACATTAGTTGGAAATGGTTCCTAACTAGGGCACCTGGGTGGGCTCAGCTGATTAAGCATCCAACTCTTAATTTCAGCTCAGGTCCTGATCTCAGGGCTATGAGATCAAGCCCTGCTTTAGGCTCCACACCGAGCATGGAGCCTGCTTAAGATCCTCTCTCTTGTCACCCCATCCCACTTGCACTGTCTCTCTAAAAAAAAAAAAAAAAAAAAAAAAAGAAGTATCTCCTAACTATCTATGAAGATTTTGAAACATACAGATGTCCAGGCACCACTGACAAGATTAACTGAATCAAAAATCTCTAGGTTTCTGGACATTAAACTGCAGATCAAAAGGAACTGTGTACTTCTGAGTCAAAGAAGATAAAGAAATAAATATCTACTTCAGATTAAACTTTAAGGAAAATGTGTACCTCCTCTGATTCAAGAATTTAACTTGAAGAAAAAATCAAGGGTGTGGACAAAGATTTAGCCAGAAACATTTCTACTGCAAAACTCAAAATTATACAGAAGAGTTGAAAAAATTAAATGTCCAAAAATATAGGATTGCATCAACAAAATTATGGTATATCCTTATAATGAAATACTACATATTCATTAAAATTACATTTGATTAAAATAAAGCTCTAGAGATCTGTTGTACAATACGTGCATATAGTTAACACTTTGCACTTGAGAATAAGTAGATGGTAGATTTTATGTATTTTCATAATTTTTTTAAAAAGCATGTTAAGGGAGGGACGTTTGGGTGGCTCAGTCTGTTGAGCATCCAATTCTTGGTTTGGGCTCAGGTTATGATCTCAGGGTCAGGAGAATGAGCCCCACATCAGGCTCTGCACTCAGTGGAGAATCTGCTGGAGATTCTCCCTCTCCCTCGGCCCCTCCCCCAATTCATGCTATGCCTTTCTAAAAACAAATACATCTAAAAAAATCCAAAAATTAAAAGCATGTTAAAAATTACATCTGATTAGAAAATAGTACTTAGGGGTCTCTTGGTAGCTCAGTCCATCAAGCATCTGCCTTCAGATCAAGTCATGATCCCACGGTCTTGGAATTGAGCCCCTGCTCAGTGAGGAGTCTGCTTCTCTCTCTCCCTCTGTTCCTCTCCCGCCACTCATGCTCACAAGCTTGTTTGCTCTCACTCTCAAATAAATAAAATCTTAAAAAAAATAGTATTTATAATATGCCATTTCAATTAAGAAAATTAATTTGTTACCATTAAATTTCTTTTCTTATACAATTTTTTACCTTAGAGTTAATATTTTCATTTTTGTTTTGCTTCATTTGCTAAAAGTATATAACACAAATTTATACTGAACTCTGACAGAACTTCAAATTTTTTTTCAATATGATCAATTACATCAGCTAATCTATCCTTTTCACTTTTTTTCTTAAATCTATTTCTCTGAAGCTCTCTGGTCTCCTCCATTGTGGACTGGATGCCCTCCAAGACTGCTGCCCAGCTATCACTTTTGGAGTTTCTTACATCTTCATACTGGGAGTTTATCCTTGCTTCTCTGTTGGGACTCTTTATTTCCTGGATCCCAAGTCTTTTTCTTTTTAGTTCTCTCATTTTGTAAAGAACATTTTCTACTACTTTTCTGAAAAAGCACACGTAGGATGTTAATTATTTTATCTCCTGCATGACTAAAAACATCTTTATTTTACCCTCATAACAACAGTTTAGTTGAATATACAATTCTAGGTTGAAAATAATTTTCCTTGGGGCGCCTGGGTGGCTCAGTGGGTTAAAGCCTCTGCCTTCGCTTGGGTCATGATCTCAGGGTCCTGGGATCGAGCCCCGCATCGGGCTCTCTGCTCAGCGGGGAGCCTGCTTCCCCACCCCCCTCTGCCTGCCTCTCTGCCTACTTGTGGTCTCTTTCTCTCTGTCAAATAAATAAAATCTTAAAAAAAAAAAAGAAAGAAAATAATTTTCCTCACAATTTAAAGACATTGTTCTATTATGTTCTAGCTTCCAAAGCTTAGGCTGAAGAGTCTGATGCTGTTTTGATTCCCAGTCCTTTAAAACTTGTTTCTCTTACAGTTTATTTAAGTTCTTATGCAGTTCTTGAAAGGTTTTCACACAGGGAAATATGAACAGATGGGTGAAGTCAATACCACCAAAACCACTATAATAAACCTGTATTGCCACGAACGGCCCAACGGCGTTTTACATACTCAACCTTCTGTGCCTGAAATATAGCAGTGGCTGGAGAGCTAGTCACAGGGAAGCCCTGAGGGCAAACTATTAGCAGAAGCACTCAAGAGAGAGATCTGGGAACTGCAGAATACACCACAGAAAGCAAAGTGTTACAAAGAAAGATAAGTTTAATTCTGCATGATAGAGTTCTCAGTTATTTCAATACTTGACATTGTGTGCTACATCACACAGCAAGTCAGTGGGAAATGAACATTTCATTTTTAGCAGTCAATCCACAACAATGAGTTGGAAATCAGGCAGATGCTTTCAAAGGGCTTTCTAAAAATCAAGACAGTCTAGAATAACCTAATATTCAGAATGAAAGACATGTCCTCAAGTCTAACCATATAACCTAGGAAAAGAAATACAGGACGTGTATAGAAAGGAAACATTCTTGAATATCTGGGTTCTCATCTTAGTATTTCTATTTTCATCCTTTTTCAACTATATCAACTATAGTTCTTCAGGGCATTAGTGAGTTAGATAAAATTCCCCCTGAACAAAGGACCTATGATTCCCTATTAAATCATCAGACCCACAGCTTATGCACATGATTTGATTACTAACCTCATCAGAATCCAGAAGGGCTGGAAGTGCTCTACAGAGAGAAAAACACCAAAATGAACAATGTAAAGTCATAAATAGTTCATAAAGGAAAGTAGAATTATGAATGCAATTTAAAGCCTTTTTTGTACTTATCTAAAATCTGCATCTTATTAATGGCCATTTCAGGGGAATAAAAGCAAATATAAAAACAGAAGAGTTACTGAAAGTGTAGAGAAAACAAACAGGTTCTGCATTGTGACAGGGTCAATGTTTAATTAAAAATATAGCCATGGGAAGGAACTAAAAAATTCCAAAGAATTATCCCAATGACTTTAGGAATATGTAGAGCTAAATCTTTCTAAGCAGAAATGTCATCTGAACAAATAATCCTGATTACCTTTGGTTGTACATTGTTTGTAATTTTTATTTAATATTTTTTTAACATTTTTAATATTCTTTAAATAATCTACAAGCATTCTCATTTGCATGTTCTTCAGCTCATTCAATTAAAATAATAAAAGCAATACTAACTAAAATAGGATTCTTGTGGCAATGATTCAAAAACTTACACATCTGTCACAGAGGAAGGAACATTCTCTTCTACCCACTTCAAATCATCTTCCTGCTGGGAACATACAAATAGCAGTTGTTACTAAAATGTCCCAAATAATACATGCCAAGTAAGGATCTACAGAGGTCTCAAAATTTTTTAATTTTATCTTTTGGACATTCTGAAGGAGTATACTCATGTAACAAATGGGACTGCTAATAATTTTTAAAAAATATATAATCCAGGGGCACCTAGGTGGCTCAGTCGTTAAGCGTCTGCCTTCGGCTCAGGTCATGATCCCAGCGTCCTGGGATCGAGCCCATCGGGCTCCCCGCTTGGCAGGAAGCCTGCTTCTCCCTCTCCCACTCCCCACACTTGTGTTCCCTCTCTCACTGCGTCTGTCAAATAAATAAAATCTTTAAAAAAACAAAACACTATATAGTCCAATACTTCAAAAAACTATGTAAATGAAATATAAAATGATGTCTTTAAATGCTTTCTTCTCAATGTTCTAATACCTAAGAGTTTGCCTCATACAAGTTTTTCTCCTTAAAAGTGAGATTAAACTCTAAAGCCCTTAATGTAGGCTGCATGTACTGTTTTAAAACAAAACAGAACAAAAAAACTGCTGAATGAAAAAAATCTTGATCTTTACTACAAAAAACACCTTAGGTTATTAAAAGGGCTATAACTTCCAATAATGAAAACAATTAAATAGAACCATCAGACTAGGGACGCCTGCCTGGGTGGCTCAGTTGGTTAAGCGTCTGCCTTTGGCTCAGGTCAAGATCCCAGGGTCCTGGGATCGAGTCCCACATTGGGCTCCTTATTCAACGGAGAGCCTGCTTCTCCCTCTGCCTGCCACTCCCCCTGCTTGTGTGCACAATCTCTAACAAATAAAATCTTTAAAAAAAAAAAAAAGAACCATCAGATTAGTCTGGAACATTTTCAGGACATAGCAGCAAACCATCTAGTTAAAGATTACTAGGTCTTAGAATCACCTGCTATTTTTAAAAATGTAAATGTAATATATATGAAAAGATCTTTTTATAAAGCAAGCTTAGTTACAACACAGATTTAGAAAATCATTAAGGCCTGTACATAACTTACTGTTTTGTTTACTTTACTATTTCCATTTGGTTCTTGTTTAGTACTTCTCATTTTCATTCCTTCTATAAAGGGAAAACAAAGTAGATGGGTTAAGTATATTAGTAGACCATCAATGATTTCAAACATGAATTCAGAACATTAAGTTTACTCAAACTGAATTATACAACAAGGGTTTCTCCATCTTTATGCTAGGAAGTTCAAAGCCAGATTTTTCAACTCCTCCAGTAAACAAACTGGACATTTAATGTGCAATTGTTTACTGAATTTACCACAGCTTCACCTGAAAATTTATACCCTTATATTTGCTGTCCCCTAATTCACCACAGACCAAACTGAGACATATGTATAAAACGGCTATAAAATAAAACTATATCCAAGTATCCTGATTTCTATACTCACAAACCATTATACTTGCTCTAATCTATTTCTAAAAACCAGAAAATAATATTTAAAGCAAAAATAAAATTTTATCACTACCAAAGCTCTCTTTTAGCATAGGTTCTTTTTGTTCATCCTCTTCCTCTTCCTCAGACAACGGTGAAAAGGCAAACCTGACCAAACAAACAGAAGGAAAAAACTTAGAAAACTACAAAAAATGGTCCACTAACTAGATTTTACAGGCCGTACTACTGAAACTGCAATGAGTCATTCATAAAATTATTTCAGTGAAAACAAAATAATTCTTCCCCTTCAGAAAGCTCTTGATTGCCTATAAGAGCAAGAGAAGCAGCACAGCATTACACTGATGAGTGCAGCCTCAGCCACATACTACTTATGACTTGAGACAAGTTACTGATTCTCTGTGCCTCCATTTTCTCATCTGAAAATGGGGATAATGAAACATTACTCATAGAGGTGTTTTGAAAAAAGTAAACAAGTCATTTCAAAAAATGCTTAGAACAATACCTCACACATAGTAAGCATTTATAAGCATATACAATCCGAGGGAAGTAAATTCTTATGTGCCTTAAAATCTCAGCCTTTGAATCCGTGGTTAAGAGAAAGAAGTCCTGACCTTTTATGTACCAGGTAATTTAAAAATCTGTTTCCAAGTGGGGAGCTGAGAAGATACCTTTCTTTTACAACTTTGAAGAGATTCAGCAAAGCAGCTGCCAGACAGGCAATTGTTTTTGTTATTTAATTTTTATTTGAGAGAGAAAAGGAAAGCAGGGGGAGAGGCAGAGGGAGAGAATCTTTCCAGCAGACTCCTCGCCTAGCGTGGAGCCCAACATGGGGCTCAATCCCATGATCCTGAGACCACAACCTAAGCCAAAACCGAGAGTTGGGACACTCAGCTGACTCAGCCTTAGAAAGCGTTAGCTTTGAACTCACTCTGTACTTACTGTTGCCTATTATTTTCATTCTACCTTGTTTTTAAAACTCCCTTTCATGAAGTTAAATTAAAAAAACAAAAAACCTCTTTAAAAGTTAGGAATGGGGGGACACCTGGGTGGCCCCCAGTAGGTTAAAGCCTCTGCCTTCAGCTCAGGTCATGATCTCAGGGTCCTGGGATCGAGCCCCGAATGGGTCTCTCTGCTCAGCAGGGCGCCTGCTTCCCTCTCCCCCTCTGCCTACTTGTGATCTCTCTCTGTCAAATAAATAAAGTCTTTAAAAAAAAAAGGAATAGGGGCACTTGGGTGGCTCAGTTGGTTAAACATCTGCCTTTGGCTCAGGTCATGATCCAGGGTCCTGGGATCAAGTTCCACATGGGGCTCCTTGCTCAGTGGGGAGCTTGCTTCTCCCTCTGCCTGCTGCTCCCCCTGCTTGTGCTCACTCTCTTGCAAATAAATAACATCTTAAAAAAAAAAAAAGCTAGGAATAATAATAGGGAACACACTCATAACCTATTAAAAAGTAACCAGCAAAAATTAACAGTAGATGCCAAAATTAATGATACCCGAGAAGCACTTATTTTAAAGTCAGAATAAGATGAGGAGGCCTACTCTCAATGCCTTGATTCGATTATACAGGAGAGCCTAGCCAACATAAGAAACTTCTGCTTCTCCCTCTGCCTGCCAACCTCCTCCACTCTCTCACCCCCAGCCCCGCTTATAGTTGCACTCTCTCAAGCTCTCTCTCTGACAAATAAATATAATCTTAAAAAAAAGAGACAGAGAACTAAGAAGACAATGTAGGAGGGTTGATGGGTATGATAAATATATAAAAATAAATAGCATTCAAAGGGTCCTGGCTGGCTCAAATAAAAATTATGACTCTTGATCTCAGGGTCATGAGTTCAACCTACATCACGCATGGAGCCTATTTAAAATTAAAAAAAAAAAATCAATAACATTCCTACATTTTTGCCAAAGCCAAATGTATTATTTTAAAAGGGTGTATCCAGGGATGCCTGGGTGGCTCAACTGGTTAGGCGCCTGCCTTTGGCTCAGGTCATGATTCCAGGGTCCTGGGATCGAGTCCCACACCGGCTCCTTGCTCCCCCGCTTCTTCCTCTGCCTGTTCTGCCTGCCACTCTCCCTGCTTTGTGCTCTCTCTCTGACAAATAAATTCTGGGATCGAGCCCCACATCGGGCTCCCTGCACAGCGGGAACCCTTCTTCTCCCTCTCCCACTCTACCTGCTTATGTTTCCTCTCCTGCTCTGTCAAATAAATAAAATCTTTTTAAAAATAAATAAATAAATAAATAAAAAGAGAGGCTATTTTCATGGGGTAAAAAGATATCACTTATTTTCTAAGTCTTTTATTGGTATGTCTGATTATAAAATCAGCCATTCAGTCATGCCACCTCATCCTTTTCCTTCTTTGGTAATATGGTTGTGTAACATAAGCTCTTAACTGTCTAAACACAAAAGGGAGGGCATGCCAAAGACATGGATATACACAAAACAAAGATGGCCAATTCCTAAATAATTGAGATTTGGCAACAGCTTAACAAAGCGAATTCAGGGCGCCTGGGTGGCTCAGTTGGCTGAGCGACTGCCTTCGGCTCGGGTCATGATCCTGGAGTCCCGGGATCGAGTCCCACATCGGGCTCCCTGCTCTGAGAGGAGCCTGTTTCTCCCTCTGACCTCTCCCCTTTCATTCTCTCTCTCTCTCTCTCTGTCTCAGTTAAATAAAAATAAATCTTTAAAAAAAAAAAAAAGCAAATTCACATATAAATTTTTAAATCCAAAATCTGTCACATAAGTTTTCATTTTACCCTATTGTTACAAAGTGAGCTGGGTTCCTGGCTATAAAAACTGTTCTTTCCTTCCCGACACTAGACAGGTGAGACTCTCCTTACAAGTATCACTATCTATCTACTTCCCTTATTTACTCATATACATACGTATTATCAGATGTCAGAGTTGAAAAACACCTCATATTAATTGGTTCAATTCCCTCTCATTATATGAAAAGAAAACTAAGGCCCACGGAAGTGAAAAGAGGCACCATGACAAAAATCCCAATATAAATAGGAGAGTTGGACAGGAACCCATTTGCTGGATTCCAGACCCAGTGAATATTTTTTATACTATAGGACACAGCCCTGACACTGTCACCTATTCAATCACCCCTAAGAGATGACATGGCCGGCCATTCAATAGTTAGCAGTATAAATAACAAGTGTCCAAGAACCTCTGGTTATTTGCAGATGGTCGCCAGAGAACCATGATGACGAAGAGGATCATAGAGAACAGCAACCGCCAGATGGCATCATCCACCCAAAGCTCCCGCCAATCCTACCAAAGAGGGAGAAGTACATTTTTATACATAATCTTAACTCTTCACAAAGCCCTTGGGATAGAACAAGAATCAGTTATTTATTCATTCAACTTACATTTACTAGAAACCTGCTATGTGCTATGCAGTGTGCTAAGTGCTGAGAATAAAAAATGAATGAACGCTGTTTCTTTCCCGGTAGTGTTTAATTGTTGCTAAAGAAAAGGCACCAACTGAATATGAGCACTTTATTAATGCTTCATTATAGCTCTGAGAATCTTTAGGGAAGGGTTTTTTTACAAGGTAAGAGAAAGTAACATTATGTTGTTTTTTTAGAGTTTTCATTTTTATTTATTTTTAACAGCTTAGTTCTAGCTTTCTAAAAAATGCTACTGGCCAGTCTCTGTGCTCAAATCTTAAATACATGGGTTCTGTTCAGATTAGCATTATTCATACATACTTAAGGTTTAGGAGTCTGGATTTCTTGTTAATAATTTTTAGTTAAGACAAGACTGACTTATGAAAAACTGTGATATCATTTACAATGTTATACAGTCAGCTCTTTCTCCCACTGTCTCCCAAAAAATCCACAAAACAAACCTATCATACCAAGCTCTGTGATAATACAGAATATTTTTAGGAAGAGGGAAGCATTCTAACCCTCAGAGTGGAGACCTAGCCCTAATTTCTTAAAAGGTGTGAGCCTTACTACCATCGTTAACATCACGGTGTATTTTTTAAAACAGTACACTATTCATAAATGCATGTGTTTACAACTCACCGACTGACAAGTCACTATCCTGAACTTCATGGTTGTCCAGATGATAAATACAATAGATGCTAACGGGAAATGAAAAACCTGGTCAGAGTATGAATGTTAGTTTATATCCCCAATTACGTTCTCTGATTCTCATCAAGTGGAATTCCCACACATCCCTAATTCCCAATACATCACAATCATTTTCTCTCACTTATCGTAACACATTTATTCAACACAAATTTACTTAACGACTGCTATAAGCAAAGTGCACAATGCGTACTCTTGCCAACCCTTTCTGTACTTATAGAACTTATTTTTTTATTTTTTTTTTAATAGAATTTATTTTTACTTATCATTTCGCTACTTTAGCAACACTCAGAAGTGGAAAAGGTATTAGAAACATGGCTTTTTCCAGCATTATCAATAATACAATTGTTTTCCCTTTCTTCATCTTTAGTATAACATTAATTTTTCTTTGCCTGGTCAGATGGAAAAAGGTTGATAAAAAGACTGTCAGACATAAAGAATTATTGGTTCCAATCATAGGCCAGACCTCCCTATTCCTGGTACACAAGCCAAAAGGCAGGTAAATTACCCTTATGTGGGCTATAGTCTATCCTAATGTATATGCATAATGTATATGCTATGCATGTTTAATGACATATGTAAAGGCAATATAACAGCAACGTATACTGATCTAAAATCTATATAAAATATTTATTTCATTAAAACCAAAAAGCAAATATTAGTATCTTCTAAAAGAAATCTAAATGCTATGACACTAATGCTAACTTGCTTCAAAAAAAAAAAAAAGTCTCAGAAAAAGAATGGAGACAGGACAGGATATACCAAGAGTTAAAATTATATATAACCGATTTTCAGCTATTAAAATAAGTAGTTGTCAAACTTTTGAACCGAAGACCCCTTCGAGAATGTGACAAAAGTGAAAGGCCCCTTCCCTAAGTGAAACACACAAAACTTTCTATGTAATTTTAAAAAGTCCATCCATGGCCTCTCAGGTTAAGAATCTTTGTTCTAAAGGAAATGCATTAAAATAGCAGGAAGCAAGTTCTGACTTACCTGCCACTGCCAAGATAAGCGTGTTGGTAAAATGTCGATACAAAGAGAGTTTTACAATGTTCCTCCGAAGTTTTAACAGCTTCATTGTTTGAGTCAAGCTAATAAATATGTGTTTGCAGGTCAAGGAACTCAACATTCAGAAAAAAACAATAAGCTAGTAAATTAATCCTTACATTTCTTTAAGGATCTGGGGTCATACTGACAGAGCCATGGATGCCAGGCCTTACGGCTCCCACTCTCAACTTTACAAACACTCCAAGTCCATCATGATTAGTTAGAAAGTCTTCATTTTCAATGAGACTTAAAGAGAAGACAGAACCAGGATAAAAACAAGAATGCAAAAGATAAGAAAAAAGAAGAGAAGAAAAATATAAAGGAGAAATAAAAATAGGAAACTTTCTAGAGAAACAAAGAAAAAGAAGCAAATGGAAGAAAATGAAATAAAAATGAGTAAGAGGCAAAGCAACAGGAGTTAGCATCATCTCCTTTCTTCTTGTAAGGTAATAGTGTCCTAGCTAATCCAGCCTAGAGTCTTACATTCATGCCTACAATCTCCCAAAGTTCTACACTCAGTCCCCTTATGTCATGCTAAGCAACCTGCCATCATGAGCGCTCCGGAATTAAAAGGACCATAGAATTACAATTGGCTGAGAACAACAGGCAGTTAGGCTCAAAAGCAACAACTCTCTATTTTCAAGTCATTATCTCAAGTATTAGTTGCTGCACAAAGATAGAGGACAGCTAATGACTACTATAGGCGATGGATTATTGTTCTTATGTTCAACTTTCAGGATGAGGAGAAGATATGGAAGCAAGTGAGCTGGAGCTCACACCTGCCTTTCAACAGAGCCCTTGCTGCTACCTAGTTATTGGGTCATCTTCTTGTATGCTCTAGCCCCTCTCCCTACTTCTTTCAATATGCACAGGAGAGGTTACTATATAGTAGTAGTTAGTAGTAATCTAGTAGAGGTTACTATACTGACATAGTAGAGGTTACAAAGACACTGACCTAGAAAAGCTTTGGCCATTTTGATGCAGGGCATTTTAATTTCAAACATTTTTGATGTATGAAAATCCCCCGAAATTCACAAAATTACAGTTTTATTTACACTCAGCCTTTTATAATTAATAGTCACAGTCCATCAGGACAATAATATCGCACAATTGTACACAGAACCAAATGACATAAAAAAATAAAAATAAATTTTTAAAAATCCCCAAAAGATAAAAGTCCAAAAACCTGAATCCTTCATCCAACAGGCCAAGTCCCTAATAAACAAATGTTTACTCTTGAAAAGCAAGAAGAAAAGATTATTCAAATAGAAGCTTATTTGTTATCTGCTGGTTGACTTTTCCTGTAAATGAAGCAAGGTTTATTTCAAAGAGTGACATCTTCAAATAATCCCAAGTCAGCTTTTGAATGAGGGTGTAAAACACTTATTATGTAAGAGTTAAAATCTACTAAATCTACTTAGAATTTTAAGAGAGTCAAATAACCTCATATAGTTCCTGAAACCATATTCTAAGAATCAAAATATTTACATAATTTTCAAAGCATTTATTAATTGCCGAGGCAGAAAGGAGGAGTAGGACCACAGCAGCCAGTGATTCTAACATGAAGTGCACAAGCAAATCCAAAATCGAAGTGAAATGCTCATTTAAAAAAAGGCCAGAAGCTTTTATCTTGTTCTCAGTCTGCAGTCACCAACTCTTGATGAAATTTTAAAAAACTAAAAACAAAGTAATTGCTTACCTGAGCCCCCAGGTTGTTAGACTGAGAATACCCTATTCCCCAAAGTAAGGAGTAATCAACGAAATTGGCAAAAACCGTTTGTAGAAAGATCGACGGAAACCCAACTCCAAGGGGAGAAAATGGACCACCATCAAACAAGTCAATGAGAAGGATATCCACCAGCACAGGGCAGTGTCAAGGAAAGCCAAGGGGATAAAGGCCAAGGAAGCAAGATCAGTCTGGGCCTGCAGACAAAGAAAAAGAGGTGGTGAAAAAGAGATGTCTAGAGAGCACAGAGAAGAAACCAGCAAATGACTCTGCATTTACATAATCATCTGGAATGATTTTGCATTCGAACTGAAAGAAAATAAAGAATAATACTTTGTACCTATGTCATTCTTCCCTTCTGACAAACGACCACATAGAATACACAGCTATAAGCATTTCATACAAACTGTTGATCACAATCTCAATATAGTAAAACATGCTGCTAACTAATACAAGGCAACCACCACAGAGATCCTAGTATGCTAAGTAAGTTCCATGTTAAGTGACCACACTGAAAAGCTGTGGTGTTACAAGCACCCATCCCATCATATTATCTCCCATCGTCGTGATTTTTGGCTACAAGTCTAAAAAAACCCTTCTCATATTTCAAAGTACCACAGCATTAATAGATTGTTGTAATTTCAAGAATTGTAATACAATATAATTCTACAAATAAGAGCACATCCCAAAATAAAATGTAAGGCAACTATCTGTCCCCAAAACTATGCTGCTTGTTTCATGAGTTTATATATATGAAGTGCTATTTATATAACCCTGAATACCCAAACACCAGGGCATTACTGAAAGGATATCCATAAAATAATACAGGCATCAATTGCTGAGAGGGCCAGGTTTACTATCAGAGCCAAGGAATAAGAAAAATACTACAGCAGCAGAAAGAAAACGAAATTGACAGAGTTAAAGTTGCTAAAAGTTAAAGGAAATTACATATAGGATGGTGTGATCTGAAAAACAAGTATGTATCCATAAAACGTTTTATTTAAGGGCCAATATATCACAAAACTTACTGAGCTCAGTAAGTCAAATTTACAGCATTTACCACCTTGAATCTAATGGATTATTGCTGAGAGTGATTTTTAAATAAATAACTACTAGAATGACCAGTTCTTCACATTAATCCAGCTCTGACATAAATTTCTTTATCATTTATATTTAGTGCTTTGTTTTTCCTCCCTGATAAAGGGCATGATTTTATAATTCTCAAAAATAAGGTGAAACAATTAGTTTCATTTTAGAAAAGCCTTTGAAACTCTCAAGTGCCAGTTAAGCAAAAAGCACTATCACTTTAAAACAAAAAATTGGGGGCGCCTGGTTGGCACAGTGGGTTGAGCATCTGACTCTTGGTTTGGGCTCAGATCCTAATCTCAGGGTGATGAGATGGAGCCCCTCATCAGGCTCCAAGTTCAGCATTGAGTCTGCATGGGATTCTCTCTCCCTCTTCCTCTGCCCCTCCCCAACAAGCACGCACACATGCTCTCTCTCTCTCAAATAAATAAATCTTTAAAAAAGCGTATTAGTAAGCAAGATTACAATCTTTGCCACTTATACAAGAACAAGAGCCCACTGTCTGGGAAGAGGAAATGAGTAAGTAGCAATATGGGGACAGGTGGGAAAGCATTCATTCCTGGTCATTCATTAAACTTATAAAGTTCTAATAGATTAAAAAGAAAATTTGAATTATATATACATTTTGAAAATAAGAGTTAAAGATGATTTAGAGGAAATAGTAAAGAAGTCCACAGACTTTTCGAATTCACCCTCTCAAGACAAAAACAATGTTTGTTATCTGAACTGACCATAAATACTTAGATTAAGTAATACTGACCCCAGTAACTCTGAGGACCCCTTCCATGCCAGAGAACAAAAGATAGAGGGCTCCTGCTACCACAACTTTGTGAAGAGTGACTCCAAGGCGAGGCCTAAACAGGAAGCAAAGAAAGAGTTGAGTATCAATGCCACAAACTCCAAAATACGTAACAGCAACTCATGTTAATTAAAATACAGGCCAACAACTTACAGATAAGTCAGACATACTTGATCCACGTGAGGAAAAAAAACTCAGAAGAACATATGGTCTTAAAACAAGTTAATAAATATTAGAACTTTAGATCTGGTCCCTAGTTACTGTATAAAAAATACCAAAACTCTTTTATTACAGAGAATTCTAAAACATTCAATCGTATTATGAACCGCTCTATATCCA
Source organism: Nasua narica (assembly GCA_028533885.1). Classification (NCBI taxonomy): domain Eukaryota; kingdom Metazoa; phylum Chordata; class Mammalia; order Carnivora; family Procyonidae; genus Nasua; species Nasua narica. The sequence continues at coordinate 51,339,377 of CM052797.1, read as the reverse complement.
TCATCCAGTCCCAATAACCACTAAGCTATAGCCAATTGTGCCTCATGCAAACCCCATCCACTTCCTATCCTCCCATGTTATCTTCAAGCAAATCCTAGTGTATCTTTTATTTGTATATATTTCAGCATGTGTTTTTTTTTAGCATGTGTTTTTAACTCATAAGGACTTTTTAAAAACATGAACACAATACCATTATCAAATCTAAAAGTTTTGATATAAGCAAATATCCTATTGCAATTCATTTAATTAGTGTTTTAATATGTCCTTCCATATAAAAGTCCATACTTACTTAACTATGCCATATCCCAGGCTGACTATGATGACCAGGGTTCGAGCCAGTGAGCGTTTAACTGCTGAAAGCAGCTCTGCAAGGATCAGGGCACCCTGAACTATGAAAAAGACAGAAAGAGTGTTGTAATCTAGGTTTGGGAAAAGGCATGACTCTAGAACCAGAATGTGGATCTAAATAACTAATGCTCTTCAGAATAAGTTTTTAGTCCTGTTCAAAGAAAATACCTCTCCTGCAATTCTTGTTAGGTAAGTACACAAGGTGATTTCACTTACCTTGCTCATGTGAACAGCAATCTGACTGTGCCCAAATCACCTTTCCTCCCTAACCCCACTTCACTAAAACCTCAGCACAACACCTCACCTACGTGGACAGTTTATAACACCCATGGAACTTTCTCCCATTTTTAAAAACTGGGGAACACACACTGAAAAAATATATATACACTGAAAAGCACAAAACACAAACACACGCAGTTTTCAAATTATTTTCCCATCTACTACTTTCAAGCCTTTTCAAAAACAGGGAAAGCTCTAATTAGTAGTCTTAAAACCATCATCATTAATAATTAAATGGTTTCATGAGAAAGAACCAAAGCTGTCACAAGAAATTTCAGTACAAAATAATGTCTGTCATTAGCTGTTTACTTTAGTGAACCATAAGCACCCTCCTACTTTCTTCGTATTACTGTATTTTACCAATTCTTAGAGGCACTTCTCCTTCATATTTTAAAATCTCTGAAATCAAAGTAGGTCTTAACATCAGTGGCATCTTACTATTAAGTTGGCAGTTATTTATTTCTCTCCTTAGATGTATAATATAATGACGGTACCTTAAAAATCAATGGCAACTGAGATTCAGTGATGGTGATAATCTTATCCAAAATGGCCACTGCTGTTGTAACTTGTGTGAATCTATTTCAGTATAATCGCTCTTAAATCACCTAACCCGTAAGTTATGAGATTAAAAGCAAAAGTTACAAAATAGTGATTATGCTTAAGTTATTCTAATAATTAAGTAACTGAGAACTTAAACTCATTTAATGACTGCTGACATGAGGAAAACTCACGTCTCACCTGTGATCACTCACAGACAAGCAAACATTTTTTGGTTCCATACCTGATTCGCCTTTGTATCTGATGTTCTGAAATTCTGCATAGAAAACAGCTTTCTCAAGCATTCCCAGGAAGATAACAGCACCAATCCAAAACTGAATTCTCAGGAGATCTCTCCAATAGCAGGCAGACCATGCCAGCCACAGAGCACCAAATAGGACGTACACAATACACATCACCATGAAAAACTGTCATCCCGATGGGTAAGAAATAAAAAGGAGGATTAGGGCCAAAAGCCAATTTAGAATACAATCTTAAAGTATATTAAAAAAAAATACATATTCTACCTCCTACTTTAAGAGTAATTATTTTATTTCTTTTGAGTTCAATACTAACACCAAAAAATTATCTCCTCTTGCACACAGAGAAACTATCTAAGGATCTATCATTACGAGTAACCGTCTTCTGCATTAAAAGTGCATTTTCAGCTCACAAACTAAAAGTACATAAATGAAGCGAACACTAAAGAGGAAAAAAGACATGGCAGGGTGAGGATACATCTGAAGGCAATGAAACACAATGTGAGAAAACTATGAAAAGGAAAAGAAAAAAGAAATGAACAAAGGAAATCTGAAAACAGAGTAAGGCTATTCCCGTAGACATAGACACACACATGATGAAGTGACATCATTTAGTTACTTTAGATGCAATCAGAAACTACAGGGCGGTAAGAAGTGCCCCACTTTGGATTCTAGAAAGAATGTGAGATCTGAAATTATCTTTGAGGTACTTTCCAATTCTGAAATTCCACAAGTCATCAACCTCTTCATTCTACAGATGGGATGAGGCACAGAGGGATTCACTGACACTCTCAAGGTCATATTTTAGTAAGAAGTACAAAACTAAAAAGCAGTGTTTTCTGAAGCGTTCAGGAACAATTCTTGAAAGAAGAATATTACCACAAAACATGGACAATCTTTCAAGTTAACTCATGTAATGTTAAGAATATAAGTTCACTTACAATCATCAAGGGATATTCTTCAAGTGTGAGGTATTCATAGGGACCCTTCACTTCAACAGTCACTGCCAAAAACACAGTCCTCATAATTAATGTTAAGGATGCAGAAATTAAACAAAAACATTGCATAAGATTTGTCTGATGAAATTAATGAAAATTCCATTGGGTTATTTACTTTTAACCATTTCAATTCTGGTCAATATTACATTTAGAGAGCACTCTAAGATTCCTGAGGTGTTCTTAAGATTCATGCTGTGTCCCGCGCAGGCCTCCAGGCTCCTGCTTCTGACAGTATATTTAGTGGAAAAGTCCTCGGTTCCCAGACACACATCCTGTAAAGACTAGATTGAAGGTATTTCCTCCATAAATCCCAACTGGAACCACAGCCCAGCTCCTCTAAATTCCAAACATATTTCATATAAACTTTTTCTTACAACACATCAATAATGTGCTTTGAAAAGTACAGGATTTCATTCCTTCATTCTGCTGTTCTCTGTCTTCTACTTATCCTTACTTATATTTTCCTATTTATTACTTTTATTTATCTACTTCAATTTTATGTGACTTTGCTACATTAATGTATAATTTTCAGAAAAGAGTAACAACAACAAACTCGTTAATTTTTACAAAGTATTTAATAACAAGAATCTGAAAGACAGATTTGCCTTACTGAAGCAAAACTACGACTTTTAAAATTATAATTGATAAAATTATTTTAGGTCTGATTGATAAATACTTATGTGAGAAGTGTTAGTCCGTGATGAGAGACTAACAATTGCCTATTTCCTAGTTTTTACCAAGCAAAATGAACACGCCATTATTAAAAGTAAATGGAAGGAAGGCAGGCAGGCAGGCACACACGCATGCCTGGGTGGCTCAGTGGGTTAAAGCCTCTGCCTTCGGCTCATGATCTTAGGGTCCTGGGATCGAGCCCCACATCTGCTCAGCCCCTGCTGAGCAGAGAGCCTGCTTCCCCCTCTCTCTCTGCCTGCCTCTCTGCCTACTTGCGATCTCTTTTTTGATAGCAATCATAAAAATTTTAACCACACTGGTTATTAAACCTACACCTTCCTAATTTAATAAAACCGCAAATCAAATAATTAGTAAATATTTATTATATTCTTTGCTTACTCTATGCCAAGGGTCACCAAAATACAGCACATGGGCGAATATGGTCGCCCACTTTTTATAAATAAAGTTTCATTGGAAAACAGATGCATCCATTCATTTACATATTATCTATGGTTGCAAATTCACATGGTTGCAACAATGGCAGAGTTGGGTAGCTGTAGTAGAGAGAACATTTACTATCTGGCTCTTTAAGAAAATTTGGCTAAAAAAAAATGAAAATTCAGCTAACCCTTGCTTTATGCCAGAACAAATACATCTACTGGCCCTTTACTATGTGACACGCACTACAGAAAACAGAAGAGATAAAAAGGTGAGTAAGATGTTTTCTACCATCCAGTGGATTACCTGCTAGAAGGGAAAGAAAGTGGGAAATCAAGACATAGAATCCGCCTAACTCGTGCTTTCTCTCTCGTGCTTGCTCTCTCTCTCTCAAATAATAAAATCTTTTTTAAAAATAAATAAAAATAAAAGGACCTTCTTCTTAGCTCCAAACAGATGGATAAAACAAAACAAGGACATAAGCTCAAAAACAAGATAAACACCTCCAAGTATCAAAACTGAACAAAAACTCAGAACAGTGTATGAGGCTGAAACTATGGTCATGTTTGACTCTGGGACTGAAAAGCAAGCTATGGTAGTTGGGAGTTTAGTTCCTATGGGATCACCTAAACGACCAGGATTCTAAGGAAAAGGAGGAGCAGAGCCATATGTGATGCATGAAGAGGCTGATGTGGAATGGAACAGGGCTTCTTCTCCATCCTTTTCAAAAAAAAAGGTTGAAAGTAAATGCTGGCAACTGCTGCTTTAGACTATTATTCTTTAGAAAGCTATGGGCCTAGAAAGACACCTACATCTTGGGTCCAAAAACTGTGCAGGGCCACCCGCTGGCTTACCCAGAACTGCTATATCCCATATAACTATAGAGCATAAGACCCATTTCTGGTTTGGGAATTAAAAGCATTCAAGACAACAACCTACAAAAAAAAAAATTTTAAATTAAGTCAAAGAGAAGAAATAATGAAATAAAAAAGAAAGACACAGTTGGGAAAACTACCAAAAGCTGGTTCACTGGGATAAAAATATAGTAAAATACAATTAATTCTACACAGATTTTTTAAAAACTTAAGAGGGGAGATAAAAGCAGTAAGAATGAAAAAAGCTACAGATACAGATTTTTTGGTAGAGAAATACTATTTGTAACTTTATGCCATTAAATCTAAAATCTTTAATGATATGGATAATTTATCAGACAAAAAAATTAAGTAACGACAGAATAACTAAAAAAACTATTACTATTAAAAAAGGAAATTAATCAGTCATTTAAAATCTATATAGGGGAGGAAAGAAAAGAATATCAGGCCAGAACACTATCATAAGTTCTATAAAACATTCAAAAAATGGATAATCCTATCTACCCTTACAGAATTTTATAATAGGGGATATTCTCCAATTCATTGTATAAGAACAGCATAAACTGAATGCCAAAACACAGAGATGATAGAAAAGAAAATTAAAGGCCAATCTTGGGCGCCTGGGTGGCTCAGTTGGTTGGGCGGGTGCCTTCAGCTCAGGTCATGATCTGGGAGACCCGGAATCGAGTCCCACATAGGGCTCCTAGCCTCGCGGGGAGTCCGCTTCTCACTCTGACCTTCTCCCTTCTCGTGCTCTCTCTCTCTTTCTCTAATAAATAAATAAAATCTTTATAAAAAAATAAATAAATAAAAAATAAAGGCCAATCTTACTATGAACAAAACTTCCAAATAAAATTCTGTAAAATAGAAGTCAGTTATGTATATTTATGTGTATGTGTGTATTTGTATATCAAGACCAAATACTGGCATCTCAGAAATTCAAGAATTTTTTTTTTTAAGATTTTATTTATTTATTTGAGAGAAAGAGAGGAAACTTGAGCGGAAAAGGGGCAGAAGAAGAATGAGAAGCAGGGTCCCCATTGAGCAGGGAACCCAACACTGAGCTAGATCCCAGGGACCTGGGCTGAAGGCAGACACTTAACCGACTGAGCCTCCCAGGAGCCCCCCAAAATGGTTTAACATTAGAAAAACTGGTTATTATAATGCAACACATTAACAGATTAAAAATGGGGGAATCTACATGATCATTTTTATCAATACAATCAAAGCATTTGATAAAACTGAGCATTCATTCTCCACACTAAAAAAAAAAAAAAAAAGGCAGAAAAATACACTTAGTAAATGAGAAAAAGGAAGAAACATCCTTAACCAAACACAGAATATTCTGAAAAGTCCACAGTGAACATAATTAATGGCAAAATGTGCTAAGAGTGTCAAAAGTGAGGAGCAAGATAAGGATGGTCATCATCGTTTCATTCAATATTCTACTCAAGAAAGGAGGAGAGGGAAGAAAACTGTAAAGGAGGAAAAAACATAAAAAAGAAACTAAAGAAAATAAGACTGGTTAGTTTAGTGACCACAAAATTCCAAGTAAGGGATGATGACTTGAGGAACTGGGAGAAAGAACACCAAGAAAAACTGAGATACTAAAACCTTAACAAAGTCAATTAACTTAAAAATTTCCAAGTTTTGATTTAGTAACCAAGTTCTGACAAGCCTAGTTCAGAACACTGAGAACATAATATCAACTAAGAATCTGAAAAGCAGGAGGGCACCTGGATGGCTCAGTCATTAAGTGTCTGCCTTCGGCTCAGGTCATGATCCCAGGGTCCTGGGATCGAGGTCCACATACATACTTATATACATAAATAAATCTTAAAGAATCTTAAAAGCAGGAGAGCAAATGAAGGAAAATGAAAACTGGTATCTATAATACACAACAAGAAAGCATAAGTGAAGTGCCTAAGACTGTGTCTGGTACACAACACACTTTTTTTTTTTTTAAAGATTTATTCATTTGCTAGAGAGAGAGAGAGAGAGAGAGAGTGAGTGCACAAGGGGATACAGCAGGCAGAAGGAGAGGGGGAAGCAGGCTCCCCACTGAGCAGGAAGCCTGACCAGGGGCTCAATCCCAGGACCCTTAACGGACTGAGCCACCCAGGCACCCTCACAACAAAAGCAATTTTACGCTACTGATCACACATGACACAACTGGTTACTATGAATGGTACAAAGGAACAAAATGTACTTACTGGTAAAAAGATTACTAAGTGAATTTTCTTTTGAGGATTCCTTTGAGGATGAAATGCCAATATGTACAATAAAAATGTATGGTGCATCTTGCCAAGTTTTCAGTGGATCATGCATTGCCTGGGGGAAAAAAAAAGACATCAAATCTACAAGTCTTAAGAACTAAAAACACATGTCAATATGAAAATCTTCTTCCAGGATGTGCCTAGAAACAAAGCTGAGTTCTTCACTTTCATTAATTAAAACAGGAGGTACAACAAAACAAACAGTCCTATAGTGCATACAATAAAGTATGTTCGACTACAAATTACTAAAAGACAAGACATTTTAAATCTTGTTATGCACAGAAATCATGTATTTAACCTATGTTTTTTACAAGGAAAACCTCAGCTAAAAATCACTAAATTGAATCTGTTTCATTAAGCCATCCTAGGATACTTGGCTATATTTTACACAGATAAAGTAAGGAGATTTAAATCACTTCAAAACAAAACAAAAAACACCCATGACGTTGACAGTGAATTATATTATAAACACTAACTCCTGAATTTAATTCCCTTTGTTCAATGTCTTTCTCAAAACTACCATAATTTCTACTGAAAAGGACTCACATTTTTATCAAAAATTTAATCATGGCCAGTCTACATGGAGTCACCGTCCCTCAAAGTAAAGGAAGTGGAGGTAACTGCCTCCATGTTTACAGAACTAGTTACTTGGGAAGAATCTGTTCCAAGGCCAGTTTATACATAGCCCAGGCAAAAAGCTTTCAAAAGATTTGTTGCCATACTTGCTAGCTGGACTATGGACCTTCATAAACACAAGACTAAAACATAAAGTTAAAGGAGATAAAGACAGAAAATTATTGGCTTCTTGCTTGTGTGAAAGGAGGTATCGCTACTTATACAATTTATTACCTTCTGGTCTTAAAATTAAAAGACAGACCCCTCTAGGTAAGCTTCATCAATCTATGAAATCCCTCAAAGTGGGTAACAAGATTTTACATTTTATGTGTTTCCCTGTGCAGCCACAGTTTTCCTCAAATGTTCAAATTATCCTACAACCTACAATTATCCAACAACGGTTCCGACCTGCAGTTCATCAAGATGCAGAGAGATGCCAATAGACAAATTAGTGAATACAAATTTAAGCTTTCAAAGGCAGAACAGGATATAACCACGTTGGAGCAGAGCATCAGCCGGCTCGAGGGCCAGGTGCTGAGGAATAAGACCGCCGCGGAGAATGCCAAGAAAGTGGAAGACGAACTGAAGGCGGAGAAGAGGAAGCTACAGCTAGAGTACGAACAGCACTGGACAATATTGAGGAAATGGAGATGACCAACAGCCACCTGGCCAAGCGGCTGGAGAAGATGAAGGCCAACGGACGGCATTTCTAGCCCAGCAGTAGGAGGCCGCCCTCCGGCCCAGGTGCCACTCCTGGGGCCCCTCCCAGAGGGACTGACTTTTTGTCCATTGACACAGACCCCCTTCCATACTGTTTGAGTTTTGTCATTAAAATAGTCACCTTCGTATTTTATAATTTATGAGAGAATGAAACAGGTTTGAATCTTCATGAATGAAAAAAAAAATTATCCTACATCCCAAGAAAAGGCCAAAACAAGAATTCAAAAATTATTTCCATGACACAAATCACAAGTGTCAAAGTAGATTAAATGATTCTACAGCTATAATACATTTACTAGGTTATCTTAGTAACTTAAGAGCAAATATGCCATGCTGAATCACATTATTGATTTATCTCTCTCTGAAGGCCTCCTTCTGACAAAATTAAGGAGTAATTTATGAGAAATATTTAAAGCTTTAAAGTTACAGGTGCATCACGTCCTTTAGTCATAATACCCATAATTAACTGAATCTTCCCTGAACTTATGTGTGCATTAACCAATAAAATTTAGTTTGGTGTAATAAGCTGCTCTAGTATTATTTTTATATACCTTAAAAATACCTCTTACAAATTTCAGAAGGGATTCATTAATTCTCATATTCCAGGATTTGACAAAGTTTCCTTCTAACTCTGGGATATACAGATTTTGAGCCCATAAAAATAACCATATGCCAAGTTTTGACTTGGTAACCAAGCTTTGACAAGTCTAGGTCAGAATACTGAGAACATAATACCAATTAAGAATCTTAAAAGAGGGGCGCCTGGGTGGCTCAATCGTTTAAGCATCTGCCTTTGGCTCGGGTCATGATCCCAGAGTCCTGGGATACAGCCCCACATCAGCACGGAGCCTGCTTTCCCTCCCCAATCCCCTTATGTTCCCTCTCTCACTGTGTCTCTCTCTGTCAAATAAATAAATAAAACTCATAAAAAAAAAAGAGAGAGAGACTCTTAAAAGATATGCCAGGCACTCTGTCACAGGTTTAACATTTATTATAATCCTTAATCATCACAACAACCACATATGATAAGTACTATTATTAGCTCCTTCATAATTGTCCTTTAAGAGGTGAATGGATAAAATAAACTGTGGCACATTCAAGTAATGGAATATTATTTAGCACTAAAAATAAGTGAATTATCAAGCCATGAGAAGGCATGTAGAAACCTTAAACTCATAATACTAAGTAAAAGAAGCCAATCTGAAAAGGCTATATATCACACAATTTCAAGTATAAGACAGTCTGGAAAATGCAAAACTATGGAGACAGTAAAAGCAAACAACAAAAAACAATCGGGGCACCTGGGTGGCTCAGTGAGTTAAGCATCTGACTCTTGATTTCAGCTCAGGTCATGATCTCAGGGTGTGAGTTGGAGCCCCACACTCGGCAGGGAGTTTGCTTGAGATTCTCTCACCCTTTCTCTCTGCCCCTCCCAAATAAATAAATCTTTAAAGAAAAAAATCAATGACTGCCAGGGGCTTGAAGGGAGGGAGAGATGACTAGGTGGAGGGAGCCCTTAGAATTTTTTTTAAAGGTTTTCTTTTTTTTTTTTATTTGACACAGAGAGAGAGAGAGATCAGAAGTAGGCAGAGAGGCAGGCAGAGAGAGAGGGGCAAGCAGGCTCCCAGCTGAGCAGAGAGCCCGATGCGGGGCTCGATCCCAGGACCCTGAGATCATGACCTGAGCTGAAGGCAGAGGCTTTAACCCACTGAGCCACCCAGGCGCCCCGGGAGCCCTTAGAATTTTTAGGGCAATGAAACTATTCTCTATATTATAATGGTGTATATCTGTCATTTTACATTTGATTAAAAACCAAACACTTATATAACACAAGGAGCTAACACTAATGTAACTATGGACTTTGGTTGGTAACAATGTCTCAATGTTGATTCATCAATTGTAACAAATATGCACACTAGCTGGTGCAAGATGGTGACAGTGGGGGAGTCTGAGTGTGCATTTGTGGAGGAGCTATGTCGGAACCCTGCCTTTTCCTCAATTTTGTTATGAATGTAAAGCTGCTCTAAAAAAGGAAATCTAATTTAAAAAACATTACAATTATTGCTTAAATCAAACCATAAACCTCAATTAATAAAAACATTAAATCTTAGGGAGAAAGGCCCCTTTGTCTAAAAAACATGTTTTATCAGAGCTTTAATAAAAAGGGGTGGTGCTGAACTTGTGATTACTCTTTAAATAGGATTATTAGGGCCACCTGGGTGGCTCAGTTGGTTAAGCATCTGCCTTCAGCTCAGATCACGATCCCAGGGTGCTTGATCAAGCCCCATGTCCGGCTCCCTGCTCAATGAGGAGTCATTTCTCCCTCACCCCCTGCTCGTTCTCTATCTCAAATGAATAAAAAATAAAAATAGCATTATTAAAGCATTATTATTAAAGTAGTCTCCTCTTAGGCCCGATTTTCAGGAAGAATGATCAAAGGACAGATAAATCTCTGACTGTGTATTACAATCTGACTAAATATCTCTAAATACTACTTGCGATGTTCATCACAATCATCTTCCAGCCAGCTTTAATCACTATGAACAGGGCTCAAGTCTTGAGCAGAATTTAAAAGTATGCTATGCTCAGGGGGGCACCTGGCTGACTCAGTTGGTGGAGCATGTGATTCTTGATCTTGGAGTTCTGAGTTTGAGCCCATTGTTGGGTGCAGAGAATATTTAAAAATAAATGCAGAATCTTTAAAAAAAATAAAAGTATGTGATACACAAAAGGTCACTGGATAGGAGCACAATTACAAACAACCTATATGCATATAAATGTTAGGCTTCGACGATAATTTTTTTAAAATACAATTTACAACAATTTAATCTGGCAAACTGCATAAAATCTATTTTAAATTATAATAGCCATTTTTTGTGAGTGAAGAGGAAAACTCAATCCTGTTTTTTTAGAACAATAAATTGCTATAATTTTTCTCCAGAGCACACTGACAAAATTTAAAAAAGGAACTTATAAATTATGCATATACTTGGATCCAGCAATTCCACCTCTAAGAATTTAGGCTAAGAAAATAAACGTGCACAGGGGTGCCTGGGTGGCTCAGTGAGTTGAGCATTTCCGACTCTTGATCTCAACTCAGGTCTTAATCTCAGGGTTGCGAGTTCAAGCCCCAGTGTGGAGCCTACTTTAAAAAAAAAATATGCACTAAGATATAGCTACACATTAGGGATGGGACCTTATCTATAATAGTGAAAATTTGGAAACAAAACAATATACATCAATCAGGAGTTAAATATAAAAATCATGGTAAAATGAAATAGTATGCAACCATGAAAAAACTGAAATAGCACTCAATATACCAATCTATTAAGTGAAAACAAAAATTATATAGCAGTATATATAATATGATCTCACTTTGGTAAATATGCATGTGTTCTGTGTAACCACACTAAACTGCCAGAAAATAAAACTACAAGGAATTTTTAAGTGTATAGAAGCAACGTGTGTGCCAACATGGAACTCTTCTGAAACAGAATACAAAAATTTTTTTAAATCTTCAAAATTAATCACTGAAGTAGTATTAAAATTGCAAGATAATGAAACACATAAATGTCTAACAATGGATAGTTTGCTAACAAACTGCAATGTGTGAATACAATAAAATACTCTGCAGAGACTTAAATAATGATGTCATACAATATTTACTAAACTGGAAGGATGTCCATGTTATATTGCCATGCCAAAAAAAAGCTACAACACAATATATATTGTAGGATTCCCATTATTAAATAAATACAAGCATGCTCAGAGACAAAAGACTATAAAATATACTTATTCTCTAGCAGTGATAGATGATTATTTTCTTTTTTGCATTTATGTATATTTTCTAAATTTTTGGTAGTGAATATATGCAGATTAGCAATAAGAAACAAACAAACAAACATATTTAATGAAGTCTGCAGTGCCAAACTCATCTTTAGGTTAAAATTCTATAAACTATAATCAGGGCAGGGACACTTCCAGAATGGCAGAATGAGGACCCCTGAAAAGGCACTCATCCCTAAAAACAACAAGAACATGGGCAAAAATGATCTAAATCAACGTTATTGCCAAGTCCAGAAATTAGCTAAAGACTTGTGCCAACCCTAAATGTTCTTCCTCAAGAAAAACAGTTAGGTCTCATTAAGAAAAACAAGCCTGGGTGTTTTTGTTCGACCTAATCCCACGTCCCTCTTCCAAGCACCTTAAAACCGAAGTTCTCACAACTCTAACGACTGTGAAAAACAGCAGTTTGGCAGTCACTGGAAAAAAAGAACGGATTTGGAGATGCCCTATAACCCAAAGGCAGAGCTGTCTGGCAGGTGTTGAAAAGCTCCTTTCCCAGGTCTTATCTTTTTTTTTTTTTTTTAAAGATTTGTATTTATCTATTTGAGAGAGAGAAAGAGAGAGAGAGAGAGAGCACACCAGTTGGGGGTGGAACAAAGGGAGAAGCAGGCTACCCGCAGAGGAGGGAGCTGTGGGACTCGATCCCAGAACCCTGGGATCATGACCCTAGTCAAAGGCAGACGCTCAACCGACTGAGCCACCCAGGTGCCCACCAGGTCTTATCTTTCATATGACCTAATCCAGCCTCATTCAGTGGAAAGGATCTTATACTCAGGGCACTGTCAAAGGCACTCAACAGCAACTGTGATAGATCACAACTGCCTCCCCAGCTGATATTAGTAGGCTGGGCCATCAAGAGGCTGACTAAAAACTTAAAAGGAAAGATGGAGTGAGATGGCCGCAGGGGCTTTGAAAAGCTCCAAAATATTCCTGAAAATCTACAAGGCTACAAGTACATGCAAATCTGTACACATATATGCGGGGCTGTACACACATACCCAAGAGAGACCTGAGAAGGCCCTAATCACTCACCTCTGACTGATCTTAATGTTCTGCACAAAAAGGAAGTAAAAGTTAAGACAGTTTTATTTATTTATTTTTTTTTAAGATTTTATTTATTTATTTTAGAGACAGAGAAAGTGAGAGAGAGCAGGAGAGGAGAGAAGGTTAGGAGGAAGAAGCAGACTCCCCGTGGAGCTGGGAGCCCGATGTGGGACTCGATCCCGGAACTCAAGGATCATGACCTGACAAGCTGCAAGATTTGACTCATATAAAATGAATAGAATAGGCAAATCCTTAGACAGAAAGAATAGTGGTTGCCTAGGGCTGGAACAAGGGTGGAAAGAGAAGTGACTGCTAATGGGTTTGCCATATTCAAAATAGTGACTTTCTGAGGTGACAAAGATGTTCTGGAATTAGATCCTGATTGATGGTTGCACAACCTGTGAATACACTATAAAAACACCGAATTATAGGTTTTAAAAGGCTGAATTCTGAGGTATGTATGTCTGAATAATAATTCAGCTGCTCTGAATAAAATTTAAAACTTCAATCAGTTTTGTAAAAAGTATGATTCAACCTGGTTAACAGTCTTATTTCCTCCTTATGTTTAAGAGATAAAGCTTTGAGGAATTAGTTACTGTGAATTAGAAAGTGAATTATGAAAATAAAGGCGTATTTATCGTTTTCAACCTTATTTCAACTTTCCAAACTATCTTCCAGTTATATTCTATCATAAGATAATTTTAGATGAAGTTTAAGGTTCTTTCTTAAAAGGTTCTTCCTATTTATGAGTCACATTTATTGGGAGATAATTTTAAAAACAATAGATTGTAGCAAATAGGAAAAATATAAGAAACACACAGAAGAAAACAAAAATCACTCATATTATCCACAACAACCATTATTAACACTTTGGTGTTTAAAGTTTTGTGTTTTTTTTTTTTAGTAATCTCTACACCCAACGTGGGATATGAACTGAGAACCCCAAGATCAAGAATGACATGCTCTACTGACTGAGCCAGGCAGGCACCCCAGCATTTTGGTGTTTAAACTTTCATTCTTAAGTTTCTTTTTTAAATGGTATGATACCAAGTTAATTCAAAATACATAAACCTAAGAAAACTGAAATATGTGTTCAGTGTCCTGAATTCCCTAACAAGTAATATACTTACGGTTTTGTCTACGGTAAGGGTAAGATTTGTTCCATTCTCTTTAGCCTTTAAACATCAAAAAAAGGAAAAGAAAATTAATTCAGGATTTTTACTTTACTCTCAGAAATACATAACAATGAAAACAATTACCTCCTGTTTTTCTCCTAAGAGAGGTAATCGATGCACAAAATCCCCAGAAAAGCTCTATAAAAGAATTAGAACATTAAAGTTAAAGAAGTATAATAGTAAAAGCATAGTTCAAAATCTACAGAAATGGTTAAAGCAAAACTTATTGTAATAGTAAAAAATATGGCACTGACAAAAGATTTCCAATTAACCATAAACAAGTGAATAAACCCCTGCTGAGAACTAAAAATAGTTAGACTAAACTGGACACTCAACTTTTCTATTAAGAATTAAAGATTTTTAGGGGCGCCTGGGTGGCTCAGTGGGTTAAAGCCTCTGCCTTCGGCTCAGGTCATGATCTCAGGGTCCTCGGATCGAGCCCCACATCGGGCTCTCTGCTCAGCGGGAAGCCTGCTTCCCCTTCACTCTCTGCCTGCCTCTCTGCCTACTTGTGATCTCTCTCTCTCTCTACCAAATAAATAAAAAAAAATAAAATCTTTAAAAAAATTAAAGATTTTTAAGAATGAAAAAAAACCTTAAATAGAAGGTATATGCTTAGGATGGAGACATCTTATGGGTCCCTCTCCTGCTACAGGTGAGAAAAATATGGCTCCACATTATGAAGCATTAGAAGGAGAAATGAGATTTGAATGTAGGATTTTTAACTATTGGGCCCACTGAGTTAGGTGCTCCTTCCACCACAACACACTCATGCCTATTAAAAAACTACACTAATTACCTTTCTTATGAGTTATCAGCAGACAAAGCATTCTCCTTCCTGAGTAATCAGAACATGTATTTCAACTCTGTTACATTAGACTGGAGGAGGAGAGGTAAGCTTACTAATAGGGGTATATGCCAAGACCCTGGAAAGATTATAGCAGATCTCAAAGTGAACCTTGGGCAACAGTATACAACAGGCAGCTTTCCATGATCAAATTCAAGAAAGGCCAATCAATCCTCCCAGGTGAGAAAACTAACAGAAAGTCCCTTACTCAACATTCCACTGTTTCTAGATTTCTTATTCTTCCACCATTTTAAAGATACCTTCTTTTTTCTCCAAATCCATAAACTCGAAGCTATAACAAGAACTCAAATATCAATTGTTATAGTTCGATT
This sequence comes from Nasua narica, assembly GCA_028533885.1. Classification (NCBI taxonomy): domain Eukaryota; kingdom Metazoa; phylum Chordata; class Mammalia; order Carnivora; family Procyonidae; genus Nasua; species Nasua narica. Next base: position 51,324,118 of record CM052797.1, on the reverse strand, counting down.
ATCAATTGCTTCATTTGCTTATCAATCACTATTAAATTAAGGCCTTCTTATAAATCAACTTTACTTCTAGTAATTGGACAGAAAACCTAGCTTTTGGTGAACTCTGCCTCTTCAAGGCAATTTGCTAAATATTCCAAAGCAATAAACACATAACGACGAAAAGGCTATAGTTAACAATAACTATTTTCAACACCCATCAAATAATAATTTTCTATCAAAAAATTGGCACTAGATCCTATTTCTAAAAAAAAAAAATTTAGAATATAAATTCCACTTACATGATTACATACGTGTAAGCATTAAAAATATACATTATTCACCTCTTCTCCTTTATTCAAGAAAAGGTGTGAAATTTAACTCTGTGTTCAGATCTGTAGCAATAAAATCTAGAAACACTGATTTTTCTGGCAACGTATTAATTAGATGAGATGACAAGAGAACTCAAAGTTGGGGGTTTCAAATGTCCATCAGTGGATGAATGGATAAACAAAATGTGGTATATATATATATATATGCAATTCGTACTTAAAAAAAAAGAATTAAATTCTGATACATGCTATATGGATGAACCTTGAAAACATTTCACTAAGGAAAAGAAGCCAAACAAATATTGTGTGATTCCACTTCTTTGAAGTATTTAGAATACTGAAATTCATGAAGACAAAATAGAATAGTTGTTACCAGGGATGCGGGGAGGGGAGTGTTATTGTTCAATGGTTATGAAGTGTCAGTTTGAGATGATCAAAGTTCTGGAGATGGCTACAGGTGGTAGTTGCCCAATAATACAAATGTACTTAATGCCCCCGAATGGCACACTTAAAAATGGTTAAGATGGCAATTTTTTTTCTACCATAAAAAAAATAGGGATTTTATTTTTACACATGAAGGAAAGCACATGCTCTTTTTGATGAGATAAATATTAAGTGGTTGACTATGCAAGTTATTTCTGTCAGAACAAAGAATTGGCAAGTGGGAAATGGGGAAATCACCAAAAATACAGACATTAGACATTTCATCTCTTCTATTTCCCTCCAACCACTATCAAACATTACCTGCGTTTTAAAGAGTTCACTGCAGTTCTGGAACAATTTTGATGATGTTTGGTATTTCCCAGACAAATCTTTTTTTTCCTTAAGGTTTTCCAAATATGTCTCCACTTCTTCTGCCTATAAAAACAGAGAAAATACAAAGTACTCAACTTACTTCTCACAAGGAAGGTATTTAGAAGGTAACAAATAGATTGCCTGTAGGACAGATACATTCTTGAATTTGTTATTTTAAAAGTTAATAGCAGCAGATAAAAACTGTGTAGTAGTATCCAAGAATCTAAAAGTATTAGACTCTAAAGTACTAGAATTCTAGTCCATTGTTAACAAAGAGTAGTTCTTTTAAAAATTCTAGTAAGACCTGGAAAATGTCAGAGTCCAGAAGGTTTTGTCACAAGAAAATATATTTACAAGAGTTAAGAAACTAAACTGCGAACACCAACAAAAAGATAAACTTTTGCTCATAAGCTAAGATAGAGCACAAAATTGCTATAGCTATTCATAGCCCACTGCTGATACTCTGAAAAAAACTCATCATTTCTGTAGCTGCATCCATCAGTTCTGCGATTTTTCTCCTATATCTACGTCCCTACTCTTTCCCTTTTTTTCCTAAGCTCCAGTTTTACATCTCCAACTAGCTGCATGTCATTTCCGTAATTCTGTCCTGTGGCAACCCCAGATAATTTTTGTATTTTTAACTTATCTCACCTATAAAGACCAGGTCTGCAAAGCTCTTGACCAGTTTATCACAAGTACCAAAGGGAAGTTTTTAACTGTAATTTTAATTAGTGATCGATTAAGAGCAAAAGATCAATAATGCTTCGAACTACACTCTGGACATATCATTTCTCTTTAAATTCTTCAGTCCTTTTAGTCTTCCCCATCCTACCATTCCTATCCAATGTTGTATAACAAAAGCAAAAAAATAATCAACAGCACTACAAAAAAAGGTAATGTAAAACCCTAATACAAGGCAGAAATTCAAAATGCTGAAGGTTTGAAAAACCAACTGGATGGTGGGCATTTTTTAAAGACCAGTTAGAATATCGTTGGAAAGAAAAAAGAAATAAATGGAGGCTAGAAACAGAATGGAAAAGGTGTGAAAAATCCATCTTGGCGCCATGTATCTTCAGTGCCCAAGTACAATGTACTATGTCAACTGTGAAATGAGGTCTAAAACTATTTCCATACTACTAATAATAAAATAGTATGTTACTTGCTTTGTACTGATAATGCAAAAGTAATGATGGGTAAAATTGCTGTCCCTTATCAGGAACCAAGGCAGTGACATCTAATTGTACCAGGTGTCATCACAGTCAGTCATACACAGCTTAAAAAAAAAAAAATGCCGGGGCCCCTGGGTGGCGCAGTTGGTTGAGCGACTGCCTTCGGCTCAGGTCATGATCCCGGAGTCCCGGGATCGAGTCCCACATCGGGCTCCCAGCTCCATGGGGAGTCCGCTTCTCACTCTGACCTTCTCTCTCTCACTCTCTCTCTTTCCTAATAAATAAATAAATAAAATCTTTAAAAAAAAATGCCAGTTTTACATAAGAATGTCCTTAATGAATAGTAAAATCTATTAATGTTATTAAATCGGGACTCTGAGTGTGTGCATTTTTTAATATTCTGTGAGACAAAATGGGAAATATGCAAAATACTATGAGCTAAAACACTTTACAACTGTTTTGACTTATAACTTGAACTATCCACTTTTTTCACTTCCCTGCAAAAATAACTGACAAACTATAGTTATTCAGATTTGGTTATTTGGGAGACACTTTCTTGAAAATGGGCAAAGGGAGGCTGTTACTTCAAGGACGACAACTGAGAGTATTCTTTGCCAATGATAAAATTTGAGCTTTCAAATTGCATTTTCCTCACAATAAGCTTAACAGTCTCCAATACTTAAGGAGTTTCTGATGTGACAGGAGGGTGATATTAACAAATAAAACTTTGGGACACCTGGGTGGCTCAGCTGGTTAAGCATCTGCCTTCAGCTCAGGTTATAAACCCAGGGTTCTGGGATCGAGCCCCACATATGGCTTCCTGCTCAGTTGGGAGCCTGCTTCTTCCTCTGCCTGCTGCTCCCCGTTTGTGCACGCTCTCTGACAAATACATAAAATCTTTAAAATATATATATATATAAAACTTCAACTTAATTGTAAAATGAATTAGTTTTAAAGATTCATAAAATTCAATCAAGCAGTATTTTCGAAATATCCAAATCAGACATAGATAAAAGACCAAAGTGCATGACACACCAACTTACTCAAATACAAAAGAGTAGGAATAAAGTTCACTGATATGGTTTCAGATTCCACACTGCCACCAACCTTTAAGAAACTCTACTTGTTACATTTTGGTATAAAATCAAAGAACACTATCCACAATTATCTGAAAACACTATTAAAGGATCATCCCCTTGAACCCTCCTACACTGTTGGTGGGAATGCAAGCTGGTATAGCCACTCTGGAAAACAGTATCGAGGTTCCTCAAAAAAGTTGAAAATAGAGCTACCCTACGACCCAGCAATCGCACTACTAGGTATTTATCCTAAAGATACAAATGTAGTGATCTGAAGGGGCACGTGTACCCGAATGTTTACAGCAGCAATGTCCACAATAGCCAAACTATGGAAAGAACCTAGATGTCCATCAACAGATGAATGGAGAAAGATGTGGTATATATATACAATGGAATACTATGCAGCCATCAAGAGAAACGAAATCTTGCCATTTGCAACGACATGGATGGAACTAGAGGGTATTATGCTAATTGAAATAAGTCAGTCAGCGAAAGACAATTATCACATGATCTCTCAGATATGAAGAATTTGAGAGGCAGGGTTGGGAGGTGATGGGGGTGGGGGAGGAAAATGAAACAAGATGGGTCAGGAAGGAGACAAACCATAAGAGACTCCTAAACTCACACAACAAACTGAGGGTGGCTGGGAGGTGGGGGGGGGGGGTAGGGATAGGGTGGCTGGGTTATGGGCATTGGGTTGGGGAGGGTATGTGCTATGGTAAGTGCCATGAAATGTGTAAGCCTGATGATTCACAGACATGGACTCTGGAGCAAATAATACATTATATGTCAATAAAAATAATTAATTAATTAATTTAAAAAATTATCCCCTTTTCCAACTATGTATCTGTATGAGGCCACATTTTGTGCATATACTTCAACCAAAATAATACATCACAATAAACTGAGTGAAGAAGATGTAAGAATTCAGCTGTCTTCCATTATATCCAACATCAAATAAAGGAGGGGCTTTGCAAAAATACAAGATAATACCTCTTCTGTGTTTTTTGGAAAAAATTATTTTTCATTTAAAAAGAAGTTTTTTGTATTAACATGCAATGACTTATTACTGCTATCTTATAATAAATTAATATATATTTCCGTATTTTTGTTTTAATTTCTAATACAGTAACCTACATGAACAAAAGGTTTTTTGGAAACTACAATAATTTTTTTTTAATATGGAATGCTTCAAGAATTATGTGTCATTCTTGTGCAGAGGCCATGCTAATCTTCTCTTGTATTGTTCCAATTTTAGTATATGTGCTTATTAGAAGGTGGTGGAGGAACAATAAAGTATTCCACAAACCGAGAACATATCTTGAGACCAGAAAACAAAGCAGGCAACTCTCTATAGTTTATGCAGAATTTTATTCAGGATAACTTACTGACAGGGGGAGGGAAATGGTCATAGGACGATACATGGCAGCTGCAGAGTTATTCTCTGCAAAATCCAGACCTTAGTCCATAGATTTTATACAGTGAGCAGACACAAAGAAGGGCATTATAGTGAGATTAAAGGATTCCTATATACCTGCAAAGGGCTTGCATGGACCTAATAAAATGTTAATCATTAATTAGATCTTGTGGCACCACCTGTGCATCAAGAAGAGCAAAGACTATGTTATCTCTAACAGATTCATAGAAGGCCAAAACAAGCCTCCCCCAGTCCTGGCTTTGGTAGGCATTCCCTTTTCTTTTCTTTCTTTTTTTTTTTAATTTTTGCTATTTGTTAAGTTCAATTAATTAACATATAGTGTATTATTAGCTTCAGAAATAGAGTTCAGTGATTCATCAGTCTCATATAATACCGATACTAATACATCACAGGCCCTCCTTAATGCCCATCACCTAGTTACCCCATAACTACTCTTATAGTTACCCTGTAAGAATTTCTTATGGTTGGGCGCCTGGGTGGCTCAGTCAGTTAAGTATCTGCCTTCAGCTCAGGTCATGATCCTGGAGTCTTGAGATCGGGCCCCCACATTGGGCTCCCTGCTCAGCGGGAAGTCTGCTTTTCCCCTACCCTTTACCCCGCTCATGCTCTCTCTCAACTCTCACTATCAAATAATAAAAATAGATAAAATCTTTAAACAAAAAAGTCTCTTGTGGTTTGTCTCTCTGATTTCATCTTGTTTTATTTCTCCCTCCCTTCCCCTATGATCCTCTGTTTTGCTACTTAAATTCCACATATGAGTGAATCATATTGTCTTTCTCTGATTGACTTATTTCACTTAGCATAATACCCTCTAGTTCCATCCACATTGTTGCAAATGGCAAAATTTCTTTTTTTGATGGCTGAGTAGTATTCCATTGTATGTACACACCACATCTTCTTTATCCATTCATCTGTCAAGGTACACCTGGGCTCTTTCCATCGTTTGGCTGTTGTGGACATTGCTGCTATAAACACTTGGGTGCAGGTGCCCCTTCGGATCATTATGTCTGTATCTTTGGGGTAAATACCCAGTAGTACAATTGCTAGGTTGTAGGGTAGCTCTATTTTCAACTTTTCGAGGAACCTCCATACTGTTTTCCAGAGTGGCTGCACCAGCTTGCATTCCCACCAACAGTGTAGGAGGCCCGTTTCTCCACATCCTCACCAACATGTCATTTGCTGACTTACTCATTTTAGCCATTCTGATTGGTGTGAGGTAGTGTCTAACTGTGGTTTTGATATGTATTTCCCAATGTTAAGTAATGTTGAGCAATTTTTCATGTGTCTTTGGCCATTTGTAGTCTTCTTTGAAGAAATGTCTGTTCATGTCTTCTGCCCATTTATTGATTGGATTATTTGTTCTTTGGGTGTTGAGTTTGGTTAAGTTCTTTATAGATTTTGGATATTTTTAAGGTTGTGTATAATAATCTCCAAGGGGCCTGGAACAAATAGCCCCACAAGAAAAGTAACTGACAAACATGAACAAAATGAGGGGCCAAAGATGGGAATCAGTACTGTCAGCACTTCTACGGTGTTGCCAAAGTAAGCAGGAGTCTGCAGTAATTTTTAAGGGTTAAGACCAAAAAGTTTGAGAATTGCTAGCATAGTAGGTCTGCAAACTGGGAAGCATAGAAGATTCTAATTTCTCCTAGCTACATGACACTCCTTCCTCTATAAGGTAGGACCCAGTGATATTTAAAGTCCAAGAAAAGTCTTATTAATTTTATATTTCTTACCTTGAAGTTGTAGATTTCATTGTAACAATCAGCACTTTTCAGATACCAGGTTATATTCAAAGATACATCACAAGGTTCTCCATCAACTATAAAAGAAGAAAACTTTGTAAATAAAGATGATTCCCAAAGCATTTTTCCTAAGCTGATACCCCACATTCTATTTTTCCCCGCTAACTTTACATATTCAAAGACTACCTCTTCTCCGAACTTAAGTCAATATATGTAAAAAGTAGATATTCTTCAGATAAAAGTACTATTGTTCACAAAAGAAGTTTTTGACTTGCTTAAGTGTATTTACTTTTATGCCTTAAAACCTCAGTTCCTGGTTCTCTGTTAGAAAAAACCTAGAAGTGATAAAGCAGTCTTCAGTTAAAACCAGTCTTCTATTATCATTCAAATATTTACTGAGCAGAACACTTAAGTATACAAAGCTACAAGACACTGTGTTAGGCTGGAGAACAGGACTCTTAAGGAGGTTACATTCTAGATGGAGAAACAAGGAATAACATTAGGGACATCATAAGGCAGTATTCAAAATAGTTTCACTGAGGGAAAAATTAATGGCTTGGACCTGTAAAGATATCAAAACTAGGCAGAAAGAACTAAGGAAAAAAAGCAAACCTGGTTGGAGAAGGAAGGAAGAACAAAAGCAAAAATGAAAGACTTCCCAAAATCCACCTTAAGAGAGGCCTCAAGGAATCTCTTGAAGTCAGAGTGGCCCCATAACTCATTAAGATTGTCTGGAACACAAAATTCTAGTGGGCCAAGGCATTAGTCTGAAAACTTAAGAGCATAAATCACTGATCAGCTGTTCCACCTGGAAGTCAGTTTATCTTTGATTCCAGCTGCGTTATGGAAAATATACTACAAAATACCTGCTTTATGCAAATCTGACAAAGATAAACGTGACTGCATCTAGGAATCTATTTTTGGTTCTTAACAAAAGGTGCACACCTAAAATTATAACCTTTCCCTTTTCTGTTTTAAATTGTTTTCTCAAATTAATTTTTAAGTGACACATTTTTACAAGGCTCAATTAAAATACTCAAAACTCTGATGTGCTAAATAGAATTTATGGAAATGATAAAAAGGATATTTGCGATCTCACTATAAACTATTCAGAAGAACCACAAAATTCTTCTATTAACTAAATAGAAGCCAACTAGAAAATCCTCTAAACAGAAGATCTGCAGAAAGACTTGGCTGCAAAAATACTACTATATATGTTAAAAGACACCATTCAGAACTTTGAATAGATGGCATTAAAGAGACAAAAATGGTCCCAGCAATTTCATGAAAAGCTATATACTATAGCCCTTAAAGTATAAAATCAGAGACAAGGTAAATGTGAGCAAACAGAGAAGTAACAAAATGAAAGACAATGTAATTTTTTAGGAGTCTCAAATTCCCCCCCAAAATGAAATGTAAACACTGCAAAATACCAGCTTGCGTAAGTTGGCAAAGCACCAGTTGATCAAAATACAGGTGAGAAAAGACTATACACTATACGCGATAAAAAGGTAGAACAGCACACAGGCTGTAAGGCTATTCCAAAAAACCAAATGCTGCTATCCCTAAAAGTTACTCTTATCTAGCACACCAACCTCGCAAGACAGACCAGTTTGTTTCAGTAATCTGATTTAAACCAAATTTAAGTCATTAGAGATTGTATTTTCACAGACATAGTCTATTTTTCATAGAAATTTTACTGGGCCCCTTCACTCCTGTTAAGACTGTAAGCTCAGTAAGAGAGGGTATTTTCTATCACTTCCCTGCTGTCTAAAACAAGGCCTGACATGTAGTAGGTTTTTAATAACTACTTATTAAATAATTAAAACAAAATCATCCAACTACAACTTATAACTTTGCACTTTCATGGAGAATGATGGGCAAAGAAGCACACATGGATGATCTGAACTTTTACCCTGATCCTGAAACAGAGTTATCCATGATTATTTATTCCCTATAAAAAAGCCAGTTTCAAAAATAAAAGGAAGCCTTTCTTTAATACACAATGGGATATCCTGGATTCAGATACAGTGGTTTTCTCAGTGGACAGACTGGTTTTGTTCTACAAAATCCCTATTCCCTGATAATAGCTTTGAGCTTCCTCTTCCAAATATCCAAATAGGAAAATCCTCCTTCTGTAAACAAAGGTTTACTGAACATATTCATTCAGAGCCAAAGGTCTGACAAACCTAAGTCATATGTTCAGTAAAATCTAACAAGCACACAAAAGCAAAGTCAGTGGTATCTCTTTGACACAGACAGATTAAAACACCATGCAGACAATCAAACGACATAATTGGTCTAACTGCATATAGTAAACACCAGAAAAACAAGAGAAGAAAATAAAGTTCACACAAGTATTCCGAAGATTACTCAGTGAAAAGACCTTAATTACACTATTATGTCTAGATAGTGCCAGACTCTTGAATTTCAGAGCTTACATTTAGAGTAGGTCAGAGTTAGAAACTAAGTAATTTAAAAGTTTAAAGATCACTTAAAAACTCAAATAAAAACTTCATGAAATGCAAAAACTCACATTTCAGGAAGATAGTGGTATTTTTGAACAGGATCTTTCCAAAACTAAAATAATTTTTCCCCTGCAAAGATAAAGGAAAGATAATTAGCATCAGATCACTTTACTTCCCAAAGCAGAATATAATTGTTACAAAACCTAAATTTATAAAATGTTTAAGTTAGTTTTCCTAACAACAAAAAATACATGAATATCCTTCCTTTTAGTAAAATTTAACCATAACTGCAGAAGTTTGTAGCTTGGTGCAGAGACACAATTTTCCCCCACAGGCCATGAAGCAAGGACTCTAGGAGAGAAGCTGCTAGAAATCCCAACTTAAATCTTCAAGGGAAGTACTCCTTAATCAGTTTATTCCCTTTACTCATTAATCACTGTTCAGAATAACCCAATCATTTCTTCAAAAAAACTATTGTATGAGCAGATAGATGAACAAACTAGTAACCATTTTACTAACAATACCTAAAAGTCAGAACCTGAAGACCTTCTCCAAATGAACAAAAGCTATTAATGCTTGCCATGTAAAAGCTCAAATAAATTTTCATTACAACCAGTGAGCAGAGCAGAATGAAACAAAAAGGCCACCATGGTTTCAATAGAACAAAATGCTTTTTGGCATTTCCTGGGTGCAACTGATTTGTTGGCTCGAAGGACTACAGCGCTTACTCAAATGAGGTTTAAAGGAGAGGCGTGGGGGGACAGAAAGGATTAACCTATCTAGTAAATCGTCCAAAATAAAGACTATCTTTACCATATCAAATTTTAGGATACAATTTCTTCTATTTCAACCATTCAATGTTAGAATATATTTTTTAAATGCCTAGGCTTCCTAATCGAACAGCAAAGCTTACAATAACCATTCCAAAGTTCCAATGACATCAAACAACTTTGTAAGTAGAATCATCTAGTAACAAAAAAGTGCAGAGAAAAAAAAGGAAAGACAGACACCTATTTCCAGATCTCTCTCATGCAACTCGGGGTCACTGGATTCTGTGAAACTTCGCCTGAAAGGGAAACTGTTCTCTACCTATTCATCAACTTTCCCGTCTCAAGTAAAACATTGAAAGTTCTCTTTGACTTAGCTGATAAGAAACCAACTCCACCATTCTTCTCCGCTCCTGAAGTGGCCCTGGCACTCCCGCTAACCTACCCACAGAAGGGCACGGCTTTCCGCTCCAGAGAGGTGGGTTCCTGCTGTCCCGCGACACAGACGCTCCAGGCAATTCCACCCCTTTGGAAGCGGACTTTCACCGAACCTTCATGGACCCCTAAGGCCGCCGTAGCCCCACCCCTTGCTCCTCCAGGCTCAGTTGCTTCTGAGGTGAACACTCACCGACGGTATTGGAATGTGCCACTTGGACCGGTCGGCAGCGGCGACAGGTGCCAGTCCTACACCGAGGAGCGACAGTGGGGACAGCGGAGCCCCCAGAAGTAGAAGAAGGACAGACAGCACCTGAAGCCACGCAGCCGCCGCCATCTTCACAGCCATGGAGCGCCTACCGAAAGCATTTCACCTTCTTCCGGTTCGCCCCGCCCTCTTCCGGCTCTGCTCTGGGGCGGGATCATCCGGGTCCTCGAAACCTCGCGGGGCGTGTTTGTTTTGCCACCCAGCAGCCCCTCCCTAAGCCAGCCGTCACGACCCCGTGTGAGTTTTAGACGGTGCAGCGTAGACGTAGTCCAGTGGTTGGCGGGTCACTTGGGAGCTTTAGGATGTTTACCAAAAGTCGCCTCCGCTTCGGTCGGCTCTTCTCTCTTCCGGCCCTTATAGCGTCTGGGGACCAAGCAGGCACCCAGTGTGGCGTTTGGCTCTCTCCTCCTTTCGTTCGCCCCAGCCTCTCATCCTTTCTAGATCAAAATTCAGTCGATGGGGTCAGAAGTCTGGGAAAGCCGTAAGTCCGCCTGTTTGGCGTGTAGTAGTGAGTTCTCGGTTTTCTGGAGATATTTAAGCAAGGACTGGAATTTGGCAGTGGTAGCGTATAAGCACTTACAGAACTGTGTCTACTGTAGTAGATATACCCTTTATAAAGACCGTTCTAGCTCTGAAAGGTATGATGCTGCAGAATTTGACCGGGGAACACCAAGCTTCAGCACAGTGCAGGCCGGCACTTTCTATCAAAAACTGGAAGAGTGGGTCAGTTTTCAGTATCTGTGGCGTGATGGTCACGGAGATAGACCTGCCCAAGTTTGGCCTGGGCCAGGCTAGCGGTCTCCGTATTTCCTGTTTCTCACGCTCTTGACTTTTCTCCTCTAGCGCTCTTTGAGTACACGCCCCCTCCACGGCAAAGACAATTTAGGTTCCTAATGAGAGCAGTTCTTCGTCGGGCACTCGTAACCAAGAAAATTTGGCCAACTAAATCCCTGTAGAAGTGCCAGTTTGGCCTGGAAAACCGAGGAGTAAGTGCAGATTTGCTACTCCTTAAGGACCTGGAGAGGACTTCATTTCCCAGGACCTGACAGTGGTGAAGTTTGGTTGTAATTTAGAAAGACGGCCAGTTGGCGTTTTAAAAAGACCGCACTTGGCTTTGGCCTGAGCGCTGAAAGTGGGTCGAATTGACGGGGAACCCATGGAAGCTGCTGGGAAAGAGGAAATCAGGTAAAGGCCCAGGGGTCCTGCAGGGACTGAATCCAGACATCAGACATCGGGGGATAGATAGTACCTGAAAGCAACATTCTGGTTTACTGATTATTTGAATGGCCTGTTGTTTACATGTTTCCTATTTGTGTATTTAATCTTTATCATTTTTTCTCATTTCCCCAGGGAATTAATTGATATAAATAGCCCCTCATAAAATACTTTCAGGATGGTTTACAAAACAGTAGAAGAGTTGTGGTCAGAACTATAACACGTGAATTTTAAGCATGTTGCTTTCCATGTTCAGCTGTACTCCATCTTCCTATATTATTACAGAGTTCATTCTTCAAAGCTGGAAAGCACAAAGACTGCATTAGTGAAGGATTTGATGACTTCCAGGAAAATAATTTTTTAGTACAGTCAAGTGTATCTATGTGGGCTTGTTTTCCTATATTGAAATTTGTGTTCAATCATAGTTTCCTACATATTCATAGACATGCTGACTACAGCTGTATTCAGCAACATGACTGCTTGAAGGCCAGTGTGTTTCCCCCTCCTTACAGACTATAGTTGTTTTAATCATATGGAGGCTAATTTATTTTTTTAAGATTTTATTTTTTTAAAGATTTTATTTTTAAGTAATCTCTATACCCAACACTTGGGGTTCTGAGGGCCCTTGGGGCTCTCGAAAACAGAACCCCGAGTTCAATATGTTCCACGGAAAGAGTAATCTAGCCAGGTGCCACTAGAGGCTAATTTAAATACATATTCTCTAGTAGCAATATGTATGTGTCTTATTCATGGTCTAGTCCAGAAACAGCTGTTCTGGGAACTTGGTTTTAAAAAACATTGATTCCTAATTGTCAGCATGATCCAAAAGCAAAAGATTTGTCCTTCTACATCTGTTTCTATTATTCCAGACCCTTGCACACACCTCTCTTAAAGCATTTGTCAGGTTGATTTGTGCTTGTTGGTTAGGCTCTTATAGGAAGCTCAGACACATTCCTTCATATCTTCCTCAGAGCCCAGCACTCAGTAGGAATATTCTGAAAATATTTTATTGAATAAATAAATGGGTGGATTGTTTTTGTTTCGTTTGGGTTTTTTGTGTGTTTTAGCTTCTTCTGATGTTATTGTTGTAGTCATAGCCTTCAGTCATTATTTTAAAAGAACCCTTCCTTGTAAGTGACAATACTTTTTCCATTGCTTTCAGTGTAATACCAGAACTTGATGTTTTGTTGTTTACCTTGTGTAATTTACAAAAGGATGTTATTCTGCAGCACACAGACTATAGTGTTATGTTATGGCCACATGTTATGGCCACAACCCAATTTTGCAACACTAATTTTATTAGCAGAAGTTTATTACCTGTGTTCATGCTATAGTTAGATAAGGAACAAAAATTGGATTCCCAAACCTTGTAGAAAATAAGTTTCTTAAAATGTCTTTTTACTTAGTGTTGAAGATGAAGCTGTGGATAAAAACATTTTCAAAGATTGCAGCAAGATTGCCTTCTACAGGTAAGGAGAGAAAATGTATTGCCTAGATCAAAACATTTCAATATTGCAATGTTGTTGTTGTTTTTGTATTTCATGATAGCAATATTACAATGTTTATAGGCTTCTTAAGGAAAGGGTCAATTAGGAAATGTAATCATTAAGAAATGCATCAGACAGGAGACATTCACCTTTATACACTTACTACTGTTTTATTTAAATTTCTCAATAAATACGTATTTTATTTTAAAAGTGTTTATATCTTTTAATAGACAATACTTTTACAGGTTTTGGAAGTCAAATAATATGAAAAGATATACTTTGAAAAGTGTTACTCCCATGCCTGTCCCCTATCATCCCATTCCACATCCTGTGCCTCTAAGTAACCAGATTTATTAATTTCTTATATATCCTCCCAGTATTTCTTTTTGTAAATACATATATTCTTATATCACTGCCCTTCTTATACCAAGTAGCTTCCTACATATGCTGTTGTGTACTTTTTTCCCCTGCTTTATAGATTATTCTAAAGAGTTCTGCATGAGTGTATAGAGATTGTCTTCTCTTTTTATGACTATATATTATTCTTTTGGGTAGATGTACTATGATTTATTTGGTCTCTTTCCTATTTATAGATCCTTGAGTTTTTAATATTTTAGCTATAAAGTCATACCATAATGAAAAGCTACACATGTGTCATTTCCTACACCTGCAAGTGTATTTATAGGATTAATTTCAAGGAATGGTATTACTGCATCAAAGAATAAATACATTTAAAATTATACCTATTACCAGAGACACCCCCCATAGGGATTGTACCATCTTGTACTCTAATCACCACTATATAAGATTACCTATTTCCCCAGAGCTTCAGAAAATATTTCTTTAAAATCCTTTTGTTGAGTATCTGTCTTTGTGCAATCCTAAACCTGAAACCACCAAAAATTGTATTCTGTGTTACAAATTTCTAATTTATTCACACTGCTCTAAAGGAAGAAAATCAGATCACTTAAATTCTGAATAGGTACCTTAGAGGGAATTCTATAGGGAACTCTTGGTCATTTTGTTAAGTCACTGGATTATATTGGATTTCCATGAGAATTTATAGAGTTTCTATTAAAGTGTACATTTCATGGAAAGAGGAAGAGAAATTAACAAGCCAATAAACGTCATCTATGAAAACTGCCCCACCTTCTCAATAAAGGAGATGAAATGCTGTCCTTGGGCAGTACTGTGTTGAGCAACTTCATTTGTATTGTTCTTGTTCGTACTAATTTTGTTAGCATTCTAGTAACAAAGTACTCCTGTTAGTACTTTATTAGAGTACTAATACTGTCTGGACCCAGTTCATTTACCATCCTAGTGATTCCACATGATAATATAGTCTCTTGGATGCTGACAGTCACAAATAATTCTCGGGTATTTATATTCTGTATATCTACAGGCGTCAGAAACAGCAGCTCTCCAGGAGATCCACGTATCAGGCATCACTAGACTCAGCCACGACAGGCAAAGACAGCACCAAGTTCCGAATCATCAATGAAACAACTAAGGTGAGAGAGAAGTATTTCCACAGAGAATTATTTGTTTCCATATTAAGTTGGGTTTGAATGAAGTAAATTCCACAAAGGCTAATAATTAAAACTATGTATGTTTCAAAAATAAACTTTGTTGGAGAAGTAATGTCATCTTTTTTGTATCTATACTAATACTACTTTAAAAGTAATGTGAATGTTAACTTACATATTATCTGTGTATCACATGCTTTCCTACATGTTTTACAAATGTTATTTCCTTGTAATTAGTCATCATAATACAGAAAAGTGACTAGAAAAAAGTGACTAGAAGATTACCTGCTCCAAGTCATAGTCAAGTTTTCCTCTGTATCTGTCAACTCTGTCAAGTACCCGTGTTCTGTTGCTGTTACACAGAGCACAGTTGAGCATACAGCCTGAGCAAGGTACGGATTCAGGGGGTGTCCGAACCTCAGGGGAGCAAGGAACTGCATAGTGGAAAGCCTAAGCCACAAATGTTTCATCTCCCGGGCTACTTCACTAGCAGATCATCCTGATTATTACATACTGAAAGGACGAGAGCAGTATATGAAGTGCTTTTTCTCACTTGTCAAGTCCCCATGCTACTTCAGTCACAGAGGAAGAGCTAGATGGGCTGAACCGGGAAGTATGGCCATGCGCAAGTACCCATGCTCCCAGCCTGACCCTCACTGTCTCATTAGAAGCTTCAGATGCTTCTAAGATCTCTCTTAGTAGTTCATGTAACTAAAAGCCATACCTAAAGCCATTGCAGTCTAGGTTCTCTGACAGGTGACTGAGAAGAAATCCTCCCCTTTCCTGCAAAGTTGTGAGAGCTCTCCCTGTGACATAGCTGTCACCCCATGGTGCTGCACTGAGGAACCTCTTCAGGGAATACAGAATAGAAACTGCTCCACAGCAGGGGGTTCTCTAGAACATGCATAAGACCTTTAATTTAGCAAAGGGTTCCAACTTTATTCCCAGACAGGAGGATCAATTGCACACTGAGGAAGGCTACCTTCCTTACAGAGTTTCAGAAAATTTAGCTATTTCATAGATGTGGAATTTTCTAACATACTTCTCTTGCCTGAATTCAAAATAAGGGCTAAAATCATATCGACAGTTTTGTGTTCTCTATCCCTGTCCCCAGCTTCCTGTTACTTAAGGCTGTATTATGGTAGCAATATACTTAGTTC
The DNA here is from genome assembly GCA_028533885.1 of Nasua narica. Lineage (NCBI taxonomy): Eukaryota > Metazoa > Chordata > Mammalia > Carnivora > Procyonidae > Nasua > Nasua narica. Next base: position 51,308,258 of record CM052797.1, on the reverse strand, counting down.
ATGTCTCTTAACTACACAGATGGAATGGTTAACCTTTCTCTGAAACCTAGTGCTGCTTTTATACCACCTATTTTTTTCTGGAGGAATTTGCCCCCTTGCTTGGCATTTTTGTTGCCTTTGAGTTCTCAGCTCTTGGTTACCCCTCATCCCCACAGAGTCATAGGTCCTCTACAACTAATCCAAGTCTATACTAATCATTTTTTTCAGCATAGTTTGATAGCTATTCATGGGAAAACATGGAGCAGCACTGATTTCCTTCCTGGAGAGCCACCTGCCATTTGCATGTGGTCTGATAGCCTGACACCCAGCCAAACCTCTGTCCTCGGTGTTAGCAGAAGCACTTGGCTCCAGAAAATGCAAAGAGTCCACTAGAAACCTTCCAGGAGTTGTAGTCATTAAGCCTTCCACCAGAGGCTAGGTACCTTTCTTTTTTGTTTTTTTGTTTTGTTTTGTTTTATGTTTTTTTGTTTTGGGGTTTTTTGTTTTTGTCATTTGCTCATTTTCCTTCTTGTCTCCAATGTGTCTAAACCCAGAGAGTTGTAGCTATCCAATAGTCAGGGCAAGAATAACTTTCCATCCTTGGAGACCCTTGGTATATTGAGCATCTGAACATCCACTGTCATGAAGACTCATGGTGAAGCAAAGAAAATGAGACAAAAGCACTCTGTGGGCCGGAATGCAAATGTCCATGCATCTTGATATCAGTGCAGTTAGTGGTGCATCCCCACACACAACCTTTTAAAAAACTATAGATCAGTTCTCTACACACATCCCTCTTTGGAGCCTGAAAACGTGAGAGAGTGCTATTCAGGTCAGGTGCCAGAACCAGAGTCTAACAGATCTAGATGCCTTCCAAGGAAAAGAAGCAACAGTCCAGGAGGACCCACAGAATCTCAGCACAAGATAGTTTATGGCTCAGAAGGGAGTTGAGAAACCCAACAAACAAGGACAGGTTATCCAGGATGTCAGCAACATGGCTCCCAGAACTGAGAACTTTGTCAAAAGGACCCCTTGGAACATGCTCAGGTATTAGAAATATTGGGGCCGCATAGAGAATCTACATGCTCTGATCTCAGGCAAATGTGTATGTTTAGGGAGTCACCCTGAAATTCTGGACTGAATTCTAATTTAATGTTTTCCTTGTCACTTGGAGTTGAGATGATTAAGAGGGACTCAGATTTTCATGTCAATGAAATTTCTGTCAATCTGGTAGGGACAATGAGGACCCAGACAACAATCTCTAAAGTTGTCTGAACCTTGTTTCCAGCTCACTGTGTAGACAGGCAGCCTCGATTTGAAGTGGTTTCTGGGACGAAGTGGAAGTTTCATGGGAGATTTCACATTAGAGCATGGTATGGATGTGGTCTGGAGATTTAAAACAAGTTGCATGTGTCTATCTATTTAGAATGATAGCTTTTACTTCAGGTTCAGAGAGACAGAGTCTAAAGTCTAAGAGGATCATATTCAGCTCACAGCTACAGTTCTCAGATTTCACTGCTCCAGCACTTTCTGACAAACACAGCATTCTTAGTGTCTCTGCCTGCCCCCACACCATTACAGCTCTTAAAGCAGTAACTCTGTTGTCAAGATCTGTTGTTCATTTTTGAAATCTTCTTCTCAATCCCTTTCCCCAACAGAAGCAACCAGGAAACAGAACCAAGCTTCATTCAACATTGTCTTAGCTCAGGCTCCCATAACAGAATACCACAGACCGGGTATCTTAAACAACAGATACTGATTTGCCATAGTTCTAGAGTCTGGGAAATCCAAAATGAAGGTATCTTTGGGGACCCTTTTCCTGGCTTATATTTTCCAATAGTGAAGAGAGACGTAATTCTCTGGTTTCTTCTTCTAAGGGCACTAAGCCCATCATAACCCACCCTCATGACCTTATCTAAACCTAATCACTTTCCAAAGGCCCCATCTCCAAATACCATCATATCGAGGGGGTAGTGCTTCAAAATACAATTTGGAGATGGGGGGAGACACAATTCAGTTCATAACAAACGTGATGTTCCTGGGGCACAGTCATGTTACAGAACAAGCTGAAGGGTGGCCCTGTGTGTTGTGTCCAGCTCAGGACATCTAGGCTTTTGAGAAAAGCCAGTCGTAAGTTAAACTGCCTAAGTTTTCTCACACAGGGTCCCATGATAGTAAGTCGCCTATTCCTTATGAAAAAATAATCAGGTAGATATTCGATAAAGAGACTTCCAAAAGAAAGCTAACAGTTAACTGTTGACTGCTTTTTAGAGCTCTTTTTTTCTACTATCTTTTTTTTTTTTTTTTTTTTTTACCTTCAGCGAAAATTTGACCTGGACTGAAAAATGGAAGACCCAGTCTTGTGACTTCAGAGCAGAGCAGTTTATTCTGTCCTCTGAGCCTAGCCAAAAAGCACTGCTAGCAAGGCTATCTGGAACAGGCCTGTCTTTGGCCTGCTGTATATTGCCAGTTTTGAGGCTTTCTCATGACATGGATGACCTTTTAGCAACATGTTTACTTTACTCTGCAGCCTCTTTGTGAGTTTTCACCAGAGACTCCACTTCTGGCAGCATCTCCAAGGATGCAGCAATATCTCTGAGCACCGCCATGAAGTTACCCCTTGCCTTTGCCTCTAAGCCTGATAAAAATCAGATTTTGCCCAACCAGCCACCCCCTCAGCAGATGAGGAAGGCAGCTAATTTGGGAACTAGCCAAACACCCAGAAGCACACCTGGACAGGCTGATTGTCCTTGGGAAACAGGCTAATGCCCAGCATGAACTTGCTGCCATTCTCTGTAGAGAATCAGTGCTTGCAGTAAATCAACTGGCTACAACAGTGGAAAGGGCAGTTAGTGCCCTTTGGCAGTTTAATGAACTCTTCGACCATCCTCTGAATCCTGGGAGATGTTGATCGACAACTTGCTCACTCTTGTAGGCCCTTTAGATCAACAGTTCCTAAGAGTATAGGAAGACACCTGGTGCCAGAGGAAAGGCAAGATCTGTATCCATTAAGGAGAAGTTGACAGGGTCATAATTTCCATTCCTAATACTCACTGCCATTTTTAATATGTGTTCTAGGGCTGTTCTGTTAACTTCCGTCAGTCTCTACTAGTTGTGACTCCCAGTTCTGGGTAAATAACAGGTTTTCTTTTCATGTAATTGTGATCAGTCTACTACTTGAATACAAAGACAAGTCTGTTTCTACCATCATGGTTTTTACAACCTGATATTTTTGCTCATGTGACCAAAAACAATGACAATAAACTAAGTTTATGGATGACAGACTACCAGGTTTTGTTTTTATTAAGTATGAAAGAAATCAGATAGGAAAAGAGTATTAATACTCTTTCCCAGACCATGAGAGGTGAACCTCTGAATAAAGCTTTATAAAAAACCAAATGGAGACTTGTAGTATGAAAAGGAACCTCCAAAATAGATTCCTTTCTCTGAGAATTTATCTCATTTTCTCTGTGTAGATGGACATTTACAGATTTTAAATATTTTTAAGGGAGCAAAATCGATACTGTGTCATTATTTAAAACGCTCAGCTACATGTTTCTTCACTTGTTTTACATAAATCTATCTTGCTGCAATTTGAGCGTAACTGCTACCATGATCTAAGTGTTCACACTAACTCCTAGTTTACGCAGTCTAGCTTCTATAAGTTAACATATCTTTTCGTTGTCATTTCTAGTCATCACTGACAGAAGGAAGAGATTCCATCATTTATTTGTATATTACTTTTATGTAAATAAAAGTAAATGTCCAGACAGGAAAAGAAAAGGAATATAGAGAAATTCTTAATGTGTTAGATAGAAGAATGTAACATTCATGTCCAGGCTTTTTGACATGAGCAAGGTTTTGGTGGAAGAATTGGGCAATAACTGGCAATTGAGAAACCCAGAGAAGTGGTTTTGAAATTGTCAGCCACAGAACCCAGGTCTCCATGAAGGTGTCTCAGGGCTCAATTCAGGTAGGGGCTCAAAGGTAGGGACTCCGAGCCACTCCCCACTGTCTTTAACCCACATAGCTTTGTTTACTGGACTTCTGAAAATCTGTTTAAAAAAATAATGTTTTTAAGTCAATAAAAACAGCATGAGCTAGATCATAGAAACAGAGCATACTAATGTCTAAAGAGAATATATGCTTGGAACATGAAAGCTATGTCAGTAATGGTAGGAGATATGAATGAATATGAATATCGACCTTGAAAAGGATTGCCTATTAGAAAAAAATCATTTGCTTAATTGAGCTAAAATGAAAACAGAATGGAGCTTTGACTCTGATTTGTGTGTTTGGTTATAAAGGGCCACTATGGTAAAAGTAAAAGCAGGGTTATTAACTGCCTCCTCATAGAATTAGGATTCTTTCCTGAGCTGCAGCCTCAAGAACAGAACATATAGGCCAATCTTTGTTTTGGTTTGTTTTTTTAATTGTTCTTAAAGAGAGCTATTTTACTACAACTAGGAGGATCTCTGAGTACGGAAACGAGGTGTAATTGATCATCATAGGTAGGCAGCCTGTGTGCCCTCTGGTTAGGATGTTCATGCTCATTTTGCCTCCCCAGAGTCCTTCTAGTCCCTGAAGGTCCTACTCCTCCAGAGACAGACCAGAACCATCAGTATTCCCTCTTGTTCTCCCACAGCACTGTCCTTGTCACTCTCCCTCAGCACTTACAGCATGCTTTAGGTTTACTGTGTTTCATCTGTAAATTGCAATTTCCTTCTGAGAGTTTGGTCATCTTTTGCACAGCACATCACAAGATTAGGTGCCAAATAAATGTTGAATTTGAGAGAGCAATGGCAATGTAGGTCTCACTTAGGAGATAACACGTAATCCAACAGAATTTCAGCTTTACTTGTGTTTGAGCACATTTTTAAATCTTAGAATTCTGGTGGCACACTTGAAGTCATTAAATTTGCAAAAGAACATTAGACATGAAAGGAATAATTACAGTATGATTGGGGTGGAGGGGAAGAGTGATGCTGGTCAAAGAGTATCCAACTGTATGTGAAATAAGTTCTGGAGATTCTCCTGTACACCATAGTGATTATAACTAATAATACTCTATTATATACTTGAAAGTTGCTGAAAGAGTAGATCTTCAGTGTTCTCATCACTAAAAGGATAATTATGTGATACAATGCAGTTGTTAGCTAATGCTGTAGTGGTTATCATCTTGCAATATATAAGTATCAATCAACCCGGTGTACACCTTAAATTTGTACAATATGTCTGTATCTCAATAAAACTAGAAAAAAATAATTATGCTATGCTCACTGCCACTCTACTCTAACACTACCTTAAGAATTATCTGTAAAATAAAAATAAAAATTAAAGTTAAAAAAAAAGAATTATCTGTAAAAGCAGCCACAGCCACTGTACTTTTTACCTGGTCACTCTTAAATGTCATGTCACTGCTTAAGTGCCGTGACTACTTTTCTATTATTCCCAAGAGGGGAAGTTCCAGCGAAATCATTTTTTTTTTTTTGAGTGGTGTGATAGTTTCCCTGCTTCCTATCTTACCTGCCCCACGTTGTGCCTCTTCTGAACTAGGTCACACAGCCTGCCCAGCTTTGCCTTTCACTGGGCAGATGTTATAGTAACAATACATGTAGCCAAGTATAACCAGAATTTGGCGTCACATGAAGGATTTCATGAAGGATTTGCTATTAATCACGGCTATATGGCAGAGTGGTTGAAAACTGTCAAAACATTTCTCTGATGAAGCTTTTTTGAGAAAGACTGTAGTTCTCTGTTGGAGTTGCATGTTTTCACTCAGAATCCTAAATAATTTGATTTGGAGAGGGGAGAGGAGCCTCATCTAACACTGGCACATTATACTTTATACTTTTGGGTCCTTTATTTGACAGGGAGAGTTGGTATAGTGAAATCATAAAGTAAACGATATTTTTGTAAGATAAGCATGGAGGTTTTAGAAGCTTGGGCACATTTGACCCCTATTTAAAACTGCCTGTTAGAGTAAATCAGAGGGGAACAATAGGTTAGAAAAGCAAATTCTCAGGCATAGCCCCAGAGCCGTACCTTAAGAGTCAGTAGAGCAATAGAATGTTCCATAGGACAGGTGCCCATCGAGATCTCTAAGGAATTGCAGAAGGCACTGGAAAATGGGCAGGTTCATTAAAATGCCCAAAGACTCTAGAATACCTATGAAGAGAAAACTTGCCATATGAAACTAAGATGGGATTTGGCCTTTTCCACCATTCTCAAGTAAACTGGATTTCTAACTAATAAATGAGCAGAAAACAAAAGCCCATGAGATCCTAGATTGTTTTTTATTAAAGATCCATGTCTGATTCTAGTGTATATATGAATAAAGATTACCACATATTAAAAAATACATATTTCTCTGATTTAGATGCCTCACTTTGTAACCTAAAGCTAGCCACTTCTATTCACTTGAGGTTTGTTGTTTTGTGTTTTATTTATCAATTCCCATATTCTCTATAATTCTGTGTTGCTTCCATGTCCTACTGTAGGCAGAATTTTACCTAAATTCCCCAGCCTCTTAAGAAAGCTGAGAGTATCCCAACCTCTTGAGAAAGTTCCCCAGACTTTACTCCCAGGTATTTAGGAAATGCCTTGATTTTAGTACAGCAAGGCTTAATCATATATCCTAGGGAACCCCTGTGACCACTATTTTATTTTCTATTCCCTTCCATTCTGTGGCTTGTTATCCTTTTTCATTCAGTTGGAATCCAGTTGCCCCAGTTTTAACATCAGGTTCTTAAGATAGCTGCAGTTTGTCATATATATGGGGCCAGAGGTCCCAGCTTTCCAAAAGCAGGTTCAGTTTATGTCCATCATTCTGTATAATTATTAATAGAGACCTCTTTCATCCTTGAAGGTCCTGGTATGGACAATTACATGTTTGCCTAGCCATAGAACACATAGAAGGTATTTCTTGCTCTACTACAGGTATAGCCAAACAAGTACATACAAAGATTGGAGAGCTTTTTCCTTCATGATTCTCATTGTTCTCCAGTTTACTTGGCCTACAATAATTCAAACATAGCTTCTTTTTTAAAAAAAGATTTTATTTATTTGAGAGAGAGGGAGAGGGAGCATAAGCAGGGGGAGGGACAGAGAGAGAAGCAGACACCCAGTGAGGCCCCTGGGATCATGACCTGAGCCGAAGGCAGATGCTTAACTGACTGAGCCACCCAGGGGCCTCTAACATAGTTTCTAATTATTGCAATTTGACTGTAGAACTGACCATCACTGGGGTAATAACCTATTGAAACTAATCTCATATCTGTTCCCAGGTTCCCCTTCTGGCTGAAATTTATGGTATAGAGGGAAATATTTTCAGGCTTAAAATCAATGAAGAAACTCCCCTGAAACCCAGGTATGAAGTTCCCGATGTCCTCACAAGCAAGCTCAGCCCTGTAAGGTAAGCCAAGGAACAAAAGATGTTGGACACACCCTCAACATGGGCTTTTATCATACCGAGTAGCAGATTTTGTCCGTGCCTCCTATTTTCTCTATTCAAAGTTACCATCATTTGCCAAGTTCATTTTCAGTTATTTGGGGATAAATTTATCCACTTTCTATGTTATCCATTCTGTTTTCTCTTCCCGCACCATGTGATTGATCGGCACTTATAAATGGGGAGAGGCAGAGCTTTTGATCCCTGCTGTCCTTTTCACAGAGAAAAGGATTCATCAGCCCAACTTTGGAAACAAGTAGAAGCAGAGCTATTTAATTTCCTCAGATTAGCAGCAGGGCTCCAGAGATCTAATGCACTAGCCGAACTTGCTTACGGTAATTTATACAGTTAGGCTGACTCACTTTTAATTAATGGTAGTCTTAGGAGTCTAACATGTAATTTGATTGAGAGTCAGAGATAAATTAATAATCAGTGTCTAGGTGAAAAAAATCTTTAGGGATTAGAAAGTATTTTCCATATCACCGTGGCATCTTCTTAAGTTCTCAGTGCACCTTCCAGTGATATTTCAACTTGGTTCTGCCTGTTGATTCCTGTCATGTTTTTTATATTATTTTACCAAGGGAACAGAAGATTATGCCAAATGCTTTAATTTTCACTATATCATTATCATAGTTTTATGTAGATTATTTTTTCCATAAAAATTTAAAGTCAATAAATTATAAGGATAAATTATTTTAATTATAGTAGAATCATTATAAATTCAGAATAGGTCTGTCTGTTCATTGAGCTGCTACTATATGCCAAGAACTTAGGAAACAGGAATTAAAGAGAGACTGTTCTTAAGACTTTGCAGTTTGTGTGCACGCTTGTTTTTATGCATGTGTATGGGGAGGTGTCGGTGTGTGTGTATACTTGGCCACAGTTTATTATTTTTTACTACCTGGGAGGATTCACTTTCCTGGTAGATCCTTGAACATTTTTACAAATTCATCTGTACTTTCCTTTTTCTGTGTTATTGTTGCCATGTCCTGGGGTTAGGGGGATAACTAGCTTTGTGTAGTAAATATAGCATATTCTGCTTCTGTTCCAACCTCTTTCTAAAGGGCCTTTGACTACTGCAGTAACTAGAAAGCTTAAAAACTACATTCTTCCATCTCTCATATTCCCACGCAGCTAGTTTCTGGTATAATTCAGGTTCTACCAATCATTTGCACTTATGAGTATCTTGATTTCAGAACTGAGCTTCCCATTTTGCTAGTGTGGCTTTGGCAGCCATAGAATGTCTCTAGAGGTATACTAGTGAGGGCAGTAATCTCCTGATCTCTGGAGCGAAGGTGGCATGATCCTGGAGCCCAGCAGTTGCCATAGTGACTTCTGATTATCCAACTTCCTGATTCTGGCTGCAATAGAAGTTCCATTGACCATACAGTTATGCAGTATTGGTCTATGGGTCATTACTATTACCTCAACACTTCCCATGATGTTGTAAGTTCCTCATTCTCCCCATATTAAGTCACTTATTTTCAACTTAAAATAGCCAGAGTATTTTCTTTAATGTACAGTTGACTCTGGGTTGATATAGTCTTTAGTATCAGAAGTGAGCATAGGCCACAAACCCTCCAGGATGGGAATATGAGATTAGTTAGCTGATTGGGCTGGATTTGAAGATAGCAAGGACATGGTTATCATTTAAAGGATGAGATATTACTGTTCTCACCAATGAGCTTCTTGCATTTTCTTATTGGTCCGCTACCGTTATAGTCACATTCTAGCTTTGATGCATCTTCTTTCCTGGGATTAGATTGGCCAAAGACCTTTGTGAACTGTACGAAAAAGCCAGGGACTCGGCCCAGCCACCAGTTCTGTGCTCTTGTAGGGATGGATGGTTCTGGAATCCTTTCCAGAAGGATGCCTAGCAGCCCCTGGGTCCCTCAGCACCAGTGTGACAGTCCTTCTCTCTGGGGGTGTGTAAGAAAAGGTCCCCTATTTTTAGGACGCGGGGGGGGGAGCAGGGGGCCCGGCAGCAAGATTCCAGTGGCTGGCCTGCCTCGTTTTGGAAGGAAAACAAAGCAAAGGGAGAACGGGTCCTTTCTTGTTCCTCTAGGCCTCTCCTCGGGCTCCCAGCACAGGTCCTCCAACAGGACGCGGCTCTGTCCTTTGAGACAGAGTTGTGCTTTGAGATCAAGAGGAAAGATAATGGACTGGGATCTCCCTGAAGCTCCCCAAACTGCTCCCTCATCCCCCAGATCGTCCAACAGAAAACCCTCCACCTGCCTTCACCTTGGCCGGGGCCAGAGGGAGGGAGACGGGCCAGGCAGGGCTCTCCCCACCCCCAAAGGTCATTTGTTCATCCTTCCGACTTGGGGAAAATATTCTAACATCAACCCCCACGCACTGAGGACCGACTGCTGAAATCTGCCTGTAGGGTCTCCCCTCCCCTGAAGGGACAAGGAGGCAAAGATGTCAACTGTGGAGCCTGAGGGGAAGACAGGAGGGGGAGGCCCAGAGGGGGGTTGAGAAAGCCCAGAAGAGATGAATAAAGCCAAGCAAGGGTCGTCACAGCTGCCAACGAGCGAGAGAAGGGACTTGGAAATAGCACCATCTTTCCCTTCCTCATCCCGCGGTCTATGCTTCCAGTTTTGAAGCCCTGGGACCTTCTTCTGCTTCAAGGGGGCCTGAGGTTGGCGAGGGGGAGGGCAGGCAGCTGTAAGGCACCCCCAGTAGGGGTGACGCAGAGATGGGGGGGGAGAGGAGGCCTGGAGCCACGGAGCCTGCCCCCACATCAGCCTGGCCACCTCCACAACCACCCCCCTCCCTGACCTCTGCCGGCATACAGGAAAGGGGGTGGGTGGCCTTCCGCCGTTTGGCAATTGAAGGAAAGGAGGGATTTTCACACGAAAGAAACCACGAGGGAGTGAATTCTGTCACACACTGCTTCCTATTTTCTTCCTCATGTCCCTCCAGGGAAAACGACTTTCTTGCTTCATTTTCTGCCTTTCTCCTCTCACATATGCACTTTTGGGCCTTTTTTTTTTTTTTTAAATAGCTGGAAAAAAAATATACCACCCCACAAACCTGTATTTAAAAAGAAACAAATGACCATGTGAAATTTGCTTCTGTCCAAACATTTCATCTGTGTGTGTGTGTGTATGTGTGTGAGGTCATCCGTTCATCCTTTTGTATGGGGTGGTTGTCTTTTCTTAGTCCGTTCTGGGCCCCTCCCTTGTGGGTTCGTGCTTGGGATCAACTCTTTCCGGCCTGTTATGATTCTCCACATTTGACTTGGACCACAAGTGAATCTTTCTCCTGGTGACTCAAATAATAAAAGTATAATTAAAAAAAAAAAGGATGAGATATTAGTGTTATGGACTGAATCATGCCCTCTCAAACTCATTTGTTAAAACCGTAACCTCCTGTACCTCAGAATGTGACTATATTTAGAGGTATGGCCTTTGAAGAGGTAACTAAGTTAAAATAGGGTCATTAAGGTGGGCTGTAATACAATATGACTTGTGCCCCATACAAAGAGGAGATTAGGACACAAGTAACACAGACAGAGGAATGACTGTGTGAGAACATAGCAAGAAGATGGCTATCTGAAAGCCAAGGAGAAAGGTCTCAGAAGAAACCAAACCCACTGACACTTTGACCTTGGACTTCCAGCCTCTAGAATTTTGAGAGAATTAACCTCTGTAGTTTAAGTTACCCACCCAGTGTGGCATTTTTTGTGGCAGACCTAGCGAACTAATACAACTAGTAGTAAACCACAGTATTCCATGGCAGAGTTACTTAAATTACTACCTGTGGTCAACTGAAATAAAGTGCAAATTGAGAGTATGGCCCCTGCAGACCAAGCAATAGGGACATAGCATAGCGCGATTATCATAAAGAACTCAAAACTCTAAAGTGGCCTCTACTTAAAGAAAGAAAAGTACAGTCTCAGGTTTTAAATTCTTAGCTTAGGCATTTGTCAGAAACCAAATAAGTTTTTATGACAGTCCTAAAAGTCTCTCATATCTGTTGTAGCTACCAAGTCTTTATAGCTGAAAATCAGATACAGAGTTTGTCTGTCTGTGGTTTGCTGAATTAGACCATGAGCTTAATTCACAGCCTCATCAGTTCTGTGGATTTAGGGCACTAACTGGGAAAAGGGAAAATAGCCACATTTGGGAAAATTTGAATAACTGAGTACTCAAACCTCAAAATTCCATCAAGCCTCCTGTTGCAGCAGAAGCAGCTCCCTTTCCTCTAACAAAGCTGATTCTACCTTACTTGGAAATCCTGTGTTAACTTCACCTAAGATATACTGTGCAGGGGGATTCCAGTGCTCCTTGTGCCTCACACCACCCTTCACTGCCTTTAAAACCACCATCAGAGCCCAACATGCCTAGGGAGTTAATTAAAGTCAAACCCTACCCCTAAGAAATTACAAGATTTTTTCTTGGCAAAAACCTGGGATATGGATGGAAATGATTTTGAGGGACTCCTAGACCAAAGGAAGGAACATAATTTTAGGACCACATTAAATTTACTGACAAGGATACATGTACCAGAGAATCTAGATTTGATATGCTAGCTTGAACAGCTGGGAGTGGATCTAATTATTTGCTTGGTTGGTTAATTATAATCTGTGTTCAG
>CM052797.1:51278023-51295730 GCA_028533885.1 Nasua narica | reverse complement strand
CACTGCTCCCTCACTAATTTTTCTAAAACATAGGCCTGCTAAGGTTACATCTTGCCAAACTTTTGATGACTTCCCATAAGAGATTTAGAATTCCTACTGTGAACTACAGGGTCCCTCACAAACTGACCCTCTCCGGTTTCATATTCTACCCATCTCTCTCACAGCGTAACCACCCTAGAAGCTTATCATGTACTTCTCTGCCTCTGTGTCTTTACTATTCCCTGTGCCTAAGTGTTCTATCCGCTCTCTCTGGTAGATTCCTCCTATTTGATCTTCAAGGTCCAAGTGTTACTACCTGTATGGAGCATCTCAAGACTCCACACTTTATTGCAGGCTCTGTATTCCGTAACACTAGGCAGCTACCTTTAACACAGCAGTTATACCTCAGAGCAGAGCAGTTAATTTACATGTCTGCCTCACCAGCCAAATTGTCCCTTTCTTGAGGGTAAGGACTATGTTTTCTTCTCCTTGAGCTTGATAGGTACCAAGCTCAGTGCTCAGACTCTGCAGACATTCAGGAAATGTTTATCAAATATGTAATGATCATTGTGGTGGTAGCCAGCTCAGTTGTCATCTTCCCCTTTCAGGCACACAAGCCATGCCGCCTCTCTTCTCCTTGGGGTACCATCAGTGCCGCTGGAACTATGAGGATGAGCAGGACGTAAAGGCGGTGGATGCAGGATTTGATGAACATGACATTCCTTATGATGTCATGTGGCTGGACATAGAGCATACTGAGGGCAAAAGGTACTTCACTTGGGACAAGAAAAGATTCCCAAACCCCAAAAGGATGCAAGAGCTGCTCAGAAGCAAAAACCGTAAGGTAAAATAAGCTGACCCTTGGAAACCTCTTAATTACAAAGCACTTGTTTGATTTTTAAAACTTGCCTTGGCACATTAGTGAAGCAGAGCCATTGGATAAAAAATGGCCATGAAAATAGTACCTTTGAATATAATTGTAACTGTGATAACAGGAAAGCAGTGGTGGAAAGATGGCCCCACCATCCGTCCCTGCCTTAGCTGTCTAGGTCCCCACAGGATAACGGGGCCTAGCCTTTATTCCTGTTTGTTGTGGCCACTGTAGGGATATGATGGATACCCCAAAAGCAAAATGTGGTTCTGATGTCAACATCAATCTCAAGATTGAGGACATCCCATCGACACCACAGGGTCTGGAAAGGTTAAGTAGTCACATAGTAAGGCATTCTGGGGAGAGCAGGGCTGGCTCCCAGGCTGGTCTGAAGATGGCTTGAGAGATCTGGGAATGGAGACAGCTCAGCTTTTACAGTGTTGGACTGGGGTAAGGATTCCTGTGTGTCCTGGGGCTGGTATGGTTTCAACTTCTCACTGGCACCCAAGGAGGAAGCATCAGGGCTCCCTTTGTCCGATGTGGGCAGAAGGGTGAGGGGGGATGGAAGAGCTTGAAAGCTCTTAACAGTCAATCAGAAATGGAGTCAGATTCTTCATTTCCCATTCTCCTAATTTCCCAATTAATAAATAGCTACCATTTGGCAAGTACTTACTAAGGGCCAGAGAGTTCGAGAGAACACATTATTCTATCCAGTCATCACAAAATTAAAAGGTAGATCTCATTAGCCCATTTTTCAGATGAAGAAACTGAAGCTAAGAATAGTTTTGTATTTTGCACAAAGGCATATAAGTAGTAGAGCAAGAATCTGGACTCTGATCTGCCTGACCCTGGAACCCATGTTCTTATAAGCAACTATTTATTGAAGCCATCAAATGTTCAAATGCTGTTCTAAAGATGAAGGGAGTGCAAAGATGAGCTCCTTGGGGTCTTATAGTGAGTGGGGGAGAGGTGGGTATACAACAGCCACAACACCGGGCAATAATATAACAGTCAAAGAAAGGTCAGGGTCAGGAGTGGACAGGGAGAAAGAAGATTGCATCCAGCTGGACTCACGCTGGGCTTTGTGCATTTTAGATGAGCCCTGAAGGATGAATCCTTAACTGGCTGAGAAGTGGGGAGGGGAGGAGACCATGCAGCTATAGGCTGAAGCAGCCAGTGGTGTTTGGAAAACAGTGCACAGATTGGTTTGGCAAGAAAACAAGGGATGTGCAGGATGTTTGAGTAGTGGGGAATTGTGTACATTTGGGAGACATTAAAAGTTTTTGAATAAGGGGTTAATATGCAGAATATATGAAGAACACCTACAACTCAACAACCAAAAGGAAACAACCCCATTGGGGCACCTGGGTGGCTCAGTCGTTGGCCATCTGCCTTCGGCTCAGGTCATGATCCCAGGGTCCTGGGATCGAGCCCCACATCAGGCTCCCTGCTCAGCGGGGAGCCTGCTTCCCCCTCTCCCGCTCCCCCTGCTTGTGTTCCCTCTCTTGCTGTGTCTCTCTCTGTCAAATAAATAAATAAAATCTTAAAAAAAAAAAAAGAAAAAGAAAACAACCCCATTAAAAATTGGGAAAAGAGGATAGACATTTCTTCAAAGAGGATATGCAAGTAGTCAACAAGCATATGAAAAGATGCTCAACATCACTAATCTTTAGGGAAATGCAAATCAAAACCACAGTGAGATACCATTTCATACCATTAGGATGGCTACTATGAAAAACCAGAAAATACCAAATGAGGAGGTAGAGAAATTGGAACACTAACTGTGGGAATGTAAAATGGTGTAGCCACTACAGAAAACTACAGAAATAAAATATTTTTTATTAAAAAATAAAAATGGAGGGCGCCTGGGTGGCTCAGTTGGTTGGGCGACTGCCTTCGGCTTGGGTCATGGTCCCGGAGTCCCGGGATCGAGTCCCATGTCGGGCTCCCAGCTCTGGGGGGAGTCTGCTTCTCCCTCTGACCTTCTCCCCTCTCATGCTCTCTCTCGCTCTCTCTCTCTCAAATAAATAAATACAATCTTAAAAAAAATTAAAAATAGAATTATACGATCCAGGAATCCCACTTATAGGAATATACTCAAAGAAATTGAAAGCAGGTACTTAAGCAGATATGCTCATACAAATAAGCCCATGTTCATATCCACACTAGTCACAATAACTGAAATGTAGAAGCAAACCAAGTAACCATCAGCAGACGATTGGGTAAACAAAATGTGGTACATATGTATATACAATGGAGTATTCTTCAGCCTTAAAAAGGAAGGAAATTCTAATATATGATACAACATGGATGAACCTTGGGGACATTATGCTAAGTGAAATAAAGTCATCACAAAAAGATGAATACTATATAGTTTCACGAATCTGTAATACCTAGAGTAGTCAAAATCTTAGAGACAGAAAGAACAATGGTGGTTGCCCACGGCTGGGCAAAGGAGGGAATGAGTAGTCATTTTTAATGGGTATAGAGTTTCGGTTTTACAAGATGGAAAGAGTTCTGGACATTGTACAACACTGTAAATGTATTTAACACTACTGAACTGTATGCTTAAAATTGGTTCAGATGGTAAATTTTATGTTATGTATATTTTACCACAATTAAAAGTTTTTTAAAGTTTTTGAGCAATGGAGAATTAAACTTTAGTATGTAGAATAAATTTGAATAGACTTGAGGAAGGATGATGAGAAGGTTGTTCTAACCAAATAAAGGGTTTTAAGGCCCTAGACTAGGAAGTGATGGCATTAGAAAGGTAGAGCGATCCTAGATACAAAGAGCTGTGACTACAGCTCTTCTCAAACCTCCTTCCTAAATATGCCTCTACCATTGGGTTTGGGGGGCTTGTTTTGTTTTCTTTAATGTTACTTTTGTCAGTGTTAGCCTCTAGATATCTAGGGAGCAGGGATGACTTAATCCTTTATGTATAGCACCCAGCACCTCAGACAGAAGCTTAATAACTGCTATATTGAGAACATGTATTGGCTGGGCAGCAATAATTATAAAAGAGCACTGGCCTGGTTTTGATACCAGTTCAGTTTCCATAAGCATGAAAAGTGATAGGGTTTTACGATGTCTTAAATATTTCAATCCTAGTAATTATTTGAGTAAAATTTGAACCCCAAAACTATGATGAAAGCATAAAAATGTGTAATTCCTGTGAAACTGATGAGCTCTTCAAACCTCTATGTCTGGACAGCTTGTGGTCATCAGTGACCCCCACATCAAGATTGATCCTGACTACTCAGTGTATGCTAAGGCCAAAGAACAGGGCTTCTTTGTGAGGAATCATGAAGGAGGAGACTTTGAAGGGGTTTGCTGGCCTGGTAAGATAGCACTTTATACACTTTTTAATTCCACTTGTTTAGTCCCAGTTAATGAAGGTTGCATGGCCATCACCCTCATTCCTTATAAATGTCCCTTGCTATAGTGTAATCAACTTTAAGAAAGAGAGGGTATTACCTTCTTCTGTATCTGCCGTAACATCTAGTACAGTGTGCTCTGTATACATTTATCAATGAATGAATAAAAAACAAGCACTCTATTTCTCTAAGCAACTAAAAATAAAAAGCCAAAGAATAAGCAAAGGAGAGAAGAAAACAAAAAGTGTTCCCGCAGTCTCTCTCTGTGACTCTTCTGTGCCTTGTTAGCCCATAGTTTTGACTTCCCAGACTTTCATGAGGGACCTCAGCTGCTTCCAACAACTCTGGATTCTTCATTTCAGAAATTATTAGTTTTAAGCCTTGGTAGCAACGTGAGGAAGGGGAATCCCCACTCTGTCATATCCTGGCACTGTCACAAATCTGTGTGCTGCAGAGGCACCCCATGCATTCCTTTTCCCCTTATACCACTCATGAACACTTTGTTCTCTTTAAGGACAGAAGGGTCACTCCAGGATATTTGCCATGCTTACTTGGGCTATCTTGGGCCATCAGTGAGGGACAGGCTCCACCTGGATGCCTGTTCATTGGCCTTCCCCTGGGCCTCTCAGGTTGGGAGGTCTAGTGACTATCACCAGAGTCCAGCATGGCCTTCACTTCTTGCCAGACTGTGCCTCCACATTGGCCAGTCTTACATCTGAGATGCCCAGTGATCAGCCAGCTTTCACATCTTTACCACACATCCTAGCATGAGCACCACTGTTTCTCACAGTCTACTCTTCTGCCTCTACAGGTCTCTCCTCTTACCTGGATTTCACCAATCCCAAGGTCAGAGAGTGGTATTCAGGTCTTTTCACTTTCTCTGCTTATCAGGTTTGTTTTTATTCTTTTGCTCTTTCCTTGTTACTTGGAAGAATGAAAGAAGGGAAAACATGATTGAATAGAACCACTCTGTTTCATTGAGTAGCTCTTGATAAATAATACTTGGATGAAAACGCAAGGATGGTACCCACATTACAGACTTAAATGGTGCCAGGAAAGGTGCCATATGTATTACCAAGTGCACAAAAGCTAGATAGACTCTGTGACATATCAAAGGACTTAATAGTATGGGCACCTGGGTGGCTCAGTGGGTTAAAGCCTCTGCCTTCGGCTCAGGTCATGATCTCAGGGTCCTGGGATTGAGCTCCGCGTGAGGCTCTCTGCTCAGTGGGGAGCCTGCTCCCCTCTCTCTCTGCCTGCCTCTCTGCCTACTTGTGATCTCTCTCTGTCAAATAAATAAATAAAATCTTTAAAAAAAAACCCAAAGTACGTAATAATAGACATTTGTACTTTCAAGTTAATACATAAACTTTACATACAATAATATTCTATAGCTTATTTAAAGATGATGATAGGGATATAGATGAGAATATCTTGCAAAGTATAATGTGACATTAAAGGTAAAATGTAGGGGTGCCTGGGTGCCTCAGTCAGTTAAGCATCTGCCTTTGGCTTGGGTCATAATCTTAAGAGTCCTGAGATCGAGCCCCACATCGGGCTCCCTTCTCAGTGGAGACTCTGCTTCTCCCTCTCCCTCTCCTTCTGCCTCTGCCTCTGCCCCTCCACCTGCTTTTGCCCTCTTTCTCTCTCAAAAAAATAAAATCTTTAAAAAAATAAAAGGTGTAGTAAAACTTGAAATTAAAAAGGTGTAATAATAAATCAATCCTTAAAATATTTTAAGAACCCCAGAGAGAACAAGAGCGGCCCTTGTAGATAACTGTTTTCAACAAATTATGAGGAGGATAGTGATGCCACGTGTAAATTGAGTTATTTGCTGTGTGCCAAGCGTTGTGCTAAGCAGTTTCTGTGCATTTTACCATTTCATCTTCACAAAAACCTTCACAAAAACCTGGAGCTATAATTCTAATCCCACAGATGAGAAAATTGATTCATGGAGAAGTTTAAAACCCTGCTCAGTTAACCCATGTTAGTGAGTGGCGGACCTAAGATTTAAATTCAGTCTTTTTGTCTCTCACGTCCAAGTCTTAACCAAACTTGGTTAACCAAACCAAGTCAAAACTAAACTTTTGTTCTGAGTGTCATGCATTAGGACATAGAAAACAACTTAGAGCAGGGGTAAATAACACTCGGGTGAAATCTGGCTATGTTCATTCATTTCCCTACTGTCTATGGCTGTTTCACACTATATCAGAGTTGAGTTATTGAAAAAGAGGCTTATGGTCAGCAGAGTTAAAAATATTATCCAGCCCTTTCCAGAAAACATTTGCCAACCCCTAACTTGGAAAGTGCTACAGAAGGACAGTCAAGGTAGTTAAATATTTGGAAACCATATAGCCCTGTTCATCAAAGTATAGATGTTTAGAAATAGTTGAAGGTAAAGAGTCAAAAGAACACACGTAAGTCTCCCCTAGGCATTTGACAAGTGGCGTGTGGATGAGACAGCAGATGTATGCTGGGGCATCTCAGAAGGCAAGCCAGGCCCACTGAGAGGATGTTGCAAGGGGCAGGACTTTTAGAAAGTAATGGAATGAGCTTCCTGGGGGACTCCCTGTCCCTATAGCTACTAAGTCACATGCTCAGAAACCGAGGAGTCTATAAAAGGGATTTTAATACCATGATAACTAGATGACTCAGCAGCCCCTTCCCACTCTCAATTGAAAATTCTGTGTAGAACACAAACTTTAGACCATGGTAACAAACCGGTATATCAGCTGCCAAGTCTTTCAAAGTAGGGATGCCTTGGCTCAGTTGGTTAAGCGTCTGCCTTTGGTTCAGGTCATGATCCCAAAATCGTAGGATCAAGTCTCACATCAGGCTCCTTACTCAACAGGGATCCTGCTCCTCTGCCTGCCGCTCCCCCTGCTTGTGCACTCTCTCTCTCTCTCTCTCTCTGACAAATAAAAATTAAAATCTTTAATTAAAAAACAGTCTTTCAAAGTATTAGAGGAAAGGCAGAATCTTATCATGGAAAGCTTTAATTGCCCTTAGTTAAGAGTTGTAGCAGATGATGGATATTATAGAATCTAAATGTCAACATTCACAACCTTTCCTGTATGGGGGTTCACCAGAGTAAGTCTTGGAGTGTGGACTTGCTGGGAAGTTTTATTTCACAGACACTACCACACAGCATTCTTTCATTCATTGACAAATATTTACTGGGAACCTTCTGTGTTCAGCTACTGTTGTAGGTGTTTGGAATTTATCAATGAACAAAATGAACAAAATTCCCTGCCCTGTGGACCTTTTACCGTAGCATTGGAACAGAAGACAGAGTGTATATAATAAACATAGTAATAATAAATTAAATGGAACATGCAAGAGGAATAGGGTGGCTATCATATTAACAGCACCACTATAGGAGTATTACCATGACCAAAGAAGAAATTTATTTCCTAGGGATCTACTGACATCCTCTACATATGGAATGACATGAATGAGCCCTCCGTCTTTAGAGGGCCAGAGCTAACCATGCAGAAGAATGCCATTCATCATGGCAATTGGGAGCACAGGGAACTTCACAACATCTATGGTTTTTATCAGGTAAGACATCCATAAAGAAGCCACTTGGACCCATGTGTCCTGCCTTTTGGGTTGAAAGTCATTTGTAATTGCCATACTATGTTGTTCATTTCTCTTTGCGTGACTTTTCTGATGACTGCAATGGATCTTATCAGGTTGTAGCCAATATAGGACTTATTTCTTTCTTTGCACCTTTTCTTTCTCTAATGAACTTGGTGAATTATAGAGATTATGAGATTAATGGTAACATAGAAACATCTTCCTTGACAGGAGTCATTAATAAATGGCATTGGATACCTCAAAACTTTTTCTGAAGTAGAGTAGGCAATGTATAAATACATAAACAAAGGCAATTAAAACAAATGTTTTGAAATTTCACAAATGGGGGTTCCTGGGTGGCTCAGGTCATGATCCCAGGGTCCTGGGATTAAACCCCGAGTCGGACTCCTGGCTCAGCAGGAAGTCTGCTTCTCTCTCTCCCACTGCCACTACACCCCACTTGTACTCTCTCTCTCTCACGTGCTCACTCTCTGTCTCCAATAAAATCTTTTTTAAAAAAAAATGAAATTTCACAAATGTCTAAATACAGCAAGTCTCATACTCATACCAGGGGAATAAGATTTAGAACCTAGAGAAGTGCCTGGGTAGCTCAGTTGCTAAGTGTCTGCCTTTGGCTCAGGTCATGATCCCAGATCTTTGCTCAGCAAGAAGCCTGTTTCTCCCTCTCCCACTCCCCCTGCTTGTGTTTTCTCTCTTGCTGTGTCTTTCTCTATCAAATAAATAAATAATATCTTTAAAAAAGATTTAGAACATAGATGTAGAATTTCAGTAAGTTTTTAAATATAGAAAGCCTTCATTAACTACTTAGTCTTCCCATTAGAAGGTGGTAGAATTGTCTTCTATTTGCCAATCACATCCAAAACATTTGTCAATTATTTAGTTATTTGTTCTATTTGATATCCATTGTTCTTTCTTATTTTCATGCTGTAACTGTGTTCCTATGGTCCTCCCACCAACTGTTCTATTTTCCAGTGCAAGTTGCTGGCTACATATAGCACAATTCAGATAGTATGTGTTTACTTCTTTAAAAGCCTCTTGCTATAACTGCAAACTACTTTAGAGAATTTTCTTATGTAACAGGCCAGGGCCAGTCATTTAATCTCTCTGAATCTCAGTTTTTTTAATCAATGAAAACGATCAATCTCAGATGTTCTATATATTATATGAGAAAATTTTATAAAATGCCTAGTAGTAGTAACATTGAATATGTTAGATTATTTACTATTTTTATTTCTATTTTGATCAAATATAATTTTCTACTTTTAATTGGGGAATTTAGAGTACTTTCAGTACATCATGAAAATTATTTGGTGGATTTATTTTCATATTTTCCATTTTACATTCCCATCTACTATTTACTTTTTGCATGTCCAGTAGCTTATTAGAGATGTCTGCCCAATGCCCTAATCTAATCATCCCTTTGAAATTTTTCTCCTTTGCTTTTGTAGCAAATGGCTACTGCAGAAGGACTGATACAACGATCTAAGGGGAAGGAGAGACCCTTTGTTCTTACACGTTCTTTCTTTGCTGGATCACAAAAGTATGGTAAGGAATGGCTCATATGATCAGTCTTAAAAACATAAGTTAGCAGCCTGTCTTTTTTTTGCCATTTGTGGTATATGTTGCTACTGTGTTGAGTAAAGTGCTTGAGTAAAAGCACTTCCTTTTTAGTGGCGATTGGGCAGGCCTTGGATTGTAGCAAGTGATGTGCCCTGAAGTATGCCTTTTGTCCTGTGAGACAAAGCACATCAATTTTAGTAAAGTTTAGTTACTTGTTTCCCATTGAACAAATGGCCACTTAGTTGCTGGGAGAATGACTTCAGAGTATCTCAGTTTGCTGGGTGATCTTCTCTGATTCTGTCTGATTTGTCGAAACCAGGAAAAATATGCTTCTTAGACATTCCCTCAACCACCTGTTTCACGTAGCCATATGACTTTAAATAGACCTGGCTGTTGCTTTTGGTCAGGGTCATCTATAACTGGATTCAGTTTACTAACTAATGCAGATCTAATTCAACTTAACCACCTTTCAGCAGGAAGGCTATTTTAAGTCTCCTGGCCTTGCATAAATAACTAGGAGCTTAAGTCCTAGTTTGAAGAATCCAGCTTTTACTGTATCATAGACATTATTATTTTCCAACCCTGAAAAACAGACCCTGGGGCACACTGGAAAAGCCGAAAATATAGTTATCTCAGGCAAAGATTCATGTGCAGAGAGAGATGCTCACCACAACATTAGTTCCTGAAGCAAAAAAATAAAATACAAATAAAGGAATCTTTATAAAAATATGATATATCCATATGACAGTCTATTATAAGACTATTTAAAATCGTAGCCTTAATTGCATGAGCAAATGTTTGTGACATCATGATAATGGAGAAAAAAAGCAGAATGCTTAAATGGTGTTTGTAGTATATTATCATGATTTTGTTTTTAAAATATAGGTAGCCATGAACAATGAATCTTGGAACACTGAAAAAGTAAAATAAAAGTTAAAAAATATATAAAAATATAAAAAATAATAAAAAATTTTATTAAAAATTTTTAGTTTAAAAAAATAAAAAAATGTAAAAATAAAAGTTAAAAAAATAAAAAAGATAAAAGATAAAATAAAACATTTTTATTTAAAAAATTTTAGTTTAGGGGCGCCTGGGTGGCTCAGTGGGTTAAAGCCTCTGCCTTCAGCTCAGGTCATGATCCCAGGGTCCTGGGATCAAGCCTTGCATCGGGCTCCCTTCTTGGTGTGGGGTCTGCTTCCCCCCCTTTCTCTGCCTGCCTCTTTGCCTGCTTGTGATCTCTTTCTGTCAAATAAATAAATAATATCCTAAAAAAATTTTTTTTAGTTTAAAAAATAAAAAATATATAAAAATATAGGTAGCAATCTGAATCAGTAAGTTTACTACCATGGTGATTATGAGTGATTTTTAAATTTTCTTCGTTTTACCTATCCCTATTTTCCATGTTCTCTACAAGTGTCATTTTTAATCACTAAAAAAAGTCAAGGGTTTTTGATGAAAACACTTTTAAGTAGCAGTTAAAAAGAGATAAGAGATATGCATACTAAATAATCTCTGATCCCTTAAATAACAGCCTGCTGCCTAGCCTTCAGTGCTCTGTCAGCCTGCCCTGAAGAGTAGCAAGTGACCCATTGTAGAGAATACTACTGTGTCAAGTGTTATGCTTGGACCAATAGTCAGAGAGCACTTCTGACTGAACAACCATATGAGACATGAAAAGATCTGCATGCTTTTACATGAACGTTCTTGGTGAAAATGCCACCATGTCGATTTCAAAACCATTTTATCTCATTTGAAGTCAAGGCAAAATTATTAGAGTATCTTTTAAAAAACAAAACAAACAAAACAAAACAAAAACCTAGTCCCTTGAAAAGATTTTTCTTTGCTGGCCATACAACAGCCAAAAATTTCTGTGAAAGATTAAAACAAAAATAGCTACCAAAGCTATTTTGGTAGAAGATAAACAAAAATGCTTCAGGACTAATCTAGATTTAGTAAAATAAGATTTTTTTTTCTTTTGTGGATCTCTTTAGTGGTATATAATCTATCTTCACAAATTCTTGTCTACTATACCGTGATCAAGAGCAGTGGCTTTAGAGTCAGACTGCCTGAGCTCAGCCCTGCCTCTACCACATAGTAACAGTGTTACTCAGGGTATAGTAGAACCACCATGGTTTGCCATATTTATGCCATCTATAAAATGAAGTTAAATAGTGTTTACCTGGTAGGGTTGTGATGATTAAGTGGGCTACTACAAGCAAGGTAGAATCATCTGGCTCAGTAAGGCCTCGATAAGTGTTAACTATCGTTCTTGCTACTATTATGTCTCCTTTATGTATTCTGTACCACTCCTCTTAAAATTATAGAGAGGTGGTTTTTTTTGAGAGGGGGTGGAGCAATAGGCATATAAATCAATGGGACAGAATAAAGAATCCAGGAAGAGGGGCGCCTGGGTGGCTCAGTGGGTTAAAGCCTCTGCCTTTGGCTCGGGTCATGATCTCGGGGTCCTGGGATCGGGCCCTGCATCGGGCTTTCTGCTCAGCGGGGAGCCTGCTTCCCCCTGTCTCTCTGCCTGCCTCTCCTCATACTTGTAATCTCTTTCTGTCAAATAAATAAATAAAATCTTTAAAAAAAAAAAAGAATCCAGGAAGAGTTCAACACACAAATGATCAATTAATTAGGAACGGAGTTGCCAAGGCAATTCAGTGGAGAAAGGAGTTTTTCAATAAACAGTGTCAGAACACCGAGTATGGAATGAGAGGAGGAAGGGGAGGAAAAAAGCTCGACCCTTACTTCTCACTACACAAAAAGTATTTCAAAATGGAATATAGACCTAAACTATATAAAAAACTAAAACAAAAAACTTCTAAAAGGAAACATAAATAATCTTTGTGACTTTGAGATAGACAAGATTTCTTGGATAGAACACAAAAAGCACGAACCATAAAAGGAAAAAAAAGTGCTAACTTGTACTTCCATCAAAATTAAAAACCTCTACCCTTTCAAAGATATTAAGAAAATGAGAGTCAAGCCACAGACTGAGAGAAAATATCTGCAATATACATATATATCTGTCAAAGGACTTGTATCCAAAATATATGAAGAACTTTTACAGTTAAATAGACATCTACTTTTAAAGATAAGCAAAAGATTTGAATAGACACTTTACAAAAGAAGACACATGAATGATCAATAAATGCATGAAATGATGCTCAACCTTATTAGTCTGTAGAGAAACACAAATTGAAACCACAGAGAGACACCACTACACGTCCATTACGGTAGCTAGAATTAAAAAGACTGACACCACCAAGTGTTGGCAAGAATGTAGAGTGACTGAAATTGTCATGTACTGATACTGCAAAAGCAGTACAGCCACTATGCCAAACACTTTGGAGTTTTCTTAAAAAGAAAATTTTTTTTTTAATTTATTTGAGAGAGCACAAAGGGGGGTAGGGTGCTGTGGGGAGAGGGAGAGAGAGAATCTTAAGCAGACTCCACCCTGAGCGCAAAGCCTGATGTGGGGCTTGATCTCATGACCCTGAGATCACCATCTGAGCCAAACCCATGTTGGTCACTTAACTGACTGTGCCACTCAGGCACCCCCAGTTTGGAGTTTTTTAAAGTGTTCACCATACACTGAACACAGACCCAGCAATTCCCCTCCCAAGTAGTTACCCAAGAGAAATGAAAAACATAAATAAATCATGCAAAGATTTGTACACAAATGTTTATAGCAGCTTCTTCATAATAGTCAAAACTTGGAAATAATTCAGATGTCCCTCAATAGGTGATTGGATAAACAACCTGTGATAGATCCATACTGTGGAATACTATTCATCAAATAAAAAGAAATAAGCTACACCATCATGCTGAGTGAAAAAGCTAGAACACAAAATAGTATGTTTTATGTTACCATTTATATGAAATTCTAGAAAAGACTTCAAGAAATCAGATCAGTGGTTGGTTAAAGTGGAGGGTTATTCACTACAAACAAGCCCATGTAATCTTTTACAATTAAGGAAATGGTTCTGTCCCCTGCTTGTGGTGACAGTTACAGGTTTCAAAACTCATCAAACTCTTCACTTAAAATAGGTACATGTATTGTATGTAAATTTTTTTTCAGTAAAGTTGATTTTTTAAATGTTTCTCCTAACATCAGACTTGAGTTATACTTCAAAAATAAGTGCCATTTCAGAACATTTTCACAAAATGTTTTGTGGATTTTAAGAACTTCTTCACATTAGAAGATTAATATATTTTAATTTCAGAAACCAGAATTTATATATTTTAAGGTCAGAAAGAAATGTTTTCCTTTATATTAAGTTATCTATTTCAAATAAAGAATCTATGAAATTGAGTGCATGGGCTGATTTGTGATTTTTTTTTTTTAAATACCTTGTTATTGGTGATCCAAGGTGCTGTGTGGACAGGTGATAACACAGCAGAATGGAGCTACCTGAAAATCTCTATCCCTATGTTACTCACCCTCAGCATTACTGGGATCTCTTTTTGCGGAGGTAAGATGATATCCGCAGGATTGAAGTGAGAGAAAATAAAATGCAAGGCTGTTTTTCTGTCAAGGCTGGTCATAAATGCCTTCTCAGCGGTTTCGGGCAGGGGTAACTGTGGGAACAAGAAAATGAGGAAAGTGAAGGGATGCTTCCAGTTTATGTCTTGTCTGAAATAAGGACATGAAATAAAGTCATCAGAGAGCCCGAGTGCTTCTTTCCCTCTTTCTCTGATTCGTCCTTAGATGCTCTTGAGAACTGAGTTTCTTTTCCTGAAACATACCTTTTCTTCTTCAAAGTGAGAAAAATGGAGAGTATAAAGAATTTAGGAAATCAGAAATCAGCCTTACAGAAATGCTTTTTACTCAGCAGGCTTAAAATTCCATGACATATTTTAACTTAAGGGAAAAAAAAAGATACGCTCCTGGGAAAGATAAATTTAGTTATGATTCCCTGATGGGCTGCCTTCCCTAAATCCTAGTAATTCTCTGCAGATGAGAAATCTCAATATGGAGGGTGCTCAGCATATGACTAGTTCCAGCTGCTCCTTCTTTTCTGTAGGAATGGAAGTTAATGTCACTTTTTGATAGATGTGTTTCTTATGGCATTGGTCCATATACAAGAAATATGTATCCTGCTTAAGGACTAAGCAAGAAATTATACCTAAAATCTCTAATTCTGATTATTTTTCTTTAGTTCTACAATTTTTTCTTGCTTGAGCTACTGCTTTCAAAAAGAAATCAAGGGGTGCCTGGGTGGCTCAGTCGGTTAAGTGTCTGCCTTTGGCTAGGGTCATAATCCCAGGGTCCTGGGATGGAGCCCCACCTCCGGCTCTCTGCTCAGTGGGGAACCCACTTCTCTCTATCCCTCTGCCTACTGCTCCCCCTGCTTGTGCTTGCTCACTCAAACACTCTCTCTGTCAAGTAAATAGTATCTTACAAAAGAAATCAATTGCCAAACCCCCAACCACACCACTAAACGCAGACTTAATGAATCAGGTCAACATTTTGTAATTTCTAGGCTTGGGAACATACAGAAATATTGATCTTGTAGTAAAACCTCTGACCTTTTTTTTAAGATTGTATTTTTTTTATTTGAGAGACAGAGCTCAAGCAGGCGGGAAGGGCAGAGGGAGAGAGACAAGCAGGCTCCCCTCTGAGCAGGTAGCCCAATGCAGGGCACACTGGGGGGCTCAGTTCCAGGACCCTGGAATCATGACCTGAGCTGAAGGCAGATGCTTAAGGGACTGAGCCACCCAAGGCTCCCCAAAACCTCAGACCTTTTGATAAGAAAAAATGATTCAAAGAGCATATTGTCAGATCCCCCAAACAGGCAGAGTTTTTTAATATGTGCTCCCTAATTTCAGGCCTGTCCTGGCATTTTGAGTACACATACAGCACATTTGTCCTGGCAGTCTTCAAACCCTGATCTTACCTGCTTGCAACGTTTGTTAGAAGCCTAGTTGCCTCACTTGGCCTCTCTCGGTCTAATCAGCTGATGTAGGTGGCTTCATCGAGAATCCGGAGGCAGAGCTGCTAGTGCGATGGTACCAGGCTGGAGCCTACCAGCCCTTCTTCCGTGGCCACGCTACCATGAACACCAAGCGGCGGGAACCCTGGCTCTTTGGGGAGGAATACACCCGGCTCATCCGGGAAGCCATCCGGCAGCGCTACACCCTCCTGCCTTATTGGTATTCTCTGTTCTACCACGCACACGTGACTGCCCAGCCCGTCATGAGGTAAATAGGCTTCATGGGTTGCAGGCCCCAGCAGCCCATCTACACCAGAAAACCCCCTACCATTGGGGAATGGAGTAATTACACAGTGATTTCAAGAGAAAAGCCATGTGTTTCATCAGTGTCCTTCAGATAACTGAGCACCAACTCTGAGCAGCGTCAAGGAGTTAAGGTCTAAGGAAAACCAGATCCCCTGCTACTTTGTGATTCAAGTGTTAATATTTGACAGGAGGCAGATTTTACAAAGAAAAAGGAAGTGACTGTAACTGAATTTGCTATTTAATCCACAGGAGTCCTCTCATGAAGAACAATTTATTCCACCAATCTTAGGCTCTATCTTACCTTTAGGGTTAAACCATTCCAAGTTTGAGGTGAACATTTCCCCCAGTTTATAAATTATATTCTGATTCTATTTTAGAGGCAGGATGTGAAAAAGCAACTTTCTAGGTTAGAGAATGATACAGAGACACACATAGTACAACGAGGGTTCCAGATCAGCTGATCCTAAACCTGGCTCAGATCAGAATCACCTGGGGAGCTCTTTAAAACTATAGATTCCAAAAAAATCCACAAAACTATAGATTCCAAGGTCACACCTCCAGACCTACTAGGAATCTCCTTGGGTAGGTCTCAGGATCTAGGTTTGTTAGACATTTCCCTGGTGATTCTAGACATCAACCAGATTGAGACTACTGCTTTGTTGGAAAGGGATATATTATTGCAAAGGCTAGTGAATAAACTAAAAATAAGTCTCTCTTACAAAAGAATATCCTTTACTCATGAGGTTGAAAAAAATATTAGAACCATTAATTTGATACCCAGATGCACAGATATTGAAGATTTTATTTTTATAAGCTCAGATGCCTCCTAGATATTTGTGTAAAACAATAATAATAATAAAGCAAAAACCACACAACAGTTTCTCGACCCTCCAAAAATGTTGCCTACTTGAAAACAAGTAAAACAAATTCTTTTCATTTAAATAGATAATGATTAAGAATGCATGAAAGGCAGTGGCAACATGAAAACATGGCACAAATTTTATATCATTATAAACTATGGTTTTACAAACATTTAATTTGTTCCATACTGAATGTGTTAGGCATTTGGATTTGTACAGAGCTCTGATTCTGCCTTCAGAGTAGCATTTAGTATTCAACAATCAGAAGGAAAATTGTAGGTACTAGAATTCTTAATCTTTCATTGGACCATTTCGGCAAGTAAATAGCTCTTTCACATTAGAAAAGTATATAGTAATCCTAGCAATTGCTCATAAAATCTTAAATCATGAAAAGAGTCTAGGCTCTTTGGCTTTTCCAACTTTCTTTGAGTAGTTATAAAACTGAAAATATAAGTGATTTAATAGCAATAAAACATCTAATGATGTTGAAATAAGAATTTTTTTCTCTTTCCCCAGACCTCTGTGGATAGAGTTCCCTGAAGAATTAGATACCTTTGGGGTAGAAGATGAATATATGCTGGGTGAGCATTTCTTGATTAATTATTGTTATGATAAATGCTGTAATTATGTTTTTGTTATATTTCCTAGTATAAGAGCACTATAGAAAAATAAATCCCTAATCTCAAGAAAACCAAAAAATGGAAGTAAAAGAAATTCTGTCATTAATATTTTTTGTTTGTATATTAGTGGAATGATAGTTCTCTTCTCACTTTTCATATTGTTAACTTCGTATAAACCCATTCTGTTTGCACATGCAATTTGAGATTCTTGTTCTGGGTTCACTCCTGAGCCTAATGATACCCCTATAGAGAATGGAAGTAGAAAACAGTAGACCAGATGGTCACAGTAAAGATTGAGAGCTTACTTTGTATGTAAAATAGTTATTGGTGGTGGTGGTGGTGGTGGTGGCCTCTTTAACAAGGCTTAACCACCAAATCCAGGATGTGGAAATTTATCATTTTTGGGAGTAGGACTCAAGAAACCAAGCTGAACAGAGAGTTGCCCAAAAGGTGCAATCTATTTCTAAAGAGCAGAAATCCTAAAATGTGAAAACCCTAGTACTACCTCTCCCCTCATTCTTAGGCCTCAGTTTAAAGACTTTATTTATTTGACAGAGAGACATCCTAAGTAGACCGGCGGGGGGGGGGGGGGGGG